>QLTV01012198.1:618170-657166 GCA_003457575.1 Thermophis baileyi
CTCAAAATTTCCACTACCGGTTCTCCAGAACTGGTCAGAACCTGCTGAAACCCACCTCTGATAGAACAGAATACTTTATTTGGCCAAGTGTGATTGGACACACAAGGAATTTGTCTCCGGTGCATAAGCTCTCATTGTACATACAAGCAACAAGTGATAAATCATGATCATAATCATAAAATACCATCATCATCAATCATAAGATACAACAGTGATAGTGATAGGATATTAAGTAAGCAATCAACATAAATCATAATAGGATGCTAAATAAAAACAATCAACATAAATCATAGATACATACAACAAAGTTATAATCATAAGAAGCTAAGGAAATAGGTAATAGGAAAGATGAGAAGCATAATAGTAATAGAGCCCTACTAGGTGGTTTGACATCTCAGGGCATAAACAGAGTTGTGGAAATTAGTTGTTTAGCAGATAGATGGTATGGGGGGGGGGGAACTGTCCTCGTATCTAGTTGTTTTGGCATGCAATCCCCTATAGCGTTGTCTTGAGGGAAGAAGTTGAAACAGATTATGTCCAGGATGTGTGGGGTCTATAGATATTTTCTCTTTCTAGCTCCTGCAGTATATAGGTCCTCAATGGAAGGCAGGCTAGTTGCAATTGTTTTTTCTGCAATCCTAACTATCCATTGAAATTGGTGTCTGTCTTGTTTGGTTGCAGAGCCAAACCAGACAGTTATAGAGGTGCAAATGACAGACTCAATAATTCCTTTGTAGAACTGTGTCAGCAGTTCCTTGGGCAGTCTGAGCTTTCTGAGTTGGCGCAGAAAGAACATTCTTTGTTGTGCTTTTTTGATGATATTTTTGATGTTAGGTGTCCATTTTAAGTCTTATGATATTATAGAACCTAGAAACTTGAAGGTCTCTACTGTTGATACTGTGTTGTCTGGTATGGTAAGAGGTGGTAGAACAGGAAGGCTTCTCATCTCTACAGTTTTGAGTGTGTTCAGTTCAAGATTGTTCCAGCCGCACCACATGGCCAGTTGTTCAACTTTCCTTCTGTATGCAGATTCGTCATCATCTCGAATGAGACCAATCACTGTTGTATCATCTGCAAACTTCAGTACTTTAACAGAGAGATCCTTTGAGATGCAGTTGTTGGTATAAAGAGAAAAGAGTAGTGGAGAGAGCACACAGCCCTGGGGGTGGGCCTGTACTAATTGTACAGGTATTTGATGTGATTTTGCCTAGCTTCACCTGCTGCTTCCTATCTGTTAGAAAAGTGTGATCAGGGACAGCTAGCTGAATCAGTTTAATGAGAGGAATATCTGGAATGATGGTATTGAATGCCAAGCTGAAGTCTTGGAAAAAGGACCTTTGCATAGGTCCTTTGAGATTCAATGTGTTGTTATAGAAGTCATTGTAAAGCAGGAGGACAGAGAAAACATTACTTGCAGTGGCTTTTCTAGGGATGGCATATTAGAAAGGATTGGGCGGTGGGGGTAGGAGTTTTTTTGGCTCTTTAGCCAAGCTTCAATTAACGCTTGATTAAAGTGGGATATATTTGCTACTAGAAATATATAACTAATAAAGGGGAAGTGCATTTACAGAATGAATTGTATCCTGAATTTCATTTAATAAATTGCAAATAGTTCCAAAGCAGCAGATATGGCTACAACTAGGCAATTTTGGTTGAACTCAGAATAAGTTAACGTGCTCTGACTTGATCAGGATTTTTAGGAGTAGGATTTCAGAAGACAATGGCAAATCACTGCCAGGAAATGCAAAGATGGCACCATCTATTCACTAGGAGTTAAGCTCAATTAGGAGTTAAAAAGATAATACAATACCTTTTGAATTTTAATAATTTATTTTAGAAACAATAAAAAGGTTTTATTGGTCCAGTCCCATCTTGAAAATGAAAGGATAATTACATTTTTAAAATTCCATACATCAAAATAAGATTACATCAAAACTGAATACTAGAGAAAATTGTAGATGGCAATATATGCAGATTTTTGAACATTTTAAAAAAATAAATATGGGATAGAATGGAATACATTTTTTATTTTGTTGGTTGTATAATAGCCTGTTGGTGAAAGTTATGTTTTATGGACTTCACAGGTATTTAAGAGTTTTTTTCTGTGTTAGTGATGGCTGTATTATAACTTAAGGTGTTTATATATGTTGCTAAGTTTAAAACACCAGGTAAGACATTGGAAGACTATGAATTCAAGTCACACATTAGGCACAAAGTCAGTTGGATGACCTTGCGCCAATCACACTCAGTCCTAGGAAGCAGGCAATGGCAAACCATTTTTGAAAACGCTGCCAAAATACCAAAGGGATTTGTCCAGGCAGTCACCAGGAGTGCACACTGATTCGAAGGTACAACTTATACACAACTAAAACTCTCAGGTCTATTTGATTGTTTGTAACCCTCAATTGGGCAAAACGGTGCCTCATAAGGCAACAGTTTTTCAATTATTATACGTCAAGTGGGCTAATTTACAGAATGTGTCCAAAATCCAGGACCTATGACTCCTGTGGGATTGAAATTTGGCAATGCTGGGACTGTTCCGTGTTGCTGCACTGCCACAGTCATATAATCATCGTTTCCAATGCTCCCTGTCTGCTTCCTACAAGGAAAGTCAATGGGGAACCTGGCAGGAAGTCAGAAGTTGCTCCAGTTCCCATTGCTTTTTTGCCTGCTGTGGTCATTCTGCTTCTCTGTTTAGGTAAGATGACCCATGTGCAGGGGTGAAATCCAACAGGTTCTGACAGGTTCTGGAGAACCGGTAGCGGAAATTTTGAGTAGTTCGGAGAACCGGCAAATACCTCTGGCTGACCCCAGAGTGGGGAGGAAATGGAGATTTTGCCCCCACTCCTGGGGGATATCCTTCCCCCAGGAGTGGGGAGGGAATGGGGATTTTGCAGTCTCCTTCCCCTGCCATGCCCACCAAGCCACGCCCACCAAGCCACACCACGCCCACCAAGCCACGCCCACAGAACCAGTAGTAAAAAAAATTGGATTTCACCACTGCCCATGTGTCATGGGTTGTCTTGTATTTTGGGGGTCATGGTTACTCTTGTGTTTTTTTATAACTGCAATGAAGCATTTAAACTGAAAATTGAATAAATCTATTTTCAGCATTCACAGTGCTTGGACTTAGATTGCTTTGCTAATTCCTATTTGGGAATGAGTTTAATTAAATTCAATGGGACTTCAGAATCAACAAATATAGTTCTGCCCTCTGACATCTGGTCTGAAGAGATCTGGAGAACTCCAAAGCAGAGGTGGGTTCCTTCCGGTTTGTACCGGTTCTATAGAACCGGTAGCAAACCGCTGGTGATGTCACAGAGCCGGTTCTGTCGGTGCCGGTCCATGGACGCCGCCATCTTTTTTTTTGGATTATTTTTTTTTATTTTTTGGGGGGGGGGGAATTTTTTGCTGATTTTTTTTCTTCTGCGCATGCGCAGAAGCCGAGTCCCTGGCACTGTGCATGTGCCACCATGTTGTTTTCGGCTTTTTGGGCGGTATTTTTTGTGAATTTTTGGCACCGCGCATGCGCATGCGCCCACGCGGCACTGCCTTGCAGTGCGCAATGCGTGCGCAGCCACACAGCGTGGGAGGAAGCGAACCAGCGGCGAGGTAAGTTAGAACCCACCCCTGCTCCAAAGCCTGTCATTTGGAGATTCTTGGTAGTGGGAAGATAGGATATCAATGTCTGTATAATAGCTACATGCATGACTGGATTTTGGAATGTAATTATTTAAAGCAGGAATTCATTAATACACACACATACCTAATACACACCCAAATGCACTCAGACACACACACCAACAGCAAAATGAAATGAATGGGAATTCTACAAAGCACAGTGCTTTGGAATTGGGGCTCAGCTCCTCATTTGAATGTCAGAGGTAATAATCTTATTTCTTTAATCTATTTATATTGTAAGATCATCAAGGCAGGCAACTGTGCTTCCGATGCATTTGAACTGTGCCTTGAATAATCCATTTTGTGTGGAAGCCTCTAGGCACAATAGTTAGAAGAAAGAATAACAATAATTAACAAAAGCAAAGAAAGCAGGTTTGGTGATAATTATAAGCAAAGTAATTAAGAATCAAATCAATTATATGCACACATACAATTAGAGCACAGGTAAGCACGCAGGCATTTATAATGTTGAGGAGTAAGTAGCAGAGTATTGAAAACACAGAAATTGAGGTATAAAATTAGCTGCCGTGAAATGTTTTCCATTTGGTTTCTGCTTGTCCGGCTCTGACTGGTGTAACTTATAATTAGCTTCTCTGCCTACACTAGTGTGGTTCCAAAGAAACTGTGGATTAAGGAGAAACTCTAGAATTTCTCAGCACCTTGACAAGTTACAACCTGAAATGCTACACTTAGTCCATTAAAGACTCCCCCCTCCCCCATCATGGTGACATTTAGTGCAGCTAGGGAAATTTGCCATCTTGCCATTTATCATATTGAGGGCATGGATAGGGAGGAAAAAAAGGTTGCTATGAAGGACACAAATAAAATGGATTGCATGTATAGAGGTGAGCTGAAGAAAGCTGATAAATATACTCCCCTGAATGTCAGCAAATGTCACTTGAGAAGCCATTTGCTGCTACCATTAGAGCCTCGTGAACCAACAAAGAGTAGCAAAACTGGGAAGAACAAGCTGGGTGTACTTACTTCCACATGAATAAGCAATGAGCACGCTCAGATGTTACACCAGGGAAGTGGTTAAACTTGATAGATGAAGCTGTTGATTCAAACTTCCCTACATGTACCATATTCTTAGAAGCATCAGAGAACAAAGGAGACATCTTTGCTGTGAATGGTGTGATTAAAACAATTTTACCCATTCTGTTTTGTTCATACTTGCTTACAGAAATAGCATTGTTAGGTTATTGCTAGTCACCCAAATAACACACATACGCATATTCCAAAACTGAACAAATTATAAAATAGAATGCAAGGAAATTGTCTAGCACCACCTGCTGCCTGGAGGTGCTTCATAATTGTTTTCTATTATTTTCTATTATTCTTTGTTTGATCAGTGTCCATACTTCCTTTTCCATTGTCTTTGTTTGAATGGTTCCTGCCAAATGCATGACTGGAGAATGGTTTGATATCAACTCTGTAGCCAGATGCAGAGCAGTCAATTACCCTGTTAGTTATAATGAACATAAGACATTTCCTTCATCCTTCTCAAGGCCATTTGGCAAACTGATATCAAGTCTTGGACACACATTAGTGTTTGTTCCATTTCCCTGAAAGATTTGTGTGTGAGAGGATATACTCAGGAGTCTTTGAGTGCCCTGGTATATCCTCACACACATGGGGCTATGCTTCATCATCTTCTCATAGTATTCTTCTGAACTTGTTTCAGTTTATCTCTGTTCTTTTTGAGCTATGATACCTGGAACTAAATATAGATAGAACAGACTGAGCAATATTATTTCCCATGATCAAAATAGCATTTGCCTTTTCGGCTGGCGTATCACATTGCTGGCATATGTTTAATTTGTGATCAACAAGGACACTTGAATCCCTTTCACGTGAACCAAACCGTTTTCCCTATCCTATACATGTAATTTACATGTTACCTACCCAGATGCAGAAGTTTAAATTTTCTGTTAAATTCTAACCCCTTCATTTCAGCCCACTGTTTGAGTCTTTAAATTGTCTCTCTTTAATCTAAACTATTACCTATCTTCCCTAGTTTTGTGTCATCTGCAAACTTTGTACATTTCACTTATAACTATTTCACTTATAACCAATTCTGGGTGACTCCCAGTGAAAAGTAAAAACAGCATAAAAGCAATATTAAAACTGTAAAATTAGATCTGGCCCACGGGGCCACCCTGGAAACAGCAAAGGATCGGCCTGCGGTGCCTCTGCCAGCAAAAACAGAGGTCAGGAGGGCCGCGCACGGCCCTCTCAAACTCCGTTTTCGGCTGCAACAGCCTCCTGCAGCCCTCTGCCAGTGAAAATGGAGCTCCGTTTTCGCTGGCAGAGGGCTGCAGGAGCCTGTCGCCACTGAAAATGGAGCCTCCTGAGTGACGTCAAACTGGCCATGCCCCCCGGCCACGCTCCCCCCGAGGTCAAACACAACCCTGTGGCCCTCAATGAAATCGAGTTTGACATCCCTGGTCTATGGCATTCGCTGAATACACTAAATTAGTAGTCAAAAAAAATAAAAAATTAGTCTGACACAATCTGTATGTGACAAACCCATGCTGGTTCCTGTTAAGTGCAGCATGCCTGCCCAAATATTCACAGCAATGCTCCTTGATAATCTGTCAAAGAGCATGACTAGTGCAGAAATCAATCTGAGAGGCTATAGGGCCTCCTCCTCCTCCTCCTTTTTCAATATAGAGATGGTGTTTGTTTTCCTCCAGTCTTCTGGGAGTTCTCACAGATTATTATGAATGGCCCATTCTGCTACTTACTTCAATTGATATTAGTGTTAAACCATATTAAATTAATTCATAGAGGCTGACCAACTACCTCTTGGGGTTGATTTGACTTGGATTCTTGCACTGAATATGGAGCTGAAGTTGAATGCTTAAATGATCCCCATCCAATGCTATAATTCTATTACCCTGCAAACCCATTCCCACTTAACACAGGAGCAAGCTCCATTAAAATCATTGGGACCAACATGTTGGTAAGTGTAGTGTACACTCTTAAAATACTAAGAACAATGAATGTGCTAAATAATTATGTACAGTTATATTAAAAAGTCTGTGAAATTAACATTGTGAGAAGCAAGGAAGCATGGTAAACTGTTTTCTCTTTGAGTTGAGTATTTTTGGGTAAGCTAAGGCAGGCTAAAGTTAATGTCATAAACAAATGCATGAAACATTGCCCAACCTATCTGTTTTCAACATGGGAGGGAATATAAAAACTGGGAAAGTAACACAAAAACTCATCCCCTGTATCCAACATTTATCTGCTCCAAATACTGCAAAATGGAGGATATATAGAAGACGACAGAGGGAAATATTTGTGATGCCATAGAATAAGGACATTTCCCCATATAGCTTCTCTAATCCTGAATGTCTATATGCTTCTTTTTTCGTAAAAAGAGCCACTGTGGTTTTTTTCTTACTTTTTCTAGAGATCTGTTTCTTTTAGTTGCTGGATTACTTACGTAGAAGAAAAATAGAGAAGTCATTACAAAGCCAATTAAAACTGTCAAGTAATCACAACATAGATGGCAGCCAGAGCTGGTTAGTATATAGCTTTAGTGATAACTATGTAAGTGCACATTATTCATATTAGTAAAATCTGATTGGCTAATCCAAAACCTGACATTTCTAATAAGAAGGATGGATGGTTGGTTGGTTGGTTGGTTGGTTGGTTGGTTGGTTGGTTGGTTGGTTGGTTGGTTGGTTTGTTGGTTGGTTGGTTGGTTGGTAGATTGATTGGCTGGATTGGAGAGAAGTCCAAATCTTCATATAGCCCTGAAACTTACCGGGGGATTTAGAGATTGAAAAAAAGGCCAACCAGCTACAAAAAGTTGAATTTCAAACAAGTAGGATTAAAAAAAACTCAAGTAAGTTGGATCTGAATTTGCATATTAGCACTGCTAATATTGGTTTCTCTACTGATTGCGGTAGAGAAATATTTACCTTCATTTTCACTAAGTGCTTCTAAGTGTATTGGGGACATTATAAGTAAAGTTAAGTTCTTTACAGTTTGTTCAACTTGTGGCTGCTTTTACTGTTGCTAGCCAATCCTCTGCATGCTTACTCAAATAGGTCCCATTTTCATCAGAGAAGTTTATTCTCTAGTAAGCATGTCTTTAAAAGAGCTTCCTTGGAATTGGTTTAAATTTTTTGTTTCAAAATCCTTGCCCATCTGCTGCAAAGGAGTTGGATTGCGTAGAAATTGAGTAGGCTGAACTAGGAAATAAGATGGTGTGCCAAGCTCAATTTGGGTACCTGCCTAAATTGAATTGCATTCTGGATCCATCCAACACATCTGTGTGTACTGGGTTTGAGAAAGGGTGCCTACCATATTATAAAGATGGAATGCCACTATTACTTCACATGGGCACATTAATGCAAGTACTTCCCTCCATCCAAAGCATGACCTCCTGGTTTGTTTTAATGGTAGCAGCCAATTATTTTCTTCAATTTAAACAGAATTCATTTATTGCTTTCCTATTGCAATAAAAGTGATTCCTGGCACTATTTATCCTTTCAAATTCTTGGTATTCTGCATATGTACCAGAGCCTGTGTATTTATAATACAAAGAAGCTTGCATAATTTTTGTTTTCTCCCTTATTGGTTGGTTTTTTGTGTGTGTGAATTTATTTTCAGAGCAAAGGAATGTATAGTACTCAAAAGAGAAGGGAGAAATTGTACTCTGCATTTTTGGAGTTAAAGGTAAAAACACTATGATATAAGCTGCATTCTTTTATGTTAACAGAATCCTTTGGTTGTAAATAATCATAATGATAGTGTCTGAAATTTGGTATACATTAGATTTTATTCTATTTGTTAGACTTTATTTCAACATGCCATATTTCCTTGGAACATATTTATTAAGTAAGTAAAGTATAATTAAACTAACAAAGCTAATCTTTTAAAGAAGCTTAATAGCTGAATTTTTCAGTCTGTAAATTTGTGTTATTTTAAAAGACAGGGAGATATAATTCTGCCTCAATTCATTTCTGTTTCTTTTGCTTTTCTTATACTTCTTCACGTCTTAAATCTGTGCATATCTAATTTGACAACTATTGATTATTAATAAAGTGCTCGTGAAAGATACACTTCATATCTTCTTCCCAGGAATAATGTTTTTGTTAATGGAAAGTATAACATATCTTGACAGACACAATATAAAACCTACTTTTCTCCCCTTCTACCAGCCTGTATAATCACTAATGTTGTGGTACTTTCTACTGCCTGAATACACAGGAAGTGGCTCAACAGATATGGCAGGTAATAATCAGAGTGGATGCTATTTTATAAAAGGTAACTAAAAATATTTTAATGATATAAAAGCAATAGATAAATAAAAGCTATTACATTTAATTTGGCTTTCAGCTTGTGAGCAATTTTTTGTTAGCTTTAATAATGGAGAAAGCTCATGCAGAAGGGCTAATGGTAGATTTAGTGTTAGCACTATTCATCAGGTTTCTAAGTAGTACTTACCCTGGGACATTTCCTAAGTAAAAGTAAAATATTCTCAGGGAGGGGATCAAGGACAATAAGGCATTTGCAAATATTTCTTTTTAAGATGTGCAACTTGATGACATTCTTCTCAGGAGTTTGCAGTGTGCAGGAGTTAAAATAATTTGCAGACTTTGTAAAGATAAACAGCAGCAACCTGCTGGTAAATGAGAGTGAGCAGCATTAATGACTTCTGCAGGAACCGTTGAGGAATATGTAACTGTTTCTGCACTGCTCACACAACCTTTGTACTCGGGGTGCTTTATTCATAAGCAAGAACATTTGTTCATTGAAGTCTCTCATGGAGCTATCCTAACATTTCTCTGCAAGATTAGCTATTTCCAATCCTTTTTGCAAAGTATATCCTGCAGTGATAGGATTTCAAATGAGTCAAGTTCAATCATTCTTTTGTAAGCTTATCAGATCTTATCAATTGCAAGCATTAACATCTGAAGAATAGTGTACAACTACTTCATTTAAAATCAAGGGAAATCCTTCAATCTTTTATAAAACTTATATTAAACATGAAAGGGTCCCTTGAAAGTCTAAGAATGATGATTTGGGATTTCAACTTGATAAGTTTCCTTGGAATTGTTTGTGCCACTGAAATTCTCATAAATTCATTTCAGCATGAAAACTTGACCCTGAAGATACTCCATAGGCAGCACAGCACCCTGCTAAAATTATATTACATCAATTATAAACTTTCCAGATTGAGCAGGTGAGGTTATATTATATGGAGTCTTTGATGCTCTCTAAGATTGGTTGTTTGCTTGCAGATCTTTCATTACCAGACTAGGTAGCAACCAAGCTCAGAGAACAGCAAGGACTCCATAGTTCAATCCAGGACCACATATATTATCTTCTATTGAGGTTATATAATATTTCTATTTTGGGTCAAAAGTTATTTTAGTCGAGATCTGCTGCCCTCCTTTTATTGTTTTTCAGGACATCTCGCAACACAATTTTATTTCAAGAACTGATATAAATCTAATAAAAGGAACCAGCCAATCAACTAAGTAAATTTTAATTTATCAATGATTCATTCAATTCAGAGAGATAAAATTTTAGCTATTCAGAATGTTAAATCTACCCTTAACCTTTCCTTAAATTTATTCTATGACAGAACAATAAAACCTAGGTCCCTCCTACCATAAAAATATAGTGGACATTTTGTTAAATTCATGATGTAAAGTTGTTGCCACAGCAACAAATTACCATCACTGTGAGCAACAGGTCCTTCAGAAGCAGTATCATTACAGATTAACTATAATGGGTAGGATTATAACAAAAAGCAGAAGGGATTAAGTGCAAGAGGAAAAATGTTAATAATAACTCAGATGTAACCAGTATATTTTGTGCAGGAGTTGACTAAATGTTTATAATATGCGTCTTTTTGGTCTATAGCTATGCAGCAAACAAATAAATGTAGTGTGTCTGTTGATCCAGTTTGTTATTTCCAAAGGACTGGTTTACAGCAGGTACAACTGTTGCAAACTTCAGAAAAGGTAAAACAAGTTTGGCCTTAAAGACATTTGTCAAACTGTTCTGGGTAATATGTGTTATTTCAGTTATCAGATTGACAGGAAAATGTCTCAAGTGATGTGGCAGTGGCAATAGTGAAAGAAAATAGAATTAAAAGGGTCTGCATTCAACTACTGCCACATTACTAGGAGTGAGGATCAGAACATACGTGGGTGTGAGGGGAGTGTAACCTGCAAAAGTATAAACCAAAATACTTAAAAATACTTAACTGTGTAAGCTGTTAAGTTGACCTCTAGCATTACGGAAGGCTTCTTTATGCAAGCTGGGAAGCCCACTATAGCACAATAGTAGGACACCAATATGCACAGATTACAAATTTAGTCTCCAATAACAAAATTTGAAGGTGGCTGTGGACAAAATTCAGCTAGCAGGACAAATGTTCTAATGTTCTATTTCATATATCCCTGTGTGCTATGTTTTAGTCCATAGTACACTGTGCACACACATACATATTTTTCAACCATGGAAATTTTAAGATTAAAATGTTTAACTCTCACTGCCAATGCAATTGTAGCATACAATATGGAAATTAACAGTCCCAGAGCTCTGCTGCTTGCACACTGAAATTTGAAAAAAGGAAGGAAAAAAACAGAGAAAGGGGAGGGAAGGAGACATATTAGTAATATGCCATTATTTTATGATATATACTTTGTTATGGTGGGGCAAGGAGAGCAAAAGAGTTAAAACTTTGCATAAAGCAACACAGGCTTTTTCTCCATTGCTGAGTTCTAGTGCTGGTAAGAAACTGGGGAGTTGTCACTCACTGAAAATCCCTATCCTACTTTTGTTGCTTCTGTTTCAAATCTCTATCCTGTAGTCATTTGTCCAAGCTTAAGAGAGTTTATCAACCTCAGATGGTGTCAAAATAAGGGAGAAAGCAGTACAATTGATTGATATAACTTTGCATGCCATCTCAGTTACAGAAGAAATTCTAGGCAGGTTGCACATTAGGTTTAAAAACAACATGAGAATAACAATAATTTCCCCACCTAATACCATCATCTTGGATCAGCCACGTCTGTGCCAAGCACAGTATCTGTATTATTTAAATACAGATAACACAATACAAACTTATAGCAATGTTCAACAATTATACACTCTCTTGGTTCAAAAATTGAAGGGGAGCCAACTCATCTAATGAAAAGCCTTCTGTAAGTAGAATACCTCCTATTGTCTAATGCAGGGGTCCCCAAACTTGGCAACTTTAAGACTTGTGGACTTCAACTCCCAGAATTCTCCAGCCAGCTGGAGAATTCTGGGAGTTGAAGTCCACAAATCTTAAAATTGCCAAGTTTGAAGACCTCTGGTCTAATGCTTCATCTCTCCCTGCATCTATCACTGGGGCAGGGTCTATTTCTTTTTAAATGTCACACTGGGATGCAAGAAACTGTGATGAACAAGCCATTTGTAAATCTTCCCTTTTTCGCTTCATGGAAAATGGAAAGTCACAAGCTATTTAGCAATACAAGGACAAAACATTGGTTATGTTCACACAATACGATAAACAATGCTTTGCCGAGCCATAACATATTGAATAAACTTGAATTGGCTGGATTCACAAAAACATTAAATCCTGGATACAGCTCAGTGCTTCTGGCTTCATAATTATTATTCAGATGATAAAACGTTTGAAGTTATATTCTATTGTTCACTGTGGTATGCAGCTATATCTTCTGGTAGTTCAGCACAATCAATGAGCAAGCCAGCTAAGCCATGATCAAGCATGTCATTTTTTTGGCTTCTGTGTATTCAGCCACTGTTTTACTGTGGCAGGAGTTTGTCTAGGAGTACCTCACATTGCAGCAAGTAAGTTGAGAAAGCCTTGAAGGTACAGTAAAGTAATTGAATCATCAGTCCAGGACCCAGGCATGTTAATCTCCTTTAATCCAACCACTTTTAGTTAACTATGATGGGGATAAGCAATGTGTTTTGTAACTTTCTCAAAGAGAAAAGAACATGAACAAAAGCAGGAAGCAGTGTGGGATTTTAGCAATACTATCTCCTCCCAAACTATGGCACCAGGCAGTTAATCATCATAGCTCATAATTCAAGACAACCCATGAGTGTCATGTCAACATTTAAAAAAATAAAGAAAACTCAGAATCACCACACCAATTTTGTGGGTAGACTGGAGGGTTGCTGAGGAAGTGGCTTGCCTATGGTTACATGGAATCTAATCCTTTGCAAGTTTGTTCAGGGAAAAAACAACAACACATTGCATTGCCTCTGCACAATATGCTTGGTTAAAAAATGCTTGGCTACTTTGTGGTTCAGTGTTTTATATGATCTTAACCGGGATGATATATGTTCAGTGTATTGCAGATCGTTCATTCAATAAACCACGTAGTCCTTACTTACTAAACAAAATAAATAAGGTAGTCCTTACTTACTGAAGGCTTGTTCAGGGGACCACTGAAAAGAAAAGACTTGCAACCAGTCCTCAAAGTTGCAATTGTCGCAGCATCCTTGTAAGTAATGTGGTTGTGATTTGGGCACATGGCAACCAGCACACATTTAGGGTGGTTGCAGCGTCCTGCAGTCACATGATCATTATTTGTAACCTTCACAGCCAGATTCTGACAAGCAAAGCCAATGGAGAAGCAGGCAGTAGATTGCAAGTGGCAGTCATGTGAACTCCCCCCCAAAATAAATGACCACAACCAGAACTGATGTCATAAGCTGGCATAGTCATGTGATGCTTTATTTTATGGCCATGTTACTTAGCAACTGAGTTGCTGATCCCAAATGTGGTCAGAAAGAGAGGACTACTTGTATGGTACCCTGAGCTGCAATGCCCAGTGGGTACTCTTGAGGTAATCATGAATTAAAGAAGCAATGGGAAAACATGGATGCTTGGAAATGGCATCCTGTAAAATTCTGAACATCAGCAAGGTAATGACATAAAAGTTTGAGCTAGAAGCACTCCTCATATTTAAAGATAACTGCATCCGCACAGGCTGCAGACTAGTTTTAACAGAACTCCGGTGTTAAGTAAAGTAATTCCATTTTTAGCAAGAGGAAAAGGAAAGAAAAGGAAGACCCAGTATTTATATAGCTTTCTGTTGCTCAGTCTATGCATTTTTACACAGAAGTAAGTTCCACTGCCCCAAAAGACTTACTTCCAGGTTACCCTATATAGGCTGTCACACATTTAAGGGAGTAAGCACCACTGAACACAGTGAAGCTTCTTCCTGAGTAACATACTTAAGATGCTCATGGGAACCCCTGTAAAGACATGGGTCGACAGCCATCTGAAAGTGACAAAACTCTGCCCTACACTACTTGTCTCCCGAGGAACGGGCTCTTTTTAGAAGCAAAGCAAATTCGTTCCCTTTGTGGCCATTTCCTTTTAAGCCACTAAAAGCCCGCTCAGGATCATACCATTAAAACACCTGTTCACATACAATCTCTCAAATGCAGTCCTTTAAAGCACTTTATGGCCAAATATAGGAGGGGGGACGGACGACAGACTCGCGCAACGTCGTTTTACGGCCGGTATATAAAATGTTAGGCAGCTTTTGTGAATTTCTCTATATGGGATTGGGGGGGGGGGAGAGAATAACACAGCGGACTGAGAGGTAATAGCAAGAGAAATGGGGTTCGTTCTTTCCACCGATCTATTAAAAAAAGGGCCCGACGCTAAACGACGACTCGTAGAAACGCAAGTCCCACAACTCCCTTCTTCGCCAGAAAAGAAACGCGTCGTCAGATGCGCACATGGGCGAAAGCGCTCCCAGCGTCTTCGCCTCGCCTTTGATCGCCCGCGCTCCCTCCTCGCACCAATTCCGAGATTCGGCTTGACGCCGGCCTCCCCTTCCGTCGGAGGACGTCTAAGGACAGAAAGAAAGAAAAAAAAAAATAAGACGAAGGGGACCCAAACAACCGAGCTAAAGAAAGCAGAGGTGAGAGGTGATCCCCCCTGGCTTGGTCATGAACTCCGGAGGAGCCAAGCCGCCGGTTTTCCGTCTCCAAAGGTCGAGGCGGGCTACTTTTAGACAAACTTGGGTGGGGCGCTCGCCCACATCCTCTCAAAACACTCCCCGGGCCCGGGCAACTGGCTCCCTGGAGCGCTCCTTCTCTTCCCCTCGCCCTGTGAGAAGAAGGCCCAACCCCGAGTTGTTTTCTTTTTGGGGGGCCGTCCGGGAAAAAGACTGGAAAAACAAACCTGGACCTTGCGTGAGACGCAGAGGGAGGCAGGAAGGGGGTGAAAGCCGGCCAGGTCCCCGGAGAGGAAGGAAGCGGCAGTCCCAGCATCAGCAGGCTCCAAAGGGAGCAGACAAAAGAGGTCACCAGGAGGGAGAAGGTTCCTCACCCCTGGGTGAACTTGTGGCCTTCAGATGGACCTGGAAGCCTGGCTGAGCTGGTGGGCGCTTCTTAAGTTCAGGTGGATACATCCCTTCCTACATATTCTTTACTTGGAGGTACAGGTAGTCCTTGACTTACAACAGTTCGTTTAGTGACCGTTCAAAGTTTCAACACAGTGAAAGCACACTGACAAGGATTGTTTTAATATTGGTCCTTAGAATACATTTTTAGCTAAAAATACCATTATTGAATTAGAGGATTTGAATGAGAGTAAAACCTAATTGACCAGGAATTTTCCTAATAGAGACATTGACTCTATCATGTCTCTCTCTGTCTCTGTCTCTCTCTCCCTCCCCCCCCCTCTCTATCCCACCTTATTTTTTTACAAATAACATAAGCTGATGAACGTATCCAACACTCCTTTCCCCTCCTATTTTCCTCATAACAACACTGTGAGGTGAGTTGATCTGAGAGAGAGTGACTGGCCCAAGGAAACCCAGCTAGCTTAATACTGGTTTCATAATTGTTTTTGTAATGGTCGTCATTTATTTTTAACCAATTAGACTGTCTGATTTACATAGGGATTATCGTCCTGGAATGTACAAATTGAAATTAGGGAATTAAGAAGATATGGGAGGCACTGTCTTCTGATCCCTGAATCTTGACCTGAAAGCTCAACAACAACAATGCTGGTAAAATGATTCCATTCACAGCCTTTGGGGGAAAGGGCATTGTAATATTTCAATAAATGTTTTGTTTCTGGACATTCTTCAGGATAGGAATAACCCTATCTTTAATGAAACAGGATGCTACAAATTATGGGATGTGTTCAGTATTATTCTCTGTCCAGTGTTCACAGAGTAGGGTCCTTTGTCCATGCTGATTGTACTATGCATTAACCATCCGAATTTCCTCCAAGAGTGGGGAAACTGAGGCTCTGAAATTTTTTTCCAAATTATGATGCCAGCACTACTAATTATTCCACATGCTGACTGGGGCTGCTGGGAGTTGTAGTTTATCAACTTCTGCAGAGCCATATCATTGTGGGCAACAATATCTAGCTAAAGTGGCTGATCTACAAAAGTTACCTGAGGTTGGATCTAAGGGTCCTGAATAAGACACCATCAGGATATGCCAGGGTTATAGAACATCCTAGGAAGCAAAAAAAAAACAAACCAAAAATATCCTTGAGAAGAGCAGTGGCAAACTATTTTTATAAAGTTGCCAAGGAAAGTTTTCAGATAATCCTCAAAGTACAACCATTCCTTTAGCAATTGTTTGAAGTTATTAGGGCACTGAAAAAAAGTGACTTACAACCAGTCCTTACACTTACAATATCACAGCCACCCCCAGGGTTACATGATCACGATTTGGGCAATTGGCAACTGGCTCACGCGGTTGCAGTGTCTTGGGGTCACATGATCACCATTTGTGCCTTTCCAGCTGGCTTCTGTCAGGCAAGGTCAAAGGGGAAGTCGGCAGGGAAGGTTACAAATCACCCCTGATGCTTAACCCCTTAGTAAAAATGTCATGAAATTGGGTCTGGTCACCTGTTCACTTAATCACCGCATCACTTAATTTTCCAGTCCCAATTATGGTTGTAAGTCAAGGACTATTGTAATTATAGTGAGCAGGAACTCAGGGTTTGGAGAGAACAGGCTGAAATTCAATTTTAGCAATATGGAGTTACTGTTTGTCCATTGGGATGCTTGGGCAACTCCAGTGGTGTCTCCTGTTGGGGAAACACTACCTCTGAAGAGGCAGATCTGCAACAGGGTCTTCTTGGAGTGGCAGCTCATACCTGAACAACAGGTGAAACAGAGGGGGCTTTGCCACATTCCATCTGTTGCAGTCCTACTTGGGGTGCATGGGCCTTACTACAGTGATTCAGGCCTTGACACCATTCACCTAAATTACTTTAATGTATTCTATATGGGGCTGCCTTTAAAGTAACCCATGTATTGCCTGGCGTTCATTGGCAGGAATGTATTCCACTCTGCGATGGGCTATGCATCGTCTTCCTATTGGCTTCTGTGTGCAATGTAAAGTGCTGATATGAATCTATAAAGCCCTTTATAGCATAGCACCATGCTATCTTCAGGACCAAATTTGCCCACTTCGATCTAACTGTCAGAATAAAGCCATAGAGATGACACAGTGAGATCCACTCAAGGCCAGATCTTTATTTCCTTGTACCTAATGGGCAGAATCTTGTCAGACTAAAGTTATAACGTTCTAACCTATCCAATATACCCTGGGAGATTCTAGCTACCCTGAACTTTTTCCTCCCTCCACCATCTAATTCAGGACTGCACAGTCTCTTGGGTCCCTCTCTAGAATGTGTTGCCTCCATCCTGAGAAGCTGCAATGCTACTGCCAACATTTTCTCCCACTTTTCCTTCAGCTTCAGCTTCTATCACACCAACTTACTTGATCTTCTAGGAAAGGCATCTCGTGGCTCCCTGCTTTTGGAAGTGCTTTTCTGCAACAGTGCCTGCCTTTTAAAATGACCTCCCACTGAAACTTAAATTAGTCCTTATTTTGGCCATTATGTGGGAGCAGCTGAATAAAAGGATGTTTTGAAGTGTGTTTGTAACTTGATGCCTCTTTTTAAAATTATCTTTGGGGTTTTCTGGTTTGTATATTTCAGATTCTATGTAATTTTAACGAGATGGGTCTTAATAATTTTGTAAGTTTGCAAACCTGCTAAGAGCTCTCTGGGATTATTGCAGGGGACAGATATGATAAATAAAGCTTGACTTGAGGAACACTTAAGTAAGACCAGCAGGCCATAGGTTTCCCATTCCTGTCCTACACTCAAATCACATCTGCTATACTGAAAAAAAAAACCCTGTAGGGATTAGGAGATGCTATGCTGAGGCTTGAATGGTTAGATTGTATACAAAAATTCAGCAAATAGATGGTTTTCTTACATACCTAGAATGACAAATCTTCATCGGTTGAATCTCAGTTTGTTGATAGGCAACAGACGTTTGCTGTTCCATCACTTCTGCAATTGGGTTTAAGCTAAAGGGAACAAATAAATTTGGTGACTTTCTTTTTCTCAGAAAAATAGTTACTTGAGTTCAGTGGGGCTTAGGTCCCTTGCAGACTGATGGAGAAAACTAAACTGTATTTAAATTAAAGACTAGTGCAGTATTAATAATAATGTGTTAGAGAATTAAAACATAACACATGTGAGAACCATTTTTATATAATAAGAAAGCCAATTGTTTGTCTAAAAAAAGAAAATAAAAATGCAGCACCTGTAATTTTCAAAGTTATTTGCTACAATCTCCTCCTATGTCTCCAGCAATAGTTAAAATGATGCAAGTGAGCCAGAGAAAGCCATGTTCTATGTGGGCAATATAATAATGGCAATCCATGAAAAACTAACAGCACGTTTCTGAAGACAGCTCAACAGCTTTGCAACACCAGTAACATAGTCAAGACCTTTCTTTAACCTGCTGTCTTTAAAATGTGTTCAACCACAACTCCCATCATCCTCAAACACGATGCTAAGAATATAAAATCCCTTAAGCTATGGCTTACGTTTAGTTTGTGTTACATTATAGGATGAGATAACTATGATTATAGAATGAGATAACTGAGCCAGTTTGGTCTAGCAGTTAAGGCACTAGGCTAGAAACCAGGAGATTGTGAGTTCTAGTCCCACCTTTAGGCATGAAATTCAACTAGGTGACTTTGAGCTAGTTATTCTCTCTTAGCCCAACTCACCTTTTCACCTTCAATTATATGGGACTATATGCTACACTATATGAAGGCCTTTATTTCCTTTAGGAGTTCTTTTCCCAGATTACTCTAGTATGAAATGAAGGTGAGTAGTCTTATCTTAGCCTTAGGCTAGAGATGCTGCGGGCAGTCATCAATCAGCTTTTCCAACCATGGAATACCAGAGTCAATGAAAAGTGAATGGGCCACAGTTCAGGAACAAGCCATGTAGGGGGAGGTTGCTAACTTAATGCAGTGTAGGAGGTGCCACTTTTAAGCAGCTGTTCCTCATGCATATTTCATTACAGCACCAGATAATGCATCCCACCACCTTCTCAATTATTCCCAGATGAACATTTCCAAGACGTTTTGACATCTGCCTTAATGCCTGTTATTAATTTAGTAATTGCAGGAGTCACAAATATAAGTGTAAAGCATATGTGAGTGAAAGGGGGAGGGAGAGAAGTAGGTTTCAATTTTATTCCACTTTCTAGAAATAAACCTTAATCATTCCCAGTAACTGTCGATAGTAACTATCCTCAACCTGGTGTCTTTCAAATGTCTATGGCTTCAATGTAAAACATTGCAGGTATAATCTATGTTAGCTGTCATCCAGTATATCTGGAGGGCACCAGATTGGGAAAAGGTCTTGTACAGAGTTGGCACATTAAGATTGAAATCCCTTGCCTGTTTCCTAATAAGCTTTGGTGTACAAAGACACAGACTTAATTCTGTGCTTCAGAACACCTTGATAAATATTTTACATCAAGTTTATTAAAGTTCTGACTTGATAAAACATCTCAATTACATGCTCACCATAGATCCATTTTATCTTGTACTCAGGTGCTTGAATTGACACCAGCTTTGGGAACCAAAGGAATCTCCCAAGTTCCATACTTTATTTGATTTTAATGTTTTTATTTAAAAAAAAAAACAATTCTAATTTAAAAGGGACTGTAGCATGCCATCAAATGGTGCCCAAAATCTGAAACATTTTTTTCTAATTGCCAGGAATGCTTCTAGATGCTGCATACATGCCACAAGCAATCTTAGGGAATAAAGTTGTTGGGGGCTGGAGATAAGTGCTCTATTGGGAAGCATAGCCACCTGACCAGAAAAGAGGTGCTTGTACTTGGCTCTTTTTTAAATGGGCAGGGAAGTCTACAGGGGGTATGCATGTGGGTGTGTGCCAGAACAGTCAAGATGGCAATGAGAAAAGCCCAGATTATTTAAAGGCGGACTGAACTTCTCAACAAACATGCCTTAACAACATTAGGGCTTTGATCTAAATAGGTATTTCTGAATAAATACCGCACTAAAATTATCTGTATTCATTTTGAATTTCCCAGCAATATTCAAAACACACTACATTGCTCTTACATTGCTTTAAGCTTCAAATATCTCTTTCTCTGTCTATATGATGTATTTGTATGTACGCACATTTGTAACTAATCAAAAATTTGCTAAATCTTGTTTTAACTCCTTATGCTCTGGCTTGCCTGATTCCTACTTTTCTGCAGGGGAGTCACCCTCTCTTTTCCTTCCCTTCCACACATGTCCCCACAAAGATGCCGACTTCTACAAATCTTTCCTTCTTTCCTTCCTTCCTTCCTTCCTTCCTTCCTTCCTTCCTTCCTTCCTTCCTTCCTCCCTCCCTCCCTCCCTCCNAGAGAAACCTTGCTGAATTCCATTCCATTCCATTCCTCTCTCTCTCTCTCACTCTCTCTCATTCTCTCTCTCTCTCTCCCCCTCTCTCCCTCCCTCCCTCCCTCCCTCTCTCCCTCCCTCCCCACTGGACAGAGGTATCCCAGTCTTGGACAACAGGCACTGTATCTATGCATCCTCTCACCTTTACCCTATATGCCACTACTAAGACATAATAGTTAACTAAATAGCAACCAACTCCTTTGGGGAGAAGGAAGCATAGCATTAGGCTTACTTGTTGACCTTCAGAAACTGTATTCAGGAAATTAAGACAGAAGTAGAGGAAAAATAATAAACGTCTTGGAAATTTATTATCACTTCTCTGACTACAGGTATATAGTAACATACTGTACCATACTAAACTGAAAAATGTGAAGTTTGATGTTAGAGAAAAAGAACTAAATTTGCAATCAAATGAAGCTCAAGCATGTTACTGTATGTGAATGTATTTGCTAGACCTTTTCTGATTTGCTTAAACATACTTTGTGAATACAGCTGCTACATTGTTAACTCTCATTGCTCAAAATACTTAACCAAGGAGCAGTTTAACACCAAGGAGCCTATTTCTGGATTACATATAGGGTGGCATAACACATATGTTGCTTGGGAAGGAAATCCTAATTATTTCAATGAGACTTATGGACAGGAAGGAAAAATGGTTCAAATTAAGGTCAAAAAACTTAGTCCTATTGACAAAATAAACAAATGTCCTATGATGGAACAGGATTGTTCACTGAATATGTTTATGCAACCTAGTTAGAGAAACTTCATTCCTGAGATATGTTTTGTTTGAAAGATGGAACAATACAGATGCCCGATTCTTTGCTTTCACGGAACCCATCTTATATGGAGATAGCCAAGAGTCACAAAGTGCATTCTGAGTAGCTGAATTATGAAACTGATCTTGATTTTAAGGAATCTTACCTTTTAAACCAGCACAGGAGAGGAACAAATTGGCTGTTTATAGATCAGTTTGATCACATTGCAATATGAATAAACATTTGATGTTTCTAAGCAGTAGAAATATATATGCAAAGCAATTGAATCAAGGCTGTAGGTTATTACTGAGCATCTAGAGGAGGATAAACCAAGGAGGAAGGACTCCTAGAATTTTGACTCCTGATGGGGAGAGAAAAAATCTCTTTATGATCTGAATAGGTCACATATTTGGACAAATTCACATTATGCACTAAGGTTCGCTTGACTGAACATGTTGCACACACCTCACCATTGTCATTAGTAGTTTAGAGCTTTGCAAGTTGTGTGAACAGACCCAATTATGATTTATTCAACAAACTATAAATAAACTAACCGTAGCTTAGTATGATATGTGAATCCAATATCCACTTTGGGAGGAAGGGAGCTATTCTCCAGAAAGATCCCCTCAACCTTTAAAAGATTGGCCAAAGAGCAGCTTAGTTATCTCCACCCTGGAACCATATCAGCATTATCTCAGAGGAACAATATGATTCACCATTCTGTTGCTTTCAGTTGGTAAATCATTATTAATGCAATACAGGTGTAGCTTAGAGTTTACTTAATCACCTGTTCATTGATTTCCTTTTATTTCTGGTAAGCTTCATTTTATTATGAAAGAGAAGGGCTTGTATGTTCATTGTAGGCCTGGAGGCAGTACTTATCTATTTATCCATAGTACATATTTGTGGACAAGCCAAGAATTTTAGATTGAGTTTGGCTTATCTGTGGCTTGGCTTATCTGCAAGTATATATGGTAATATTTTTTAAAAGTGCCCCATATATATTTGTAGATAAGCTCATCTGGAGGAAGCCAATCCTTGAATTTTAAAATAAAATACCATGTATAGAAAAACAAATGAAATCTGAAGGAGGTGATCAGGCTGAGCCTGAGAGGGGGGGGTCAAGCTCATCATCAGTCTTTAGTCCCTTTGCACCCCAAGAGATCTAAGTCCAGCCCACCTTGAATTCCATTGACTCTGATCTACCGCCAATTTGCTTTGACCATTAGTAGTTCAGATTCTTGTAGAGAGTGCTAGCATGCAATAGACCTGTATTCATTTGAACTGATTCCGGATTTCCTTCATTTGACAAAATCCTTCAGAATACATTGAAAAAACATAGCAACATTTTGAGGGTTAGCTTACTGTATCTATTGATTATTGCACTTCGGTTACAAATTTGAGGATTGGCTTATCTGCAGATGGCTTTATCCACAAGTATACTGTATATGGTAGCTTTCTGTAGCTCATGTATTCCCAATGTGTTAACCTGAATTTTCAATCATCCCTAAGGATAATGCCACAGGTCATCCACTGAAAGACCTCTAGATGGGGGATGATTTATATGCTATTTATTTTGACTAGCAGCACCAAGTCAAAATATAGTCATCAATAATCGGGGAATCCAAAAATGGAACCTGAAGATCTCTGCACAGAAAAATATGTGTTCTGTCTCTGAGATAGATTCCTGATCTCTCTTTCAAAGTAAAGAAGCAAAAATAAGAATTACATCAACCCCTTGCTCTCCTCTCCCTTTTCTTCCAGTACTTATGATTTTATTTTGTTTTCTCCAAGTGCCTACTCCTACACGATAAGGATGTGTTATTGGAATACATTTATTCATGATTAACAAGCTTGCTTTTATCAAACTAATTTCCTGGCTTTGCATGCAGATTGGGTTCATACAACCCAATAGTTGAAAATGTGGTTGGCTAGTTTGTGGTTCAGTAGGTCATGTAAATGCAACCTTGTTATTGTAGCATATACTATTTTTTGAAATCACGTTCTAAAGCTCTCTTCACATGCAACAACAGAGCAGAGGTGGGAATTTACTGCTTTACCTTACATGAACTTGAGGAACAGGAGATCCATTCATCACAAAGTTTGGTCTGCCTGGAAGAAAGAGATAACAGTATTTTTTTTTCAGGCTCCTGGTTATGAAAAGTTGGATGTGGAATGGTTGGGGGTAAGGCACTATCACCATAGTTATATAATTGGAGCTAGTAGATCTGGGTTGCAAAAATCCAGAAGTCCACTAAATGGCAACAAAGAAGTGCAGAAAACTATATACAGTATATGCTGAACTACAGATTGTCTGGATTTTTGCAGCCCAGATCCTAACATAACTGCATAGATCCAATCAATTCTTTCCTAGCAGTGCAATGATGTACACATCGACTCGACAATCAGTCACATGGACTGAAAGGGCTTACTCCTGAGTAAATGCAATGAAGGATGTGTAAGGCAATCCACCAGTTTCCTCTTGCATGTCAATATGGTTTAGGAACTTGTTACCAAAGGTGGGAGATAGACATGCTTGTATGTTAAGGAAGGGTGTAAGAGTAGTCTGGAAGGAAATGTCCTAACTCAGCCACCATCTAAAGGAAAACTGGAGAATAACATCAAGTTACTAATCTGGGATGAATTTAAACATTATAAATTATAAATGAGCTACAGGCAATGTTCATACTAAACCATTAACTATAATTAATGAACTACATAGATGATGCGGGAATTAAATAAGCCACAAATCTTAGTGTATTGCATGAACCAGACCATCACATTAACCTATAATATAGTTTCTTTCAGTTTAATATGTACTGTACGATCTGTTGAGCACACCTTATGCAGGAACACAATTCCCAGGGATTCACCACAGGTTGTACCAATGTGTTACTGCATATATTCCTTGCTGTTTTCATTGCATCGTGTAAAATTGATGCTCCATTTTCACAACAGACCACTTCTCAAAGTCCTGATGCAAGCACATGTGCTTGTCTCCTTATCAGTTGCTTTATGACCAGAATGCCTCCCTTAATCCCAGTCTCATGCTGGTTGCAAGCTTGGGCAGATGCAGCATCCTTTTGGTGCTTAATAGGTGTGGTGGTGGCGGAGGAATGTTCCAACCCAAATGAAACAGAAATAGGTAGCAGAGATACATCTTTTTCTTGATATAAAGGAGTAAAACAAAACTCTTTGCTTTGTCCTAGCAACGTACATAACAACTGATGGCGGGATGGGATAGAGGGGTCTCCTGCCCAGTAGTAAGATATGCATTTTCTTGAAAAATATTCATTTAATACTGACAACTCCAGCTAGTGGAGAGTCATTTCTAGTATTTGATGAAGGATCAATTTTTGTTTATGTTTGGGTATTCTCTCGTCTACATTTTCTGTGATTTACCTGGCTCAGTTCAACCATCGAATTCATATCTTGTGATGCTAGAGTTAAAGGAAAGGGAGGGTGTCCTACTTATTAAGTTAGAACAGAACAATATAGGTAATGTTAGCCCTGGATCAGGTCAAAGCCCATCATAGTCCCGCATTTTGTTTCTCACAGTGGCCAACTAGATGTCACCGGACAGCTCACAAGCAAGAGTTGATCCTCTTGGAATGGGGACACATGAGGATGGCCTGAATTACTAAACCTAGAAGAAGAATCCATCCCAAGGAACCACCTAATCCACCTTCCTCATACATGTGACTCAATTTAGGCACTTTTGGAGAACCTGCCTCCTAGGTCTCTCACTTCTATCCTATCTACTGGGATCTCAAATACAACTAAGCCTAGTCTTTCTACTGGAACTTCAGAATTAATATAATTTTTAGCATGCCTAACATGTAATATGGATGGTCTCATCTCATTATAAAGTTCAAATCCTCTCCCCCACCTTGTTGCATCCAAATGTGTTGGACTGACCCTTCCAAATTTCCAACCAATAGATCCACTGGCTGTAATTAATGGGAACTGTAGTCCAACGTATTTGGACAAAGGTTGTTTTAAAGGTAACCATAACTCTTATAAAGTTAAATTTTATAAGCATCCTAAATATTAATATTGAGTCCTTGGTATTCTCTGAGCTTGGTTATTACAACCAACAGCCAAGCTCAGAGAGCACCAAGGAGCTTTCATTTCAGCCCTGAGCTACAAATAGTCTATTCTAGTATTAATCATCTTCTTCTGGGATTGACTGAAAAATTAGACTTTAAAAAAAAACTTTTTCTTGTTAACACGATTTGTGCCCATAATTAAGCCAGAACTAGGTGGTTTTTTTAAAAAAAATAATAATACAATTTAATCTATGTTGGGCAGGGATTCTCTCCCAACATATCCTTGGTTATTTTGATATTAGAGATTTGTGC
Source organism: Thermophis baileyi (assembly GCA_003457575.1). Taxonomy (NCBI): domain Eukaryota; kingdom Metazoa; phylum Chordata; class Lepidosauria; order Squamata; family Dipsadidae; genus Thermophis; species Thermophis baileyi. Next base: position 643,738 of record QLTV01012198.1, read on the forward strand.
TTGTACAAATTACTTTCTCCAAAATGAGATGTGACACTAAAGTCTCTTTTGGAAATTAAGGCCAGCCCTAAGGGTTCCATCTTGCCCAGATCATGGCGAAGGCTTCCAAAATCCTGTTCTTAAATAGAATTGCACCAGCTTTTGGACAGTTTTCTGTTTTTCTCCAGTTAGCTTTCCAGACAGGGATAGAAGACAAGGGACCCCTCTTTTTTTTAGAGAAAATATGCTCTTGAATTATTCATTTACTTGCCTGTTTCTGTCCCAAAGTGCTTGGTTACTAGCCTCCAGGGCACTGGTGGTGTAGCAATACCAGAAAAATAAAAGTCTGGTCATTTGAAGTTTCTGAGTCCAGGAAGTCAGAAGAAAGTTGTCTCCCAACCCACTTGGCTCCTCTTAACTTCAAAGACCATTGAAGTTAGGCAGTTTTCTTGGAGCAGCCTTGGCCCTCAAGCCAACTCCTCTCTAATCCCATTCCTACCTAGCCCAAGTCCTCCTGCCCCTATGCAGAGAAACCCAATGCCTACTGTTAATTGCAGTTCAGACTTCCTTCCTTATACACCACTGACTCCTTCCTCTTCACCTGGTTCTGATCTGTTTCCTTCCTGGTTGACCCCTCGATCCTCCCTGTAAACTCCCCTGGGAGGCTGAGATTACCCGTTCTTCACCTGATCCAGGGGATTCACTGCAGTATGAAGTCACTTAGCAGCTGGAGGTCTGCTTAGAGTGGGGAGCCTGTTTGTCAAGATGTGGGGCCCTTGAGGATCATTGCCTAAATTCAGCTGAGGAACTCAAGGCACTGCCTGTTCTCATATGAAAGCACAAGTAAGGTGGGCTTCTTCCCTATATACAAAATCAACACAATTATACTTTCAAAATTTGATCTTGCATTTAGGGATGGCTAATATACTAAGGGGCTGTTACCCAGAGATATTTGTATAAGCAAAAACAATACATTCTGTATCCTAAGAGTAATGTGTGTGTGTGTGTGTGTGTGTGTGTGTGTGTCTGTCTGTCTCTCTCTCTCTCTCTCTCTCTCTGTGTGTGTGTAAATATAGAACTCTGTGTCTCTGTTTGCAAAAATGTGCCAAGTCTACTTGTGTTTTTCCCATATGGACAAACCCTTACTACAGCTGCAATCCTAAATACCCTTTACCTGGGAACGAACCTCTCTGAACCTAGAGGGATTGGCGGCTTCTTGGAACTGTAAGTAGGACTCTCTGCCTTTACTTGTTGCTCCAAATGAATTTGGAGGTAATTGCTTTAAGTAGCCCTCTATATTTTATTTATATACACTCACAGAGATAAAAGACAATAATTTATCTCTCGGAACAGCCAGATAGATGCCAAAATTAATCATCACAAGTACCGGTATAAGGAAGAGAAGATAAGGATCTTTTTCTCTCTCTCTCTCTCTCTTCCAGTAGCAATGTTGAGCAATTTCTTCCACTCAACAAAGTTAAGCACTTTTTAAAATTGTGTCTCCCCCCCTCCCTTTGTTTTAGCAGGGTTTTTTTTTTTAAAGCAAAAACACAACTCCATTAAAATAAATGTGCTTGCAATTGGGCTGATAGGTCAAAGCCCGCAACTTATTTATCCCCGAGTAGCCTCGTTAAAGTCGATGGAGGTGCTTACGCTCTGCCCTGCCCGTCAGCACGCCTGGCTTCTCAGTTATAGATCATAATGTGCTGAGTGATCATGTAAACGGTACGGCCTTTTCCTCTTCTCTCCCCCCCCTCCCCGCCTGTCTCCCTACAAGAGACCTGAAGCCCATTGAAGGAAATTTCAGAGTCCGCTGTAATCTTGGCAGAAAGAGGCGCGTGTCCGTCCGTGCGCCGGGATGAATTCCCCCCCCTCCCCGGGTCAACTTTGCCTCCCACTTATTTTCATAGTTTTGCAGCTCGATCCCACTTGCCGGGGAGTGAAAAGGTCCCTCCGAAAATTAACGGCGGCTTGCAAGCCCTTTCCAGGGACCCTGAGGTCACGGCCGGAAAGTTCCTCGCAAGCTCTGAAAGTTCAGCCCGGTGGAGGAGCAGCTCCCGCAAGGCTGCGGTAGAGCCCGCTTGCCTCGAGCGGGCTCCCTCTCACGCGGGACCGCGCTCTAAATCCAGGGCGCTTGGCTGGTCTTGCAGCCGCAGAGCCGATCCCACGGACGTTTTTTCAAAGGGTCCCTTCCAGGGGAACTTAAAAGAGGGCGCTCTTGCCCGAAAAGGCGCCCCGAAGCCGGGAATGGGAAGGCCCAAGACTCAACGGGGAGTAAGCAGCCAAGCACCTACCGCTGGCGCTTGCCGGCCCCTCGGTTTGCAGGCACAGCGCCATCCGCGGAGAGACCTCTCGGCCCGCCTCGCGCATCCGTGGACTCCCTGAGCCCGGGGCGGCGGGAAAGTGAGCCCCGAGCAAGCCGAGATGTTCGGAAGATCTTTGCACTCCTTACTAGCACTGATGATGTTACCTAGTTTGGGTAGTGCAACGTCTGCAAGAAAACAAGCAGGCACGGAGAGCACCAAGGACCCCCCTCATTTCAACCCTGAGCTACACATATTCTCCTTTACTGAAGATTTTCCCCCCCACCCCCTAAAATGCAGACGGCTAAGGAAAGAGCCAGCCTCTGTCGTCCTCTGAGATGCTGGAGCTAGGGAAAAGGGAGGGGGGGTTTCCCCCGAAAGGTGGGCTCTCTGCCCCTCTCGCCTACCACTTTCCACCCCCCCCTCCCCGGTCGTTTACTCGAACGCCGCCGAGGGAAGGGCACGCGTTTGGCGTAACTTTCCCCTTATTCTCTCCTGAATTTTATTTTATTTCGTGGCTGGGTTTTGTTCCCCACCTTCGTCCGCTCTGCCGAGGGAGGCTCCCCGCCCCCCCCATCCATGCATCCGTTCCGGCGCCCTCCCGACAACTGTGAAGAAGTCAAGAGGTGCCCGGTCTTTCTTTCACTCCCTCCGTTGTTCTCCCTGACACTTGCCTTAAAAAGTCTGGCGCGGAACGCATTGAACCCTTCGCGTCCCCAAGGCGGCGAAACCCACTCCTGGGCCCAAGCATTCCTACCCGCCCCCCCCCCAGGGATTTGGCTTAACGATAAATAAATAAAGCTCTCCCGGTACTGTTGTCCCCGAAAGCTACATAGGTGGATTAAGTCTTCGCCTATTGTAATTTCCCACGGAGGTTCTTCTGCCTGTACCGGTGAGGGAGCGAGCCTTTGCAAGGGGCGCCTCCTGCCCTGCTGGAGCTAAAAGGGAAATCTCCGATGAGCATCTCGCGCTAAACTTGGAGATACCTACCTTTTCTTCCTTAAAGGGAAACTCATTAAAAAATGTAGTTTATGTAGTTTCCCCGGATCCCCCCACCCCTTTTTAACATCTTTCCTTTCTTCCCTCCATTCAATAAATTCAACATTATCTGCAAGCTTTATTTATTTTAAGAAAAAGAAAAAAGGAAAAGGAAGGAAAAGGAAGGAAGGAAAGAGAGAGGAGAGAAAGAGAAAGAAAGAAAAAGAAAAAGAAAGGAAAAGAAAGAAAGGAAAAGAAAGGAAAGAGAGAAAGAGAGAAAGAAAAAGAAAGAAAGAGAAAGAAAGAAAGAAACAAAAAAAGAAAGAAGAAACGAAACTGTTTGACAAATGACAGTGATCTCTGAATGCAGAAATGTCCTTTCAAATAAAACCCTCATGACATGGGAGCCTGGTCCTAATTATTTAGGACGTTATGATCAACAGGAACTTCCATTTCCCACCCGAGTCCAGGCACTATTTTGTCTTTATTGTCATCACTTCCAGAGCTACACGCAGTCAAATGATTCCTCAGATATTTCTTGGAAGCAAATCTCACAAAATCAAAAATCGATGAGGTCTTAAATTAGTTTAAATCCTGCTCTTTCTGTGAAGCATTAGTGTTAGAAGCTGTCCTTATGTACTGATATATATCCTCTATAAATCTGTTCACCTATCTTCCCATACAACGCCTCTTTGCTCTTTTCCTCTCTGTGAATAAACATAATCCTATAAAATAATCTTAATTATTAATCCAGTTGTACTTAATTCATAAACATTGGTGCGCCCCCGCGCACAAAGGACCTTGCCTTAACAATATTATCAACACCACTTCCACTTAAAGCCCCCTTCTATTTTCAATACACAGACTCTTCATTAAAGTCCCTCCATTGATTAACTTGGAATTGTGGGTACTTGGGTAGTCTGCTTAGGCCTCTGAATTTATTCCCAGGGCTCTTTATTTGAAGCAGCCAGAGATCTGGTAAAATATTTGTTTAGCCCTGAATAAAGATCTGATCTGGATTCTCAGTGATCCAAGGTTGATTCTCTAAACTCTCCCTATGTGTTTCTGGGTGTCAAGTGAAGGGAGATTCACATGATCAAAGTTGCCTCTTTGTTACATATGAACTGTTGCACTTGAACCGTCCTTAGGGACTATTTGACAGCTCTGGGCATAGGGGAATCAAATATAGTTGATTAGGTGTGACTCAATTAATTGTCTTTTCACAGATTTTGAGATCGGCCAGGAAGGAGATAATTTTGCAGAATTCTGCAAAGGAACAGACCGCAGAGAATCACAGCTATCTTGATTCTTTTCCCATTGGCTTCAGCGAAAGGACTGCTCTACGAGATATTTCATTTTCAAATCAATGCAGCTTAAAAGTTGCTCGATTTGTAAACGTGCAATTAAAATCACTTTACCATTTAAACAGATTCTCTGAAAGTGTCTGAGAATTCCAGCCAGAAGCAGCGAGCACAGAAACTGCGTTTCAGTCTGCTGTGGACTCCAGCACATTCCCCCTTTAGTCGGCACGGCAAAAAAGGACTTGGTCACAGAACAATTTCTGAAAAGCTGAGATTTCAAGCATTAATCACAGAATTTTATCTAACGTGGACAGGGAGTGGGGGAGAGAGAGACTATCCAGAACCCCAAGGCTTACAGTGCAACTCTACTTAGGTTGACTGACTTAGAAACAATTCCCATCGTGCTCATCGGGCATTCCTTTCTGGTGAATGGTTTAGGTTAGGATATCATTCTTGAAGGATTAATACAGGGTACTTATACGTTTTATATGGGGTGCTAATAAAAACAAATAGGATAAGAGAGTAGGAATAACAACTTCTTTAAACCATGACCGACTTGGCTTTGGTGTTCTTGGATGCAACGTACACGTTAGAGTGGGCGAGTTGTGGGCTCAGCAGGGAATCCAGGCAGTAAACTCTGTATGCTTACTGGTCTAAGGTAGGTTGAAGATCTTGCCTAGCCTGCCTTTCAAAGGTTTCTCCTGACCATACCAAGAAAAGTTCTCCTCCCGTGCAAGTGTAGAGAGTGCCATGGCCTCTGAAATCAACACCCTGTTTCCAAGTAAGGTTTCCAGATCAGCTTTAGAGGTTTGGTTTCACGCTAGCTTATATTTAGAAACAGCAATTAAAGTTCTTCATGTTCTTAAGTTTTTCTTTTTCTGCAAGAGGGATTTCCTCTGAAATAGTTGTAGATACTCTTTCTGTCTTCCTCTTCCCCTCCCTATTATTTCTTCTCCACTTTTAGGAGCGCTATAGTTTTGTCTTGTTTATTTTATTTTTTTCGCTGATCCAAGTCCCACCTTCTTTTCTAATTTTTCCTCTTGGCTGCTTGGTTTAGTTGTTCCAGCAGCCGTCTAGGACTGTTGACTTTTTACTAAAGGACGTTTGAGAGCAGCCTCCCCCCCCACTGGGCGACCTCCAAATTCCTGGGATTATCATTTCCATCACTCCCAGTAGGCATGGCTTTTTCTCTAGGAGCGAAGAGAAGCTGTGATGGAAAACACCTGAAAGGCAGCCGGGTGCCTAGGCAAGCCACGCTCAGTGTGATACCGACAACCCCTGTTAGCAGGAACTCGCAGCTTAAATCTGCAGGAGTGGAAGCAGCTGAGACACAACCGAGGGAGGAAGTGAGCGAGTTTAGGGGCGCCCAAGCATACTCAACCCCCCTAGCTAAGTCTTCCCTGTGTTATGCTAAGCTGTACAAACCCAACCAAAAGTGGTTCGGGCCAACAAAGAACGAGGAAACGAACGACCCGAACACCTCGTTCGCCTCGCTCTTCTTTTCTCCCGGCAAAAACCAAGGGAGCTTTGCTGGAGAGTCTGAACTAAATCGCTGTACTTTGCAGTTTTCGTGAACGTCTCTACCTCCGCTGAGCCCATGTAAATAGTAGGCCGGCCACTTTTTCTCCCAAGGACGTGCGGCGTGGCCACGGAAATCACTATGCAGGCACAGCTGAAGGCCGATCGTAGAGAAGGATCAGCGAATGTGACCATCTGCGTTTTGGGGCTCGCTGTTCGTTAGCTCGCGCTCCCCAACGCCGCCGCCGCTCGCTGCTTTCCTGACCTTGTGGTCAGAAAAATCCCTGCACGCAGATACAGCGACATCCAATGCGCTTTGCTGGTTTGCGCTTTTGCTTATCCCAGGGATGTTAATGGAGCCCGGGGCAACCGAGCTTCGTCCAACTGGGGCGCTCAGAAGACGAAGCAACTATAGTGATTTGCGTCTAATTGGCGCTGCCCTCTTCGAAACTTCCAGCCTTTTGTTGCTTTGGCGGGGCGGGGGGGGGGAGGCGAACGGCTTGGAGGAGGCAGAGGAGGAGGAGGAGGAGGAGGAGGAAATCAGGCTAATCAAACCTTTCGCCACGGCCAAATTCGCCCTCGGGGTCCTTGCAAACATTTGTTTGAATAATTTACCTCCAGAATAGGAAAATACTAATTGTTTTTAAAGTGCCGACCCAGAGGGAGGGGGAGCGGGTAAAGTGGGAGGCAAGCGGACAGGGGGGGAAAAGAAGGGAGGTATGTATGTGGGCAATGAAATCTCACGATTTGGGTCGTAAGGAAGAACTGAGCGTCCCTTCCTCGAAGAGACGAGAGAAAGCAAAAGCACCTGCAGAGATTTGAACGGCCGCGAAATTTCTTCCAGGAATGCTGAAACCCCCCCACCCCCCTCAGATTTAAAGGGGCCACGTCTCCTTTCTTTGGTCTGTCGCGGCGGAAGTCCTCGACCTTTCTCACAAGCGCAATGGCCCACATCTAACGAAAATCAGTGTCTACGGCGCCTACTTGGAAATAGGACCTATTAGAGGGTCCTACTCCCTCCTAACTTCTTCTAGGGGTTTTGTGCAGACGCCGGGACTGATGTGGTGTTGCCACCCCTTGGCTAAGTTTGTGAGGCAAAAATGGCTCAAAGCCGACTACGGCCATAAACTAGATTTACCAGCTACCCATTCGTGCCTGAGGTCACGCAGAGGAGAGGAGGGAAAAATTCAGCTGGGGAAAGAGTCATCTGGCCGTGCACATAAAGGCCTTGCAGTACCCTAAAACATCAAGCAGCTTCCGGTGTAGTTAATACTCGGATGGGAGACCAACAAGAAATCAAAGACCTGCAGACTAGATTAGGATCCGGAAAGCTCTTGCCGAAGAGGAGAAGATTTTAAAAAAAAATTTGGTATGGGTGTTAAGAACATTATTTGGAGCTATCCAAGAGTGGTGGGAGCTGAGTTTGATTCAAATGTGTTCTTTCCATTCCCCCCCCCCCAATTATGCTCAGATCTTTTTCTTCTAGTCATACTTCACAAAGTTTTGGGGGAGAATTGAAGGGGGTAATAAGTTTATAAGATTGAGATCCAAATATGATGATGATGATGATATAAATTAACTAAATCTATTGCGGATTTTAATGGGTTTGAAAGTTAGCCTTACTCGCACATCTTAAGGACCAATCCCATGGGACAGTTAGACTTATTTTGGAATAAATAGGCATGCATTTATTAGGTCTCATGCGGAGGTGTAGAACTGCCCCATTTTTCTGGTTCCTTAAATTGGGAAAGGGTGTATGTGTGATTAAACCAGAGTGGTTGAAAGGGGCCAGGTGTGTATTTGCAGGATCTCATTTTGTTCCAGCTTTCCATTGACTTTTGTCGCCCTGCCTCTCAGGTCAGGAGACGAACTAAAGAGAAGGGGCTCAGACGGTCCCCATATCTTCTGACTGAGGCCAGAGGGAATGGCATTTATGAGAGGAGTGGGTTGGGAGGGAAGGGGAACCTTTTTTTTTTTTTTTTGCAAGCAGGGCCTTGAGAGGGCGCCTCTCACTATCAGACACTGAAAAAATATTCGTGTTATTTTCACTCGCCCTTTGGCGACGTGGATTTGAGGATCTATACAGAAAAGTTGAACAAATCGTATCCTCGGTTGGAGTAGGTTAGGGCTCTTTTGAAACTTGGGGAAAGGGTCTCTCCCCCTCCCCCTCCCTCCTTTAGCTCTGGTCTTTCTGACAGCCTCTTTCCCCCATCCCCCTCCTCCTCCAATATCTTGGACCTGCTGGGCTTCAGAGCATCTTTCCTGGGTGGAAACTCTTCTGAAGGTGGGGAGGGGCTCCTGCTTGGGCGACCCCCTTAGGGCCCTCGAGGCTACAGTTTGCAAAAAAGCTTGAGCAGTTTCCCCGATGACCAAATGCTCCCTGAGTCAATTGCTTCGGCCTGGCCTGCGACTGTTCTATTTGACTGAAAAGAGGAGCAACATCTTAATTTTGTGGAGGGAAAGAAGGAAACTGGAGACAGACGCAGAGAGAACCCTGAAGCGTTCGCAACGCAAGAGGCCGTTTGACTGCGCCCTCACTGACCTGACACTATCTTTGTTCCAGAATTTACATAGGTAAATTGCAGCTTCTGCATTAGATTAAAGCTTTCCCTGGGAGCGTTCCCTTTCTATATTACTCGAGGAATTCACACCCTGTATTCCTCGGGATTTACTCTCCGTGCCTATTCAATAAGCAGCAGCCTTTAAGCACATTTTTGCCATGTGTCTTTCACTTGAAGTGTACTTATATGGTTTAACATAATATTAACGCGTGATTAAAAACACATTAAACTGCACAAAGGACTGCAGAGAAACGATTTCCAAATGAAGGCTGTAATCCTAAATGGGAATACTAGGAAATGGTGGGACCGAGTGGGGTTTACTTCAGTGTAAACCGAGCTAAGGTGGGGCTGGAGGTTTGATCAGGAACAAGACCTTGCTTGGAGGAGCAGCTAATTCCAGCTGGACCTACTAGACACTGGGTGTCAGGAATGCCCACAGCACTTGTTCCCGAGTAGACACAGATTCACTTTGTGACAACAGCCAGGCCTGCTCTCTGCATTAAGGCCGTTACGTGCATACGCGCTTCTGCCATTTAGCTGCACTTCATGGAAATAAGCACCACTGAACGCAATGAAACCAATATCGGGACTGCAACTTCCTCCGGTTCTTATTGGAGTAGCCTCGGTGAACCTGCCTGCCTGTTTGCTTAAAATCAGAGAGCTCCTCTGTCTGAAGTCAGTCGAGGTCTATTTTTCAATTGTCCTTAATGGTGAGGGAGGACGGTAATACTTTGAAATACGTACTCAGGCTCATTTGTTGGTTTTCCAAAATGTCACATGAAAGGGGGGGGGAAAGTGTATCGGCCTTCCAAAGGGAAAATTCGGGATAACGTTAGAGGAGCACCTGGCAACAGGCTATATCTACTAAGAAACTTAAGTTCCACTATCCTGAGTGGGTTGTCCTTCAAACAAAGAACAACAAGGATTCATTTCACAGAAAACCACGGTCCACAATCTGCTACCCTAACCCTAACCCTAACCCCACAAATGTGTTGGACCACAGCCCACAGCATCCCCAGAAACCTTGGCAGCAGATTTGGGAGAATCAACTCTTCATTCTTATCCAACGAACAAGGACTTTTCCTGCTTGCAGAATGCCTTTGTCCATATCACTGGAACGAATTTTATTTCATTTCGAAAGAAACATTTTCTTATTCCACTGGCCCAAGGCATTTTTGCATATTCTGTGTGAAAATAACTTCACGCATAAAAGGGAAGGGTGGTACAGCAAAGTTTCACCGCAAACCTTTGGAACTGGCTTTCTGATAGTGCAGATTGTCCCTTTCCCCCCCTACTCTCCATCCTGTTCCTCAGAGTTATTTGCCTTCGGTTTATAGCTCTTCACATCAAGTGACCTTAATTTCAGTAGCCGAATGGATCAGACTTAAGGGGGTTCGGGAATTTCCGAAATCAGATTTTTTTTTTTTTAAACGCGGGGAAAGATACGTTTTAAAGACTGCAAATGTCCATGCTCATTGCTTGCTGAATAACTCATTTAAAGTATTAAAATAAAAAGTTTTTACAGTTTTGTGCGTGAAAGAGGTTTTGATGGAACTGTTCTCTCCTTTCAACTCTCTTCCACCCCTCCACACACACACACACACACACCCGCCCCAACGTTTCCCTTTCTGATCTCTCTTCTCCCAGCTCATTTAAAATTCCCCCGAGGAAGCCTCGGATTTGACTGAACCAATCTGAACAATATTATTGCTAAAAGGAGAGGAAAGAGAGAGAGAGGCGAATCTAACTCCTACCCACCAGCTAGGATTTTTGGAACATAATTAGGATTAAAAGAAAGACGAGGATTGGAAGATAGAAGTATCAACTAAACAGTAGAAAATAAATCTCTCTCTCCCTCCCTCCCCTCCCCACTCCCCCCTCCTCGCCGCCCCTCCTTTCTTACATTTCGTGCGACCTGCAGACGGTGCGGTTCGGCGAGACTGCCTTCGGAGTAAAAGTCCCCAGTGATCGCCGCGCTTCAGTCACTGAAGAGCCAAAGAATCTGGCGCCCTGTTTTATTAGTGCACCGTAACTGACGAGGCTTAAAGCTATGGCCTCCAACCGACGGTTGGGCGCCTTTACCTACACCTCAGCCCCACACTAGCTTCGACTGAATCGACTACCCTCAAGGGCTGCCCGTTTGGGAACGGGCTCCAGCCCAGCCGCCCCGCGGTCACCGCCATTCCCCGAACCCTTTCCCGGTGAAGTTCAGCGCCGCAGAACGTCCTGTTGCTCGAAACGCGGCGGCAGAGGGACCGGGACCAGCGCTCTCCCCCGATTCCCGGCGGAGGCGCCTTCTGGTCGGAAGGCGCCCCCTGGATCTTCCTAGGAATTAACTTCCGCTTGGAGATCAGGGTGCCAGACACGCCAGCCTGACGAACAGGAGGGACCCACAGAAACAGTCCCGCCTGTCGGGAAAGGCGGCCTTGGGCGCGCACAGTGGCTTTGGGGCCCCGAGCCCCGGCTTCCTCTCCACATCGTCCCCCTCGCTTTTCGGGAAAGGGGGATCGATTGCGGACGACTTTGTCCTAGGTTTTCTTGGAACCGTTAAGCCGGCGGGTCTTAAAAGAAAACGGGAGCGCTGCCTACAGTACGAGAAATTAGACTCCTCGACAAAAAAAGAAAAAAAAGAAACGTGTTTTCTAGGAAATCTGAATGTGTGCAGTTAGGGGTCCGAGTGAGGGAGGACTTACAGAATCCGGAAGAGAATTTCGAGGGCAGAAGGCAGGTTTCGGTGGCCCTGGGATAGAGGTGGAAGGCCAGGGTCTCTCTCTCTCTCTCTCTCTCTCTCTCTCTCTCTCTCTCTCTCTCTTCTCTCTCTCTCTTCTCTCTCTCTCTCTCTCTCTCTCTCTCTCCTCTCTCTCCTCTCTCTCTGTCTCTCTTCTCTCTTTCTCTGCTCTCTGTCTCTGTCTGTCTGTCTGTCTCTCTCTCTTTCTCTCTCTCTCTTCTCTGTCTCTCTCTCTCTCTCTTCACTCTCTCTCTCTCTCTCTCTCTCTCTCTCTGTCTCTCTCTTTCCTTCTTCAACTTCATCTTCCTCTTCTTCGTCTCCTCTTTCCTGTTTGTCGTCTGTCAGTGTCTTCCTCGCCCTTTCCAGCTCCCTTTCGGTTCCAGCGGCGCTCAGCAGTTCGCTCCCAAAAGCGTTTTCCCCCTCTTTTTCCCCCCTTTCCGGGGGCTCTGCATTAGCCAATTCCATTGACAGTTTTCAGCCAGCAGCTGCAGTCATTAAAAGGCATTTACACCCTGGCCTCCTTCGCACAAAGATGGAGCGCCAACAATTATCTGCTTGTACTTTAAGGACATGAGAATGTGTCCCTAACAGGCTTAGAGGGGAGATGGAGAGCATCGCCGCACCGCTAGGCAACCCCCAACTTTTCTCCTCGACACAACAATGCCTAAAGGTTGTCTTTGGTTTCCCCCCGGACAGCGCCTCAGAGGCCTGGCATCCCAGAAATATGTCCGAAATCACCCGGCGGCTCTTTGGGAGACGGAGGGGGCTCAAGCGACCAAGCTGAAAAAAATAAAGGTGTGCGGCTTCGTGGATGGGCGGGTGCGTTAAAAATGGACCCTCGTAACCTGTTTTAAGCTCGGAAACGCTCAGGCCCGGCTGTGGCGGAGCGAAGAAAAGCCTGGTGCTGCCCGTTCATTTACTGTGATACGACCGGACTGGGTGGGTGGGTAGGTGGGTGGGTGAGTGGGCCAAGCCTTCTTCGTGGGATGGGTGAGGGAGACAGAAAAGCCAGATTTGGTAGCATCTTTCGAAGGGGAGCGAGGAGATGCCCCTGCAGAAAAGAGTAGTAAGCCCAACTTCGACACAAGTCCTTTGTCCGTGTATTTGAAACGCTTCCGACTTCTACTTTGTTGTTATAGGGGTGCCTGTCACTTTTGAGTCCCCCTGTCACTGAAGTCCAAGTCAAACCCACGCAGATGCTGTTGAAAAAGTGCTCGCAATTCGGCAAACCTCGTTCAGATCCCAGGGCCTGGAACCTCCTCCCCCCCCCCCGCTTTCCTTTACATGGAAGAACAGATTTAAAAAATTCTGAATTTCAGAACTGAGCCCGGGGCCAAAGCGCTATACGGTTCATATGGCCCGGATTGGAGGATCCACAACACCAGGGCAATTCCTGAGGCCGTTATGGAGAGAGTAGGAATGCCGCGCCTCAGAAGCTTCTTGTAACTGGCACGGTGTGTATGAACACACACACACAGCGACACACGCGCAGATAAGCCGACTGAAACATGAAGGTACCGACCGAGGCAGGGGCCCTCTTTCCCTAGGGCCCCTGTATTGTTCATCCTTTTTGCCCTCGGCGAAACGGAAAGTTTACTCCGACTTCCCAACCTTTGGCTAAACACTTCGGTGGACAATCCCCGCTTTTCATAACTCGACAAAATCTCTCTGTTCTGCTGTTAAATGGAAACCTGATACCGGGACAGGGACAAGAGGGCTGGGTGGGAAGATATCAAGCGCCACCCGCCTCTTCCCAACCCGACTAGTTTGTTAACAGAAGTGTTAAAGTACATCAGTAAAACTTAAGGGCTGTTTTCCTTGGGAATATGAACCCCTGTTGACAGGTTGGTGGAAGAGTGATGAACGCCTAATCCAGTCAGCAGGATCTTCCAGTCCAATAGCTCTTCCAACTGGACTTATTCATCTGCCACTTGGCATTTATTTCAGAGAAGCTGCTCGGTGAAAAGATCCCAGCCAGTTTGGGTGTCCGGCTAAGGCCCCCACCTCCCCCTTTCTCATTCTCTCTCTCTCTCTCTCTCTCTCTCCCTCTCTCTCTCTCTC
>QLTV01012198.1:667847-706353 GCA_003457575.1 Thermophis baileyi
CTTTCCTCCCTTCTGTCTTTCCTTTCTTTCTTTTTTTCTTTCTTTCTTCTTTCTTTCTTTCTTTTTTCTTTCTTTTCTTTCTTTTCTTTCTTTTTTCTTTTTTCTTTCTTTCTTTCTTTCTTTCTTCTTTCTTCTTTCTTTTTCTTTTTCTTTCTTTCTTTCTCTCTCTCTCCTTCCTTCCTTCCTTCCTTCCTTCCTTCCTTCCTTCCTTCCTTCCTTCCTTCCTTCCTTCCCTCGTCCTCCCCACCCTCGGTCCAAATTATGCTTTTCGGTGGTGGTTTGCTTTGCTTAGGTGAATTCCAAATAAGAGTTTAAGATGGGTGGGCTTTTTTGTTTTGTTTTTCTCGGTCTGCAGCTTTAAAAGCAAACACGACAACAATACAAGCCTCCCAAAGCAAACTAACGAACTTCTTCCTTAATCAGTTTACGGCTCCTCCCCCCCAGTCCTCAGGAGCTGCTTAATGCGCTGAAAAGGCCCTTTCTTTGCCTGGACGAAGAGGGGTCCTGCGTCACCTTCGGCGCATTCAAAAGTTTCGGCTTGGCCCGGGGCTGGTTAGTCAAGCGTGAATTAAGAAGAGGTGAATTCTAAACGTGTTTTTACTTGAAAATACAATTTTGAAACGTTGATTGGGATTAAGGAACTAACGTGCCTGGAATGTTTCTTGACCATTTCGAAAAACGCGTTTGGGATTTCCGAAATATCTCCCTCTTGTCGTCTGATGTGAGGCGGGNGTGGGGGGTTAGGAAGAGATCTTTGATTTGGGAGGCCCGGTGTTCTTAACCAGAGGAATTGGAGTAGCGCAGACTGTAATATTTTAAGGAAAAAAGAGGGAACGTTGCTGCTAGCCCGGACAAAGCCCTAGTTTGCTTGAGAGTCAGTCCCCCTGGATTTACGTCTAGTAAAACTTGTGGGTGGATGTGGTCTGTTTGGGCTGAAGCCCCACTGATTTCAGGAGAAACCACCGAGGCGCGCGAGGTCTCCCTCTTCCTTGAAGCGCCAGGTGGGAGTTTGAAGCTTTTGACTTGATCTGAATCGTTCCCATTGCCCCCCCCCCCTTTTTTTTTACGGTATAACGGCTCGTCACTGAGAAAACGGGAGTAGAGGAGAAAGAAAGAGAAATCCACCGACTTTGCCTGCCTCCTGGGCTTGTTGAGAGATTTTGCTTCCGGACTTAGGGCGTAGAGAAAAGCCGGAGGTTTCAAAAGTAAGAGAGGAAAATGCAGGAGAGTTGAGATGACTTAACTGGAATGGCGGAGCAAGGACACTATACAGGCAGGAAAGGACTTGCTCTCTCGAGCCTTTAAATGCCTTAAAAAGATCACCCCTCCCCTCACTGATAGAAATAAAAGGCGGCCTTTCCCTACAGAGCTCCTTAGAAATACGCCCCCCCTCCCCAAGTTAGAAATGGTGGAGAATATTTGTAGCTCGGGTGGTAGATGTTGTTGAGAGTTTGTATTCCGAGCAAGCTCGGAGAACAAACCACCACCAACATACCCTCCCTGAATGCTGCTTCGTTGTAAAATAGGTTTAGGCCGGTTCCTGCGAGAACCTGCTTTGTTTAATCTAAGCCCTTCCCTTCTCTCGGGCTGCCTGGAATTGCGTGGCTTGCAATCGGTTTCAAACTCATTAACTAGGGATTGCAACTTCCTGATACTCTCTATAGAAAAAAAGAGGGATCTGCTCTTGTGGGTCGCTCGGCCCCTGTCCAAACGATCGGCTTTTAACATTGGCGGGAGGCGATAGTAAAGGAAAGCAGCCATTTGGCCTCTCCCCACTCTAACGGAGAAAAAGCACCGCACGGAATCCGGAGGAAAATGCAGGCATGTTTGTCCGAGTTCTAGACTGTAATGAAGAGGATTTACTCCCAAGTAATACTGTGCGAGAGAGCACCAAAAAGCCAACTCGAGTGTATAGGAAGTGCTTTCAATTGAGTTTAAACAACCCAGTTCGCAAGTGCTCCGAAGTGTGGCCTTAACAATATTCACTTCGAGGTCACTAAGTCGGCTGTTAGCCTCTCACCTGCCTGGAAATGGAGAAATAAAGGAATATCTGACCCATCGCGCCAGATTCTCTTGTTCTTGCTCTGAGTCGAAAGGAGAGAGTAGTGGCAGGAGTCGGCTAGACGTTTTCCCAATCGGCGTGAAACGTGCTTGCCTGGTTTCATACAAATCTTAGGCATTTGTTGGGGGGGGGGGGAGAAACTCCTCCCCACGTAGAAGCAGCTCCTTGGCGCTCCCTTGACCTCGCATGTAGCCAACAAAGAGCAGGTGAAATTGGAGGATTTCCTTAGCAGGCCTAGAGATTGTACGTGGCCCGATGTCTCGGTCCCCCGAGGTTTATCAAAGAACGCTCCTTGTTCATTTTATCAAGTTCCACCTGATTTCTTGGTTGTAGATTGCAGAATAGAAGTCGGTGTGTTTTTTGTTTTCTGTTTTTTTTAATTCTGCGTGTGCATATATTATTTTTTTTGCAAATTAAGCAATTTGGGATTATTTTGGGTCAAATGAGTCCTCCTATGATCCCAAGGAATGGCAGGAAAAGCCTCCAAATCACACCCTTTCTTCCATTGCTTCCGGAGAAGACTCGCTGTCCAACCTGAACCGTGCGGTGTATTCAGGAATAACTCTCGTTAATTCAAGCGAGGCTTCCTTACCGGTATAAACGGCAGGGCTCGCGATATTTCTGGCCTCGGAGCCAGCGCTGACTGATATCCCCGTTAAAGTTGGCAAAAGTGAAATCAACGCCTATATTTAAGAATTTTATTTTCCTCTATGGTGAAATGAAAGTGGGTAGAGGCGTTAGGATGGCGGGTACACTTTGAGAACAAAATCACCCAAATACTTGAGTTGGATGCTCCGGTCTGGGTGCTCCAGTCTTCAGTGATAGCCAAGGACTTTAAAACCCAAATCGTAAGCTGAGCACCATGAGATAAAGCCTTCGTGGTTCTACGTCACCCAGAACCCTTAAAAATAACCAGGCAGAATGTAGAATGGTGAGAGTAGGATTGTTGGACTGTTGCTTTCTGAGTTATTTGGGGGGCACTGGTGGTTCTATAATGTTTGTGCTTTGGCATCCTGAGGTCGCGTGAACTCCCCACCCCTTGCAGAATCCCCCCGATCTTTTTAACATGGAAGCAAGACTCAATTATTTCCAAGGGTCTTACTTTAAAATAAGGGCAGCCCCAGGCCTGATTCAGCGAGATAGGAGACCATGTTGGGATCGAAGTGGTTTATTCCGGTTAAATTCCCTTTGGACTGCCGGGGTGTTTTTTGGTTTTTTTTTCCCTTTCTCACTAGCGATTTTTCGTCACGGGCCGTCCTCGTGAGGCTACAAAGCCAGTTTTCACAGCGCTGAGCTGGCCGGTGACGCTATAAATCGCCATCGAGGAAATGCCCTTTTGTCGTTCTGCCTTTCTTTGGCTGGCAGGGCGGGCCCGCTCTTACTTTCGAGTAATACCGCCAAGGGTGCTTTGTAAGAACTGGGGGCTTTTAAGGCCGGATCCTCTACAGCGCGGGCGCTCCCCGGCCTTTTAATCATCGCTCCTCTCCTCCTCTTTACAGTGTGTACACACACACACACAATCACCGCAGCAGGCAGATGAACGAACTTCTTGTTGCATTTGCATTAGAAACCTAAATGGCTGATTGAGGTGTAAATCTATGAAAATCTGCCTTTAAGCTATCTCTCCCGCTCTCTTCCTACCTCTCCTCGGCTCCCTACCAAAGCCATCTGCCCTGGGAAGATAGGGCCTATCGAAGATGGGCAAACTAGGCGGGGAGGGGGGAGCTTACGGCCTCTTTCCCCCACCCCCACCCCCCTGCTTTGGCCGATCGTTATCGACAAGCCCCTTCTCCTGTATTAGTTTATTATCCAAGGCAAGCTGGACTGTTGATTAAGATGAAATGACTCGGAAGCTAAAGTGCGTTTGATCAATAGGCAGGAGGAAAAGCCGCAGGACCTCCGAGAAGGCCAGATGGCAGGGCAGAGCGGCTCGTCAGGCGGGGCGGCGAAGAAGAGGCACCGGGGAGCCAGGAGGCAGGAGAAAGGACCACAGAGCAGCCTCCTGCAGTTGGCTGCCCTCTAAGGGCTTGGAAGCACAACTCCCAACAATCCTAGGTAGCATGGATGTTGGAGTCCTAAAAAGCTGTAGGCCCCGAGCTGGGAACGCTGACCGAGAGCGAGGTCCAAGTTTGGGGGCGGTGTGTAGGAAGGAAAAAAGAGAGGCGAGAAGCCGCGGGAAGGAAGAGGATCTTCTGTATCCAAGGCCCTTTTAAAAACAAAAAACAAAAACTCTACTGAAGGCAGTGCAGCCTCCTCCATTTTGGGCCTTCAAAATTACATCCGGTTAGAGATCATTCTCGGCCCTCTTTCGTTCGGTGGAAGCTGGCTCTGAGCTTAGAGGAGTCCTGCAAATATTTCCCAGCGCCAAGATTGCATCTAGATTAAGCAGACAGAACTATTGGATCGCTTTTCCAGGTTTTTTTTTTTTTCCAATTCCCTGGGCAAAAAGAAATTGATTCGGAGTCTGGCATTTTTAACACGGAAGTAGTCCCGTGTTGGTCTTGAAATCTCGCGGCATCAGCTCCTCCGCTACCGGCCTGAAATGCTCGGTGTGGGAACAACTTTGGTTTCTTGAGGTTGAGTGGGAACGCCGCGGGCCACGGATTTTGAACGGTTGTTCCACGAGTTGTCCTTAGTGGGTTATTCCAGTGGGTGAATGCAAGGAAAGAGCTGCTTGGAAACCTCTTTTGAGATTTAATTCCCAGTCCAAACGACCATTTAATGACTGTGTGACCGAGGTCATCTGTTGCACATTATGTGGAGTTTTGTCCTATATTATCGATGGTGGTTAAGGGCGAAAACAATAAAATAGCTCTAAAGAGAGAAATAACGCTAATACGAGGGGACGATTTCCAGAGTCTGGACTGACTTCTTTCCTTCCTTTGCACCCATGTTCAAGAGAAATGCCGTCTCATTTGAGGGGGAGCAAGATCCTTTTCCCAGAGGGCCGATTCTCACTTTGTTAGTGAGCACCTAAAATCGTTCATAAGAGCTGCTCCGAAAATTCCCCGGGTTACTTTCTTGTGAAAGTAGAGATCCGGTTGCTTGTAGTTGCGTGCTTGCTTGCCCTTGTGCTGTCCAGGTAAATATGTAGGTCCTTTGTCCGGCCCATGAAGAAATCGCCTGAAAGCGCCCCCCCCATCCTTCAATCTTATATTCCCCCCCCCCCCAGCGATGCTGGCGTCTCTTTGTGTGTCTCTTTCCGCCCCCCCTCCCCTTGCTTATTGACAGAGAGTGCGGATGGGAGGGTAGCTCTTCCTAGTCAGGATCGGTTTTGGAGCCTTTTCAAGATGCCTCGGCTTGATCAGTGACAACTGGCTCTTGCGAAGGAGACGCCTGGGTCTCGCCTGTTTGGCCCCCTTCCTCTCCAGCCATCGGTGAAAAGAAACGGGGACGTCGGTACCCTGGCATGGCTTTCCTCGGTTAGCTGAGCACAACTTTCTCTATTCGTGCTCATTCATGCAGCTCCTTATCGAGCGCTATGCTGGGCTGGCCTGCCCTGGATTCAGCCCACCGCGCCTGTGGGGAAACATAGCTGGAGAGGACCTACACAATTCCGTAATCTTTTCCTCCACATATGGATCCTGCCCTCCACCCAGGAAATCCGCACCATTCTAACACCCCAGACATTTCCCTCTCTCCACAGCGTTAGATTCTGCCCCCCCTCCCTTTACACAACACAGTAATTACAGGATTGCCATTGTTGTACACACATTTATCACACACTCTCTGGGAGTCTTATGCATCCAGGCAACCCCAATACAGGTGTATGCAAGGAAACGTGAAGACGTTTCCTTGCATACATTGCTTCACGTTGAAGCAATCCATCTATAATGTACCTCAGAACTTTGGTCACTTCCTGGCCAATCCCCTTTTCCCTTTTTATTTTGTAGAGAGAGGAATTAGGAAGAAGTTAGTGACATGTACTAACAGAGTGTAAAAATGTAAGGACCCCCCTTTCTATGGAGATTAGGAGCCCAAAGGGGAAGGGAATGCAAGGGAGTCTAACAGAAATGGCGAGTTGGTTACATTGAGGCAGCCAGCCTCAGAAACTAAAGGCCAGGCGATTTAGCCCTGACTACGCAGCCAGCGGAGGAGTTGAAGCAAACAGATAGCAGAGTTCAAGTTCTGCCTGGAAAGGGAGGTGGACAAGGGAAAACTGGAAAGCTCTTTCATTCAGGCTATTGTCCATGGTTCTGGACCTTTCCTCAGTGATGGCTTAATGCACCACTTAGTCTGCAAGAATGGTTTTAAAAAGTCAAGATGGCAGCCAAGTGGTGCATATAAAAGAACCAGGCAAAGCTTTGATTACATCTTCACGGCTGCCATCTAGACTTTATTTTTTTTACCGTACTCTGAGTGAGAAGACCGCTGCCCTCAGTTGGCTTATCCAGAGGGTGACCCTTATTCTACACCCTTTTGCTGCTACCAAACTGAAGAGAACCCTAAACCAGGGGTCTCCAACTTTGGCAACTTTAAGACTTGTGGACTTCAACTCCCAGAGTTCCTCAGCCAGCAAAGCTGGCTGAGGAACTCTGGGAGTTGAAGTCCACAAGTCTTAAAGTTGCCAAGGTTGGAGACCTCTGCCCTAGACTGTCTCTCCCCCGGCCCAAATTTTGTTCCTGCAGCAACATCCTTGAGCAGCAAGAACTAGGCACTACCAATTTAAAGTGCTGTCTACCTTTCCTTGTGTCAGTACAAAACAATACCATTATAAAATGGGTTGTCTGACTTGCGCAGCCTCTCTCTCCTCCTCCCGCTTGTTAAATCGTGCTGTTCAGATCTGCGGGGTTGTGGGCATTGATTGACCTTCTCTACTTTCTCTACATCACTAACCAAGAGGAAAACATCCACCAACAGAAAGCAGGGCAGCCCAAATATATTGAGGCTGGGATTCATTCTGCAGTATCACAATTTGGGGGCTCTGCTGTGAATTTTCCAAGCTGATTGCTCTGCCTGCTTCTTCCACAACAACAGTGATACTTCAAAGTTCAACATAGTGAAACGGGAAGGTGGCTTTTGATCCTAACGGTGCTTCTATGAATTATTATTTTTTTTACAATAAATTGAGTATTGGATTACTGGAAATGAATAGCTACTGGGCAACCTCACCTTGTTTACAAGAGGAAGACAATTAATTGCAAGGAAATTGGCAAATAATCAATGTGAATCCTCATTATTTTCAGAGCTTGTAACAAGGGAAAACAAGGCTACTTATTCTATTCTATGTTATTTTCAGAGATAAAAGCATTGATTTCTGTTCTCCTCTGTTTGGTTAGAAACCGGGAGAGAAGTTACTTTAAGCATATTGGACCAGGGAGAAGGCAGGGATAACAGGAATCTGGGAAACAGCAGCAGTGGGAGCTGGCTTGCAATCCCCAATGTAGTAAAATATGCTTGAGCAATAATTTTACAACTAACTTCATGAGAAATACCAGACCAGAAATCATGAGAACTCATAGTGGTAGGTCCCTCTTCAGGCCTAAAGCCAGCTGGGAGATCTTGGGCCAGTCATTCTCAGCCCTAGGAAGAAGGCAATGGCAAACCAGTTCTGAAATCCCATCAATAAAACTGCAGGGACTACTCCAGGCGATCACCTTGCCTTTGAATCCTGATTCAAAGGAACACATACACACACACAGAGTTATACAACTTGAAGCCATGGCAGGACAATATCAGATTGAAAAATTCTCTTTTTATTCTAGTGCATAGAATGGGAACACACAGTTGTTGACATCACCAGCTTGAGATCAGTATTATGTGACCAAGAGGGGAATATTTGATTGGTCATGACTTTCCCTTTCTAAAGTAGAGCTGGGGAAAAACCCTACATATTTTTAGGAAAAGGTGTGCCTCTGATTGATGCCCCTCCGGGTTAGGCTTCATATAAGGGCACTTACATTTGATCAAGGAAAAACTTCCCCTTGAAGAGTTCCCAGGGCAGTTGGGATGGAAGTCAACCAGAAGTTGGAACTGGATACACTCTGCTCTGGAACGGTGCCTTTTTCCTGCTGAAGCCCAGCCTTTTGGTCCTACAGAGGAGCGGAGAAGGCCTCCTCGGGAGGAGAGCTTGGAGGGGGGAGGTGCTCATTGCCAAAATCAGCAAGTTTCTCCTCTGTGATTCTGCCCAAGGAAAGAAGCTGCTTATTTTGGAGCTGGGGCTTTCATTTCAAAAGTAGGTCCTTGAAAAATGTCTCACAGAGGCCATATAGATCAGGAGGTCTCCAACCTTGGCAACTTTAAGACTCGTGGACTGCAACTCCCAGAATTCCTCAGCCAGCTTTGCTGGCTGAGGAACTCTGGGAGTTGAAGTCCACGAGTCTGAAGGTTGCCAAGGTTGGAGCGCCCCTGATCTAGATGGCTTCCTGAATCCAGTCCGCCACGGGAAGAACCAGAAGGGGGTGTAACTTCGATCAGTGTTTCTCGACCTCGGCAAGTTTAAGATGAGTGGACGCCAATCCCTGAATTCCCCAAGAGAGTTGAAGTCCACACCTCTTCAACTTGCTGAGGGTTGAAGAAACACCGACTTAAATGCGTGTCACAACGTTGTCCGTATCCACTTTTCCTTCCAGGGGTTGAAGAAAAGGCTTAGAGGTCGTTTCTTATGAACTGCCAACGTAGCCGGTAAAAAAGCTGTGCCGGGATGCACGAGAAGATACCTGGCTGGATATCGGTTCTTGAGTTAAAAAAAAAAAAGAGCTTTGGGCGTCTTTTGGGGTTTGTGGGCTTGGTTGGCAGAGTGTGCTGCCCTCTAACGGCCTACCAGAGGATGCGTGTTTGAGGTGGGGGAGAGCGCTCCATCGAGAGGGTCAGCAGTCGCTCATTCTATTAGAATAATAAGGGTGTCCTTTGCTTGTGGACGGCGACCGAACCGGAACGGGCATCTTGTTCTTAGCTCCTGCCCAGATTCCAAAGTTCTTTTGAAAGTCTGAACTGGGCCATCTGCAATGGGCGGGGGGGGGGGAGAGGGGGAGAGAGGCAGTGTCCTTTCTTTAATCTGTATAATCATCATCATCATCATCGTCGTCGTCGTCGTCGCCGCCTCTAAGACTCTCCGGTTTAAGATAAGACGTTAATTCTATTAAATAATAATGGAAGGGTCACGAAAGGCAATGATACCGGATCAGAAGCAGGTAAGCTGGACTTTAATTCGAATCCGAAGGCAGGAGGAGATCACAGCCTCTTCATATGATACTTGCAGAGTTCACACCAGCTGGAGCGGGGAGGGAGGGAGGGAGCGAGCGAAAGACTGCAATGCAGATTCATTCATTAAACATGAAAGGTTAGTGCAGGAGAGGAGAATCGTTTAGACGTTTAGGTAGGAGCGGAGCCGGAGTCTCTCTCTCTCTCTCTCTCTCTCTCTCTCTCTCTCTCTCCCCCACTTCCAGCCCACTATCCACCGACTGCCTCGCGCGCCGCTTTTCAGTTCGCATTACAAATCGTCTCAGCTGGAGGGACCCCGTGGAGACGCCTTATAGGCCCCCTTCCCCCGCCCGATTTCTTTCAAATCTTGGTGTTACCTTTCCTGGTGTAACCAGATTGCTATCGCTTTGCGCGGGCAATTGGCTCCGTTGGCAAGCCACGGTGGTCCACTGTTCGTTTCTGCTTTCATCAATTCTACTTTTTTTGACTTTGGGAGAAACACCGAGCCAACAAGCAATCGCCTGAACTAAGCTAAAACGTGGTTATCTAGAATTGGTTGTTCAGTGTATAAGTACAGTGTGCAACTTGAAGATGTCTGGACTTTAACTCCCAGAATTCCCCAGCCAGGATCCCCTCTTCAGGCCAGACAGATTACCTTGATCTGGGACACAGTGGGAACAGCCTTTGCCCATCCCTGGGAAGTGTCAGTATTGGGAGGGGGGGGGGGGAAGGGGAATGAAATGGAGCATCTGTAAAAATGAAATGGAGCATCTTCAAAGCTGAACATCCACATCTGGAAGAGCACTCAAATATATTTGCCTGGAAGGCCAGATTTGCCACTCATTAAGAACACCGTAGTATATATTCTGGGTCTTTTCTCCTCCCTCCCTCCCGGATGGCACAAAACCCAGCAAGGCATTTGCTCCCTCCCCTCCCTCCATCTTGCAAATCCCTATCATGCTTCAATCTCCTCTGTTTTGAGCTGTCAATACCTCTCGTTGTCAATACCTCTCGTTGTAGGCAAGGTGATTGGCTTCCTTCACTGGGCTTTGTAGCCCTCTCTGGGGGCGGAGGGGGGGGCATATCCATCAGTGGGATATATTCATCAGTAGAGCAAGAATGAGCAGGATCTGGCTTTAAGACTCTGCCCAGAATTCTTTAAGCTGATTTGTCTGCTTCACCTATGCCCCATTTGTACACCACCTAAGTTTAAACAATGTACAATGAAGAAACATGGGAAGACACTAAGGCAGGAATAGCTCTAGAGAGGAGGAAGCAAGCCTTGTCAGGAAGAGGTAACTGGCTGGGCCCCCTAGAAAAGGGTAACTGAAACTGACTAGTTGCTGGGTAACTATAGCCTCTTGCAGGAGGAAGTGATTGAAACTGACAGGTATAAGGAAGCTGGCAAACAGACAACAGCAAAACAATTACACATCCATAATTTGTTTCTGGAGACTGGAATAAAGAAAAGCAGAACTGCTTCACCAGAAGGTAAACATACATTTCAAAACTGAAACATTAGAACAATGAAGAAGAAGAAAACACTCTTGCTTCTTTCCCAAAAGAAATAATGGAGATCAATTAATTTCAGAACACTGTTAAAGAGGAAGGGTGCTAATGACACCCTTTTGTCTTTCCCAGAAGAAATAATCCCCCCCAATTTTGCCTTGTGGAAAGCTAGAAGAGAAATTGATGTAAAAATAGGGAGATGCCTGGTACAAAGGGAATTCAGGGAAGGGACCACTGCTGAGGGCAAGTGTGGGGAGAAAACAGCTGCAACAGTGGCTGTCTCATGTCCAGAGGGAGGGGGCTCATTTGCACCTTCCAATGCTCCCCCATACATCTCTGATCACACCCGCAGCAGGTCAGCCGATTTTATCACAAACATAAAGAGTGGCAAGGGTTACACATTTTGCAGCAGTGGTGGGATAGTGTCAACTTAAGAGGAAAAATATTGTTTTAATGGGTATTCCTAGTGATATCTTAAAATTGTTATGGGCTGGGGCGATATGGGAAAACGGTTGTTGTTGGGTCAGGACTGTGCCTTGTTAACCTTCATGTCAGGACAGTGAATCAAAATCAGTAACCATCAAGAATTCACCATAACAAAAAATTAGAGATGAGTTGCATGCTACAGTCTTCAAAAGCCATCCTCTTTGTTGGAGAAGCTCTAATCCCCAACTACATATGCAGATAGGACAGGGTGTCATTTCCCATCCAGTAGTGTGGAAAATAAACTCTACATATGCTGAGAAGAAAGCTTGAGGAGGGACTATTTGCTCTTTGGAAAAGAATGTTTATTTATGTATGCATCCACACCCACACCCACACCTATACACAGTGTAGAAAGTATCACATATTTCTCTCCAAGGTTTTGGTAGCATCCTATCCAGTCACCTGTTAACTCTCCATTTGGTTTTGTTGCACTTCACATCTTCCTTCTCCAACCATCTTGTTGCTTTCTAAATATTTGCCAAAGCAGCCAGCTAACCCAATTAACAGGCTCCCTCCCCCCAAGTTGTCTACACAATCCCTGATCTTTAGAAAGGGGGAAAAACATCTGTGTACATGTGTGTTTAAAAAGCAAGTGTTTTGAGGTCATTTGTGGGTTCCTAGAGATTACAAGAGGGCTGGAGCCTTTCCAGATTGCAGACAGTTTGAGATGTTGAATTTTCCGATGAGTATTTACCATCATAACTAATTTAAAGCCATTATTAAATACAAATTCTCAGCAGGGCTCCTTAATGATAGAACACGTTGCTAATTAGAGAGTTTAGGCTGTGTTTTGGCGAGGCAGTCTAGAGAGATGGCATTGTGTTCTGCATGCAAAGGCAGATTACCAAGAGTGGGGAGTGATGAGGGGCACCAGAGTGAGCAGAACCAATCCTTAAGGCCTCAGATGAAGGGAAAGCTCGAGCAACAGCAGTAAATAGGCAGCACTCTTCCTTCTGGGATGGATTCACAGGACCACACATCCTCTGACCCTGCGCAGCTTGCCCCCTCTCACAATTCTTTTACACAAAGGCCAGGACTTCAAGTGTCCCCAGAGTTTGGCTGTGGCCCCCACATCTCCACGTATTTCCAATCAACTGTAAATGTTAAATGCGACCAAAGAAGAACTTTACTAACGGTGTGATTGGAAAGTAATTGTGCAAACCATGTTTCTTTTTAATAAAAGAACAAAAGAAATCAGTTTTGTCTTGGCTCCATTTTTTTTCTTTTGGAGTGGAGCCCCTGATCAAGCATGGTCCTCAGCCCAGAGGAAGGATGCCTTAGTCTTCAGACAGCTTCCATGGTGGCTGCTTGATCGCTTGGAACATTTCCATGAGCTGCCAACTCATTTTTTTTTTCCACCTGAGCTAACTCACAACAGCAGCTGAATGAAGTGGTGGAATGGACAGCACTATGTAAAAAAGCAGTAGGCTTTTAAAATAAATAAATAAATTAATTAATTAATTAATTAATTAATTAAATAAATAAATAAATAAAAGTTCCCCTACTCAAAAAATAATTTCATTGATCTGCAAAGCTAGCCCCTTTTCTTGATCTTTTAACTTTTTATTCATATGGATCTTAATGTGAAAAAAGCTTGCAGAAATGATATCTTTTGTCTGAAATCTGAAACAGGTTAGTTTCTGTCCAACACAGCTCTGAATATCTCTTAATTCAATTGAACAGGAGTGCCATTTCAGTAGGGTTTGCAGGCCTTATGTAATCATCTCATAAGCCTGAGGATTTATTATTTCCCACGCTGATCATTCCATCTGGATGACCCGTAGCTTAATTTTTTGCGGGTTTTCATTTTTGAAAAAAAAAATAAGGAAGCCATCATTTAAAAAAAAAATTATTGCTAGAGACTTAGAAGTACTACCATTACTGCATCTGATAGACCATAAGATAAATCTGAAGACATTGTTCAAATTCTAATTCCATTATATGGGCACTGCTTTCTGTACCCTTGTTTTGTTTACCTATTAACCCAGTGAAGATTTTTGATTAAGTCAGAATTCTGCAAGCTACTTTGACTTTGCTTAATCAAAGGAGTCGGAAGGAGTCTGTTTTTCTTTCTTGTAAGGCTAATGACAGGCTACTATTGCTTTTTACCAAAATGTGCTTCTCTTTTTTTCTCACTGCTGAATCATGTTTTTGCATCACATCAGACAAGCCATTGTTATAAAAAATAAATCACCTTGAATGTTTGGCAGAAATATAATCTATAAATAGTGCATACTAAAAATGAATATTTCTTGCCAAGTTGGTGAGTCTACATGTCAATTACTTTGGTTATAAACATGAAAAAGTCTAGTTAACACATATGCATGCCGGAAACAGGAATTTATTTGATTTTTTAAAAAAGGTAAGTTTAATGTGTTAATAGTTTGGTTATTACGTCAATGCCCCAAGAGTAAGAAAGAACTTTCTGACATGTGAATGGCAAATATAAATATACCATTGCAAAGTTTTTATAGATTAGAGTTAATTTTTGTCAAATGCACAGTGTTATCCTCAACTGGTATATCCTATACATCTTTCAGCTATAATGTACTGTAACTGCCAGTTTGTATTTTTTTGCACTTCATTTCTTCTGGCCTCACTTCTCAAATCTCACCTTTCCCAGCCAAGTCTCTCAGTTGAGGATAATTATCTTTGTGTATTTCATAACGAAGACCAAACTCTGCAATTTCTTCACCAAACTAGTGCCCTTCAAATGTTGGAGCACTTGTATGATGCTTTGGGAATGCCCAAAGTTGAAATCAGGAGGCAGCTGAAGCCAAGAGAATGGAAGGTTTATTGATGCCAAAATCAGCACATTAGGCTTTAAAGTGTCTCAATATTCTGTGTTTCTATTGCTACTATTGATGAAGATCATCCATGAAAACTTTCAAACTTTCATGGAAGTATTCCCCAGCTTCATTACCTTTATTTCCCTTTCTATTTAACACGCCAAGACAGGTGTAGGACATTTAAAAAAAAATAGCAATGCCATCAACAATGTTTTTCCTTTACCGTATAAATACAGCATATAGAACCTTTCACAGAGTAAAGATTTCGTGTTCATTAAGTGTCATGTTTTACATATTACATGACATATTACCCATAGGGTGACAAGTTATGAAAACTAGGGTCTTTGTTCTGTCAGTTTGGCTACTGTATATCTGCAAACAATTAAAAAGAACAATACACCCCAAAAGAACTGAGTTATTCAACTACCCACTATAAATGATTATATCTAAGATGGGTCTGAATACTAAATCAAGTCCAGCATTCTGCCATTGGCATCCCCACAAGAAACTGTAAAGGGAGAAGCTTGCCTCTAATTCCAAAGACATTTTGTCCTTGCAAATGGAAGTTCCACATAATTGGTCATTTCCTAATATCTGAGGAATTTATAGTCCATCTAACATTCCTTCAAAATCTTGCAATAGTTGTACGTCATCTCTCCTGAACCTCCTGCCATTAATTTTTGAAGAGCCTGGATGTGGGGGAGAGGAAAATTGTACGCCAAATCATTCATAATTTCTCTCCCAACTCCTATTTTTCCTTAACTAAAAATGAAAAGTATAAGGCAATAAGCTATGCCAGTGATGGCGAACCTTTTAGACACCGAGTGCCCAAACTGCATGCGCGTGCATGCCCAAACTGAAAGGTGCGCAAATGCACGCATATGCAGACACGGACGTGCGCAGACATGCACACATGCGCAGCAGAGACCCGAAGACCAGCTGGCCAGCGGGAGGAAGGGCATCCCAACACCGGCAGGAGGCAAGAGGTAAGATCTTTTTCTTTCGTGAGCTTCTGTTTTGTCGTTTGCAGGGAAACAGAAGCTCACAAAAGAAATGCCATGGAGATCTGACCTGGGGCAACGGCGCGCGTGCCAGCAGAGAGGGCTCTGGGTGCCACCTCTGGCACGCGTGCCATAGGTTCGCCATCATGGAGCTATGCCCTCATAGAGGAGAAACTCTTCATTCAAGCATTCTGATGTTATCTTCATTTCAGATTAAGTAGAGAGTCCTAGAAGTGTCCACAGAGTGTAGTCAAAACGGGCAAGATGGTAGTTGCAGTGATGCAATCAAAGCTCCACCTTTTCCTGCCATCTTGGTCTTTTTTAATCATATCCTATCAGCACCTCTGGTGTCAACTCTACCAGTGACCTTTGGTTAAGATTTTTCCCACTAATTCTAAATCAGGAGTGACTCCTTCTAAAAATCAGGAAATGGCAAAAAGTTATGATGTTAGGCATGGCGAGCTTTTTTCATGAGCACATAATAATTTTAATTTATTCTTTTTTACTGCTAGAAAGGCCCGAAATATTCTTATATTTCCTTTAACACCACTCAGAACAAGAGTTATTCAGGGTGAGTCCTGTCAAGGGCAATTCAGAATACCATAAAAAGGTCATGTGGAATTGCTAGTCAACAAATACTCAAAAATGACCTTGTGCCAATTCTGATTTTTATGAACACAATCTATGTCTGGAGAGCTTGTTTGTTGGGCTCACATCCTACATGTTTAAGTTATAGATGATGATGATGATGATAGATCCACCCTGAACCTAGAAAAAGAATGGGGAGCCCCATTTACATTTTAGGTTTCCAGCAAGACCTTAAGAAGCCCAAGTCATTCTTACAAAGATAAAATAGAATATGGGCTGGGAAGGAAGAAGCCTGTGCTTCTTCCTTCGGAAGTGTCTGTGCTCCCATGACATGTATACTTATAGTAAAACTACATTTTTCTAAATTAAGTCAGTTTTTTGAGTGCCTGTCACTCATTAGCTGTCCACAGGAGCTGGAATCACATGTTATGCTTGACTACAGTGGGGTTCACTAGTTTGTGGTTCAGAAAATCTTGCAAACTCAGCTCATGTTCTTCCACCAGTGGTTCTTGAAGAAAGGGCAGATATGTTAAAAAAAAAACAACAGAAGAAAAAGGCCACATGCAGAGTTGCTGCCAAGGTCACAATTACTGTAGTAACCAACCCAGAGAGATATCCCCAATCTCAATTCTATAGCGAGCAAACACTGAGCTGAGATCGGTAAGGATCCCTTGTATTTGTTTCCTTCTGGGTGATTCAAAATCTGTTTTGTTAAATTTGGAAACCCCCAAGGATGAAATGAAGGGGTGGGGGGTAGGCTTTTGGTCCTCGTCTTCCCTCTCTTTCTCTGAATGGACAGAGAGAAACCACTCCCATATTAGCTGACTGGGGTCTTCAGCCTGACTCTATGGCTGGTGTCCCAATGCCAAAATGGGGAAGGGAAAGTACAAACCACTCCAACAAAAAAACCTCTCTCTTTAATGGGCAGGCAAGAGGTCCAGCAGGCACGTTCAAGGAAGTTGAAGGAAAGGAGCCCTCCAGCCAGGGGTGAAATCCAGCAGGTTCTGACAGGTTCTGGAGAACTGGTAGCAGAAATTTTGAGTAATTCAGAGAACCAGCAAAAACCACCTCTGGCTGGCCCCAGAGTGGGGAGGGAATGGGGATTTTGCAGTATCCTTCCCCTGGAGTGGGTGGGAATGAAGATTTTGCAGTATCCTTCCCCTGCCATGCCCACCAAGCCACGCCCACCAAGCCACACCACACCCACCAAGCCACGCCCACAGAACCGGTAGTAAAAAAAATTGGACTTCACCACTGCCTCCAGTCCAGCGTTTGGAATTCAACCTTTCCAAGCCAATCAAGTAAGTTTGCAAGAGAAATGTTCTGGGTGTCAAATCCAAGTGGAAGTTGTTCTTTATTGCTCAGGAGCACACATTCTTTGTGAAAGATAATTCAAGGATTAAGGAAAGGCTCTCTGAGCATGCTCAGGAGTGCTTGTTTCTTTCTTCCTCTCTACAATGGTACAAAGATTCAACTCATGTCATTCTAGTGGCTTGGAAAGTAGAACATACTTTCTGTGGATGGTCCCAGACAAAATACAACCGTTTCACCAATGTGAGGAAATTGGAATTGCTGTTGGAGGGGAACAGCCCTAACAAGTACCAATTGCAGAACCTTTCTTTGGAAGTCAACCGTTCTGCTCTTTTCAGTTTTGGTTTTGAGCCCATTCATTCTGCTGTTGCAACCCCAGAGTTTCAGCACTTGGTCAGAGCTGTCATTTGGTCTACCCCTTAGTGGGCCAAGGGCTGCTCCAGAAGCAGAAGAATCGAACTGCTAGTGTGAACAAGAAAAGGCAAAGTCAGTGGTCATTCATGTTCTATTACAAAAGGAAAAGAAAAGTTCACTAGCTACAATTAAGCTTGATTGACATTAATTTGAAATAACTATTTTTATGATTGGAAGTGTGAAGATCCCAGGGTGAAGATCCCAGACATGGCTAAGGAAGAGACTCAAGCATGCTTTATTCAAAGAAATAAAGAAATAATACTTAACTGCAATGGAAGGTCCCAGAGAAAGGAAGAGCAGTTTGATAAGTGCCCAGCCCTAAAATACAAACTGTTGGATAGCCATTGACATTGTTCTTCTTCTACCTGAGGAAATTATTCTCCATTTATTGTAAGTTCTTGGGAGTTTTGTTTCTATTTTCAATATTTGTGTAATAATATCCCTTTCCTTATTTCTGGTTATGGATTTTATTAAAACTAGTA
The DNA here is from genome assembly GCA_003457575.1 of Thermophis baileyi. NCBI lineage: Eukaryota > Metazoa > Chordata > Lepidosauria > Squamata > Dipsadidae > Thermophis > Thermophis baileyi. Next base: position 685,633 of record QLTV01012198.1, read on the forward strand.
TTAATCTGAATGCATCAGAGAAGTAGAGAACAAGACTACTTTTCACCTTTTTAAAGTAAAGGATTCTTATATTTTAAATAATTTGAGGACTGCCACCTCATCCTCCCTTAACTTCTCTTCTTTGGACTAAACATTCTAAGTTCCTTTACCTTCTCTTCATAGGAGTTAAGCTCCAAGCCCATTGCCATCTTCCTTGCTCTTTCTCTGCACTCCTAGTTTCTCACCATCCTTCTGAGGACCCAGATTGTTGGGGGCAATATGCTAACTCTGTAAACCACTTAGAGAGGGCTGTAAAAGCACTATGAAGCGGTATATAAGTCTAAGTTCTATTGCTATTGCTATTCTTGTGTTATGGTGATCACAACTGGACACTGTACAGTATTCCAGTGTCCAGGGCAGCATAGAACAGAACTATCATTTATGCTTTACCTTGAGACGAAATGACATGACCTTGTAACCCTAACTGGGTTAAATGAAAAAGATCCTAAATATTTCATCCCACCCACATGAGGAATCAGTAGGAAGAGCAGGTGAGGCATACTGGAGGCCCACTTTGTATCCTTGACCACACTTTTTACAGTACCACCTCTGGTACTGGACAATAAGTTTTATATTGTCTGATTGAACAGTATCTCAGATAAGAGGCTTATAAGAATAAGGAGAAAGAAAACTTTGTGATAGGAAAAGGCAGCCTCTCATATTCAAGGCAACACCAATGAGTGCTGGGCAATAGGTCTTTCCTTCAGTAGAAAGAACTAACTAAGGAGTTTATACTTTGGGCTTCTAATAGAAATGTCTTGTATGTATGGTCCAAAAATGACAGCCACAGCATTACAACTGGAACCTCACCTGTTTTGATCTGTGTAGCCCAAGAGCTCTGATAGGAAAAAATAATAATGCAGAAATGTAGCAAAGAGTCCCATTCTCTCGCAGAGGTACTGGGGAAAGAAATGTTCAGTCCCAAAGTTTAGTCAAGGTGTCAAGAGAACCTCTGAGTCTAAACAAAGCTTATTCTCCCTTACCACTTGGTAGCTACTGTGTAAATCTAGATCTAGGATTGAGGCTTCCGAGAGCAAGCTTCATTTCATTGTCTTATGTTTTCCAGAGTGAGGGAGGAGCAGCCTGGTCTTTTATTCATTCCCCTTTTATTCCCTTTGCTTTTTATTTTCATAGCAACCTGGTATGTTGGGCTGGAAAAGAGTGATGGAGCATCCACTCTTAAATGCCCTCCAGTCTAAATATACTGTGACCCTGATTTGAGCTGGGCCTTTTTAAGGCTCACAGAGGCCTCGGGGATAAGTATGCTCATTTGAACCTACCTACCTTCTCTTGCAATTGATGTCAAGATTATTTCCCCCCCCCTTTTTATGATCTCTTAAAGACAATTGCCCAATAAACGGGAGAGTGCGGAGAGAGTGGGGAAGCAAAAAATCCAAGAAATTGCTCTTAGGTTTTGTAACAAATTATTTGTATTGCCTCAAATAAAAAATACTGAGCCAACTGATCATTTCGATGGGGCTGGGGAGGGGGGGGAAACAGATGGCCTGTTGATCTCAACCTCACATTTTTGCTGACCAGGGCTGCACCTGGTCATTTCCAGTGCAACTGCCTTTAGCTTTACTCTGGGGGGATTCTTGAAGGCCCCCATCATTTGAAGAAGATCCCTGATGGTACTTGGGTGACACTTCCTCTCCTGAGGAAAGGAATATTAATTCTCCTCAGGAGGTGTGAAAAAAACCCCTCTCACTTAGCACTAGTGTCTTTTCAAGTGGGGAGGGGACTGCAGGTTGTGCCATGGAAGGAGCTGAAGGAAAGAGCATGACACTGAGGAGGAGGTCCATGTTTATTGCAACCACCATTGGGTTCTGTTTTACAAGAAAAGATGACTGTGAAAAATGGAAAAGCAAATATTTTTTTACAGAAATTGAAGTCTACAAGGTGTGAAATCTGAGGGATTTATTTGGTTGGCCAGTTTGGGGAAGCTAGGCAGGTCCTTGTGATGTACTTGGGTGAGTTCTACCACCAGGCAAATGGACCTTTCAGAAGGACAGAGCTGGGAAGTCCCTTGTTAAAGGAGAGGGAATCTTGAGGTCATCATCTGATAGAAGATGGAAGTTTGGGGGCTTCCCTGGATGCAATTCCATTGTAAGGATTACTTATGCGCTGCTGTGAGCTGGTGTGGAGGCTTCTATTCTTTGGTTTAGGAAGGATTGCAAAGGCTTGTCTGGGACAGGGAGGGTTAATTTGGGTCTGGCAGAATTAGGAAAAGAGAGGAACTGGGTTTGATCCTGGTGATATGTAAAAGACAGGCAAGAAAAGGGTACCACCTCCATTTTGTTTACTAGGTTTATTTTCTCCACTACAGGATGTGGTAAAAATAGTCAAGATGGCATCCATGGTAGTGCAATCAGAATAACAGAGTTGGAAGGGACCTTGGAGGTCTTCTAGTCCAACCCCTTACTAAACCCTATAACATTTTAAACAAATGACTGTCCAATCTCTTCATAAAGCACTCCAGCAATGGAGTGCCCACAACCTTTGGAGACAGGCTATTAATTGTTCTATCAGGAAGTTTCTCCTTATTCTTAGGTTGAATCTCACTTGATACGTTTCCATCTTTTGCTTCTTATCCTGCCTTCAGGTGCCTTAGACTAGAGAATAGATTGACTCCCTCTTCTTTGTGGCAGCCCCTTAGATATTGGAAGACTGCCATCATGTCACCCTAGCCTAGTCCTTCTCTTTGTTAGACTAGATGTACCCAGTTCCTGCAACTGTTCTTCATATGTTTTTAGATTCCAGTCCCCATATCATCTTTACTGCTCTTTCTCTGCACTCTTTCTAGAGTCTCAACATTTTGGTATTGTGGTGACCAGAGGTGGGTTCCTACAGTTCTAACCGGTTCTTTAGAACCATTAGTAAACCGGTGATGACGTCACGGAACCGGTTCTTTTGGTGTATTCTGCGGGTGCCGCCATCTTGGATTTTGCTTCTGCGCATGCACAGAAGCTATTTTTTATTGCTGCAGGGGCGTGCGCACGCACGGCGCAACCCTGAGCGAACCGGCAGCAAACGGATCCAGAACCCACCCCTGGTGGTGACCAAAACTGGATGCAGTATACCAAGTGTGGACTTACCAAAGAATTCTAAAGCAGTACTAATATTTCCTGTAATCTTGATTCTATTCCTCTGTTAATGCAGCCTAAGACTGCATTGGCTTTTTTGACAGCTGCAGCATAGTGCTGGCTCATATTTAAGTGGTTGTCCACTAGGACTCCTAGATCCCTCTCACAGTTACTGCTATTGAGCCAGGTACTACCTAATTCTGTACCTGGGCATGTGGTTTTTCCTTTCTAAGTGTAAAACTTTACTATTCTCACCACTGAATTTCATTTTGTTGGATAGAGCCCAATGTTCAAGTCTATCAAGATCCTTCTGGATTTTGAACCTATCTTCTAAAGTGTTGGCTATTCCCACCAGCTTGATATCATCTGCAAATTTGATGGGTTCCCCTTCTATCTCCTTATCTGAATCATTTATGAAGATGTTAAAGAGTACTGGGCCTAAGACAGAACCTTGAGGTACCCCACTGCATACTTCCCTTCATGTAGATGCAGTTCCATTAAGGACTACATGTTGAGTGCAGTTGGTCAGCCAGTTACGAATTCAACTGGTGGGGATGCTGCCAACCCACATTAAATTATAGATTGTGGTCCACTTTGTCGAACACCTTACTGAAGTCCAGATATATTATGTCTGCAGCATTTTGCTGGTCCACTAATTTAGTCATTTTGTCAAAGAATGTAATAAGATTTGTCTGGCATGATAAATCCTATTTATTACTCAACCAATAACTCAATGGAACCTTGTTTTTTTTTAATGAATATTGCTTTGATCACACCATCATGGGCACCATCTTGACTTTTTTGACCACACCCTGCAAATGCCTCTCTTTCAAGCAAAAGACTCACCAGAACTCACCCTTTTGAGACTTAAGGACAAGGAGTTGGTGATTCTTCTGAGCAGGTGCAGAGTGCTCTTTCCTGGGCAGCAGGGTAGCCCAACTGTATACATCAAAGGGCTGCTTGTTAACAGCCTCTTTTCAAAGGGCTTGCAAACTCTGTGGAGCAACCGGGCTGTGGTGAACAGAGGTGCCCCTTAATTCGAATTTCACAAAGACTGTCCTAACTGGCCTGAAGCGCTTCAGGAGCAGTCGGGATGCAGACTAGGATCATTGCTGCTGCTTTCACATTCATCCCTCCAGCTGTGCTTTTAAAAATTATACTCGATTGAATGCAAAATTATTTAGCCACCGAAAAAGGTCCCCAGCATGCCCCCCCCCCACACTTTCTCTTCGCAAAAACCCTGTAAGGTAGACAAGAGGGAGAGATTCACGATGAGATGATGAAAATGATCCTAGGAAATAGTGGCCTCTTTGATGTACACCCTGCTCCCCCTCCTGGTGTCCTCCAGCTATGGCCATACACACACACACACACACACACACACACACACACACACACACACACACACACAAAGAACGGTTGCTGGAATTGGGTATATCTAGTTTGATGAAAAGAAGGACTAGGGGAGACATGATAGCAGTGTTCCAATATCTCAGGGGCTGCCACAAAGAAGAGGGAGTCAAGCTATTCTCCAAAGCACCTGAGGGCAGGACAAGAAGCAATGGGTGGAAACTAATCGAGGAGAGAAGCAACCTAGAACTAAGGAGAAATTTCCTGACAGTTAGAACAATTAATCAGTGGAACAGCTTGCCTCCAGAAGTTGTGAATGCTCCAACACTGGAAGTTTTTAAGAAGAGATTCATTTGTCTGAAATGGTATAGGGTTTCCTGCCTAAGGAGGATGTTAGACTAGAAGGCCTCCAAGGTCCCTTCCAACTATGCTATGCTATGCTATGCTATGCTATGCTATGCTATGCTATGCTATGCTATGCTATGCTATGCTATGCTATGCTATGCTATGCTATGCTATGCTATGCCATGCCATCCCCTGGAGGACTCCCGGTTGCGAAAGCGAATGGGACGAGTCCCGTATACGTATTCGATAGAGATAAAGATGCTTTCTTGCCCTCGTGCAAGCGCTGTAGGGACATTTTCTCGCCCTGCATAGATTGCTGTGTTTCCAGCCGTTCTCTTCTCCTCCGTCGAGGCGCCCTGTTCTCCCAGGACAGATTCCCTTTGACTTCTCTTTCCCTCTCTAGTCCGTTAGACTACAAAATCTCATTACCCCCCAATTTTTCTTCGGGCTCGCCTGGCGAGGCGCAGGGAAGGGAAACGGGGCTGTCGCTTTTCCAGCCCGGCCCAAGAGCCCAGGTATCCGCGATCAGCCTCTCCCGGAGGCGAAAAGGGCGACGCACTAACGTGGGGATTCCTCCCTTCCCAGGGCGAGGCAGGAGCCTCGGGACGCGCATTGTGGGGAGAGCTGCAACTCTCCCTCGGCGTCTCGGGGCGCCCAAGGCCTCTAGGCGGATTTGCGAAGGGAGGAGCTCGCCGCGGAGAGGGCGGGCGGCGAGGCGATTCAACAAGCGTCCGGGAGGCTAAAAAGCCGCGCTTCTCCTGGAACGGGCCAGTGGGGAAATGATTCGGCCCGTCCGAAACGATCCCCTTTTAGGGCGACGCAAACTGCAGTCCGATACATTTGAAGGGCGCCACGACGACTAACTGAACTATTCTAGTCTACAGCTCATTAAACTTGACTATTTGGGGACACATACCCACACTCTAATTTGTTATTTAGAACTGGAAAGTCTCACTCTCTGAGTAATACTTTTCCCTAGAAGTTATACCAATATTTTTTGAGAGATCTGTTGACTTACCAAGGGAGGGGCACAAAGAGCACAATTAATCCTTCTGCCCTGATATTTGTCTCCTCATATCCGAGTATTCAGACACTTCCAACACGAATCTGTTTTCTTTTAAATATCTGTCTAAATAGCAACTCGAGTTCCAAAGGGCCTTTTCGGGGGGGTCTTTTTTCTTCTGGGCCACGCCTGCAGCACTGAAGTTACAAGAAACAGCCCAACAGGGAGCGGCGTATGTAATCTTCAAATCAAGTATAACGATTGGTCATCTCTCTGCGCCACTTTTGAAAGAAGCAGGAAAAGGCCATCAGGCAAAGATCGGTTTGGCCTTTATTTATATCGCTCTCAAAATGTCAAAAAAATATCCATGTTGTTAGTAAAACAAATGCGTAGCTTTAGTTTTTTTGGAAGCACATTCATTTGAGAGTGCCATCTTAAACAAGAGGAGGAAATAAATATACAACACCATGCTAGAAAATAGAGGGACTCAGATCTGGTTCCTCTCCCCTTATATTATTCACCTACAAATATATTCTGTGTGTGAAAGAGGCTCAAATAGCATCTTACAAAACAACGTTTTTCCTTGGAGTCAATTCACAAGTTCAGATGACAGTTTACAGTAATCGAGGAATGGGAATTTTTGAGCATTTCCATCAGCTTCAACTTTCAGTATCTCCTGGGGTAACTGACTTGTAATCGTTTACCAAAAGTGGTTAAATGCTGCTCAATTATCTGTACTCAATTCGCAGCTGCCCCATTCCCAGAAACATTAAAAAAACCCAACAACAACTACTGAGGTGCCTGTTGTAATGGATGGTCCACCTATATCGCTTTAAATCTTCAGCAGCTCAGGATGGAACTAAATCCTGTTGCCAAGTATGCATTAAACAAAAAAGCAGTCCTGTTAATTTGATGAAACCTTTTGCCAACATTCACTGGCTTTTGCCTGGTGAGCTGAGCAAACGGGCTTCCTATATTAAAGGTAAGCAAAAGGCGCAAGGCAGGCGTTGCGGCAGGGGCAGTGATGGGGCTTGTATTTGTTGCCAGTTTTCATCGGGCGTCTGGTTTCCTTTGGAATAAATTGCATTTGGGAACACATTCTTGTTCGTTCTCAAACAAGGTTATTGACTCTCCCCCGTTATCTTGTTCGCTCTCCAGGTCCGCGCAAAGCTTCCCCGATGCTTCTCCCCAAACTTGGAAAGCCAGGAACTGAGAATGGCCTCTAGATCTGCCAGCAAAATATCCCGGTTCAAAGCAAAGCAGATCTGTAGCTGGAACGAAGATTGATCCAGAAATAGCTAGCCCTTTCTCATCAGCGGTGGGAGAATCGGATAACCGCGCACAATTCTTGCTTTTAATGTCATTGCATTGATTTAAAATATCCTTTTACTTCCAGAGTAAGGAGATTAAGAAGAGTGGCTGCTGTACATGCTATAAAAATAGCGACGAGTCGGTTTAGTGAATAATTTCATCGTGGAATTGAAGAGTAACAATAGCAACCGCTCATTCAGGGTTGCTTTTTAAAAGAACCATTGCAATTAAAAAAAAATAATCTTTCCCGTTTAATTAAACAGACTTAATAAATGGGACCTTTGGAGATTCCTACTTTTGGGAGTGACAAGGCTAACTCAGAAAAGTTCGAAATTGTTTCTTGATAATGGTCATTATCTTCAACCAGCAGCCCCCAAGAGATCTCCTTTGTACAGTAACAATACTGATGAAATTCATCTTTGTTACTGCTAATTCCAGGGAATTCCAGGGGGGGGGGGGTTGGGATGGGAGACAATCACCAGCAGCAGCATCGGTTTATTAACATTGTAATTAGCGTAGTCGCTCCTGTTTCCTGAACAGGAAGCTACTTTGATCTCAAGCATTGTTTCCCCCCCCCCAACAGCTGGGAACGAATGGATTTGTCTGCGAGCGAAAGAGACCTCCATCTCGCTTTCTCCCGCACGCTCTTCTGATTCCCCCCACCGTTCCTCCGCCAATACTTCGGGGAACCGGCTTGCTAGTCGGGGTGGCCTCCGCCTGCCTAAGTGCTAATCCTGGCCAACGAGCAAGAGAGGAGACGAAGCCTGCCTTATGAAGCAGGAGTTCTCCTTGAATTCCTCGCGTCGACTTTCTCGTTAATAAAGAAAGGGGGACACGTAAATTTGGATAGACACCTTCATTTCCATCAGCAGGGGATGAGGCGAAGCTCTTCCGGGAATGGACGATGGGGAGGCGGGGCTTGACCTGCGGGGTGAAAGGAGTGGCGTTAAGGCGATTCCCATCCAGAGCTCCGCCTACCACAAGCCATGGTTTGCAGGCTGCAGCACAATACCGAGAGCAGCCAAGACCACCTTGGGACTTTGCTCGCAGAGTGGAGCTAAAGCGAGACGCGGGAGGGTTCTTGGATCATTTGGTGGGGGAGGGGACTCTCTTTAAATCAGCCCCAAGCTTTTGCCTGGGACCCCTCCCCATCATCCCAGCTGTGCCAACCCAGCAAACCTTGCTTGTTGGGAGTTCCTGGCTTCCCATCTCGCAGCAGTGCCTGGCGGTGCCATGCAGCTACCCGTTCTGGGCTGTTGGTCCTGGCTAGACTGAGTTTTGCAGCTCTACATCAGAAGTCAAGAGTTCGTGACCCAATTTTCAGTCAAAAGTGTGACGGACCCAGCTAGGGACAACCAGCAGCTCTCCAGAATTTCAAAAGACTCTGCGGTGCTGATCCGGGGGCCTTCTGGATGCAAAGCCTAGTTTCGGCCGGGTTCGGTTTAAGGGCAGAATCCCAGACGGACAACGCTATATTTTCCCTATAGGCAATTCCCCAGTATCACCCGCGACTGATAAGGAAGAGTCCGCTCTCGTGGAACTCCGTTAATCCGGGCCCATTCCATTCGCACGGCCGGAATTGCTGGGGCAAGGAACCCACTGGGCCAACAGAGCCGAACTCCTTACGCAAAAGAGAAAGCGCAGCCAGCATCTCCGGATGCTTTGGAAGGCTCCCTTTTTCGCCCGGAAGCCCTTGTCGTTGCTCCCATAGAGCAAGAGGCAGCGCGCGGGCCCTTAAGACGCGCCTGCTTGCACCGGAAGTTGAGCTACACCAAGAATAAAAGTCCTAGATCAGTGTTTTTCAAACTTGGCAACTTGACTTCAACTCCTAGAATTCCCCAGCTGCACATCATAAAATTGCCAAGTTTGAAAAAAACCCCTAAGTTAGCTGATGAGTGGTTAAAAATCAACCTCTTCCAAAAAAATCAGTCGTTATTTGAGAAGAGTAGAGCCGGGTGAAGAAAGTATGGCTCCCATTGATCATTAAAGGAATTCACCAATTGCTGATGAATTGCATGTGAGGAGCAACAATCATCTCACTTTGTCCGTATCTGATAAGTTCTGAAATGCTTTGGGGTCATCCAAGACTGAGTATTTGACATCCACAGCATGCATAAAAGGACATCATGGATTTTAGCTTTCCTATTCACTTGCTCCCCAGATATACTGGGCTTCAAAACCCCCACTATTCTCACCAGGGCAGACAAGCAGTCTGAGAATTAATGGGTGTTGTAGTCTATCTGAAATCAAAGATGCAAGAATGGGAAGTCCACTCAGTGTTTCCAAACCGATTCTTAAGTCTGGCACCATCCCAGGAAGAAACTCTGTGCTGCTGCATGCTGCTTTCTTTTTAACACTTTAGTCAGGTAATTTTGCAGCTAATTTTGGCTCAAACTGCCTGAGTCCCATAACAAAGTTCCCCGCCTGAGTTGAGCTAAGTCCTCTTGGCAGCAGCTCAGAAATTGTTTGCCACTGCCACTTTTTGGGATTTTTATTTTGTTTAAACCTCTCAGCCCAGCCTACAGCCCTGGGGTTTCCTGTTGTTGCCCCATCCAAATAGTCTCAGAAAAACTCACAAAGAACAATGGCAGAAAGAAAGAGGAGACAGGATAAGAACATAAAATATTGGGAAACAAAGACAAATTTCTAACAGCTCAGATAATATTGTCATGTAATATGTAACATATAACACATTCGAAGTCCTAATCTATGTGTAGCCCCTTGTTCCTCGCATTATTTTTCTTGATTCTCCAATTTGGTTCTTTAGATCTTTCGAAATTGGGCTTTGCTTTGCTGGCTGTGAACCAGGACACATGACCTTATATTAAAAACTGCTCAGAACTGTTCAGTGATGACATTGTGACTTCATCCTTTTGTGTATCCTGGGATATTGCAGTACTTTCTAATTGTCATCTGCACCTTCCCTTTTCCAGGCAGGAAAAGCAAAGATAGAGTTAGAGTTGTATGGGTTGCTGAGTTCTTCAGTTGTGGGCCTTGGGGGGGAGGGGAAAGGGGGGGGGAGGAGGAATGCCATTCTGTGTGTTTTTGCTGCCATCTACTGGTGAAACAATGTATAGTTCTATTTTTTTTGTAGCCTTGATTATTATTCTCTAATCTAGGCACTTCTGTACCTATTGTGTGTGTGGCAAGACACCTATGGAATAATGAAATAAAATGGCTCCATCATCCATTTTTTGTAAGGATTTGGATTTTATAAGCGTGTCCAGAGATACTTTACGAGAAGAGTCCTCCACTCCTCTGCTCGCAACAGAATACCTTATGCCACCAGACTTGAAATTCTGGGCTTAGAAAACTTAGAACTACGCTTAGGTCATGCCGAAGGCGGTGTAGTTTTATGATATGAACTATGCTGCCTTCGTCATGACCTAAGCGTAGTTCATAAAATTATCTGCTACAACGTCCTACCTGTCAACGACTACTTCAGCTTCAACCACAACAATATACGAGCACACAACAGATACAAACTCAAAGTGAACTGCTCCAAACTCGATTGCAGAAAATACGACTTCAGCAACAGAGTAGTCAATGCCTGGAACTCACTACCTGACTCTGTGGTTTCATCCCCAAATCCCCAAAATTTTAAACTTAAACTGTCTACTGTTGACTTCACCCCATTCCTAAGAGGTCTGTAAGGGGCGTGCATAAACGCACCAGCGTGCCTACCGTCCCTGTCCAAATGTTCCCTTTTATTTGTACTCATTTTATGTATTCAAATAATGTTATACTTATGTATATTATCAAATACGTACTTGACAAAATAAATAAATAATAAAATAATAAAATAATAATAAGGGAGATTTTCCTTACCAGATGTATACTAGGAAGCAGAAAATATGATCAGGTTACAAACCAGCAAGCAATATCAAAAGCAAACATATTCCTAACACAACATATTATTCTGATGATTGAAGGATAAAATAGCATCATCAGTACCAGAAGTAGACTATATTATTTTTTTAATCATCTTCAAATATGAAAAATGACACCAAATTATGAAAAAATATTGGTTTCAATAACTAATTTTCTGACAGAACAATTAATCAGTGGAACGGCTTGCCTCCAGAAGTTGTGGGTGCTTCAACACTGGAGGTTTTCAAGAAGGGACTGGACAGCTGTTTGTCTGAAATGTTACAGGGTCTTCTGCTTGAACAGAGGGTTGGACTAGAAGACCACCAAGGTCCCTTCCAATTCTGTTATTATTTTGTTAATTCTTAACAAATTGCCCAAAAGGATATCATTTGATTATTATTTTTTTGGCTGAAAAGTTTATAAGTAGCTAGATTATTGAAGGGAATGATAAATTATAGCTATATATATCAATGGTGGCTAGATCTGTGGAGAAGATAAAGGAAAAAGAGTTGATGTTCCTCAAACACCTGAAAGGTTGGCATGCACAAGAAAAAGCTGAATTTTTCTGCGTTGTTCTGGAGGGCAGGTCAAAAATCAGTGGGTGGAAATTGCACAGAAACAGATTTTAGTAAATCAGATGAAGGAAACATCCCAGAAACAATTCCCTCTGAAGGACCCAGGCATACAGTGTCCTAGATCTATCATTGTCATTGGAAGCCAGGATGACTCTTCCATTGGCAACTCACTAGAACTCTCTGCTCTTTGTGGGGCAGTCCTTGAGACTCATCTGGAAATTGTGCAGATATTGTAGAACAGAGTGAAGAAGTTGTGAGTGTGACCTATGCCTGTGTGAAAGAACTGTTTTGGCTGCTAGTTTTCTATTGAGTGAGGTTCAACGTGATAGCATTGCTCCATCTACTCTCTCTCTCTCTCTCTCTCTCTCTCTCTCTCTCTCTCTCTCTCTCTCTCTCTCTCTCTCTCTCTCCCCCCCTCCCCCTCCCCCCCTCCCTCTCTCTCCCCCCCCCCTCTCACAGCAAATAGCGGTACGGGGGAAAGAGACAAGCCAGAACCCTCCCCCTGCCCCTGTCCGTCCCCCTCCCTCCCTCACACACATACCTATCTGTCTATGTGTCCATCCATCCATCCGTCTTATATGTCACCCAGACTATTTACAATATTAAGAATGTTACAGATAAAAGCACAACTGCAGCAAGCCCTTTATTTTTAACCAAGCTCTAGTCTAGATGTATCAAGTTGCATCCCTGGTTTTAGAACCCTGGCTTCACACAACTTCTGGGTCTAGTGGTCCTGCCAAAATGTATACAAACTTTTTTATGCTGAATGAAAATCTGTTTCGAACAGAGCAGTGGGATATATTTCTCTCTCTCTCTCTTTCCCTCCCTCCCTCCCTCCCTCTGCTACTTTAGGAGCATGATATGCCTGAGCCAAATGGGATATGTAAATTATCTTCATTGCATCTTGGTAGCCATTTTTGATCAAATCCGTTTTTGTTGCTATACGCCACAAGGATTCTTTGTCCCTGCTCCCACAAATATTTATTTGCTTTTGGACGTCAAATCTTGTGAAGAACAATTCAAGGATCTGCATAAATTTAGCCTACAGAATACGTGACTGAAGGGATGTGTAATATCAGTCTTCAAATATCTGAAGAGTTGTCACACAGAGGAGGGAGTGGAGTGGACTTATTAGAAGGAGTAGAATGAATGGATTAAAAGCCATTCAGCTTGAAATCAGGAGGAACTTCTGGCCTATAAGAGGAGTCAGCCAGTGCAACAGGCTATTATTACATGATGTAGTAACTGTTTTATGCTACATGTATCCAAACTAAGGCTAGATAGTTATCTGTCAGAGATCTGCAATGGATTCTACACAGATCTGGGGTGGGGTTAGATGACCTTTAAGATGCCTTCCAACTCTAGAATTTAGTGAAAGGTCCGGTTAGTGGTAGAAAGTATATTTGGGTCATCAGGAGGGACTTATTTGCCTCAGAGTAAATAGAAGTTTTGTGATCGGGCTGCCAATGAACAAGTTTCCCAAGACATCTATTTGGTGAGTGCACCTGCCATTTACTTCCACAACTTCCACAAATATTTCTGTATAGGATCTGCTCTTCCCAATCTAGTGGCTTTGGAGTGCCTGGAACTTACAAGCACCTAATGATGTTTGAACTATTATTCTTATGAGTCACTGACAGCTCTATGGGGAAAAGTGGGATATAAATATTTAAAATAAGCAAGCAAACAAAAATATTTCAGTGTTTTCTTATGGTTTTGTTGCAGCTGATTGACATGGCACATGGCTATTTTTTGATTAGCCTCTACCCTACCATTCTTCTCACATGACCAGATACTGACTAGCCAAGTGTTTCCCCAGCTTGCTTGTCCTGTTTTTTCATCACACTCGAGTTCTGTTCCTACTACCATTGGACTATCAAACTTTTCACTTATGGAGCTACAGCAGACCCATCTCCATCTCCATCTCCCTTATCCTGCAAGCACAGCCATCCAATGGTCTCTTCGTCCCTTGAGCTCATGGTGCCAGTTCTTGCACGAATTGGCTAGTGATCCTATACATGCTGGAATTAGGCACTGGCACTTTGCTAACAATGGATGTTGCTAATATATCACAGGATTGCTGACTTCATACAATATACTTAACCCTAAACCTGGATTAACCATACATAATTGCTGGGTTCACATAACATGCAATGTTCCACAGTATGACTTAAAGTGATTGTTTTGTTTGTGCAGACTACTAAGATGGCGGCTGGTTTTGCAAAGCAAGCTGAACTAGAAAGTACTTAATCTCATTATAGTCTAATTTAGTGTGTGGTGTGAACTCAATCAGCATGTATGCATACAAATGTCTGCTTATTGCTTAATGCCTGTTAGCTTTTCTTTGCCCTGAATTATGCAAGTGAAATGAACAGACTTATATGATGTGTGTTAGGAGAGCCTACATATGGGAGTGAAAACCCACTATAGGTACAAGATTTCTGAATGGCATTTGTATATCGTGTTTTCTGTTGCTGTTTGTCACAGCATGTAAGCCCTTGCTGAAAGGAAACCAAGAATCATTTTCTGCTGATTTTCCAACATTCTCAGAAGTTCTTCAGTCTTTTCACAGCACTTGTCTGCATAATTTTAGACCCTTCTCTTCATAGTAAAAAGCCTGAGCTACTTGGGGATGAAATAATAAAAGAAGACCCAATTTCACAGGGAATCAAATTGCATCTGTCTCAAACTTGATGCCCTATCCAGAAAGAATGAATTTGAATAGGTGCCTGTCCTCACACTTCCATTTACATTGATGGAAAATGTTTTAGACCTTCAGTCCCTTTCCCTCTGAAAGATATCAATCGAACATTATTCCACATTTTATGGCCTCCCGGTCATTGATAATTTATTCTACAGAATCAAAATAGCATGCAAAGCATCACTTATCACAGAAATGGAGCCCGAGCTTTGTGCAAAAACAGATTGCTTTGAACAATCTGGATGATGGATTTTTTTGTTTAAGTTTCCAAATGCTCCTGTTTCAGTATAAGAACCCCATAAATATTTAGATGGCAGTTTTCATATGGCCTATTCATGCTTATCTCACTGCTTCACTTCCACTGAGCTTGGATATTCAACTTTTTCCCCCCTGCAATATTTTCAGTTTTTAGGCTAACTCTATCTCTCCTGCATCCGGCCTTGGCTCCTCATATCCCTGAGTTAATCAGTCATCCAATTTCCATTTTTATACTCTCCTAAAATTCTAAGATAAAGCTCAGCTAAGGGAATGAGAAAAGAATGAAGGCTCGGCTAGAGCGGAGAATTATTCCCAGTTTTTTTAAACACTCATTAAAGGCTTTTGCAGTATCTCACTTCAATAAACATCATGCTCCAGTTACTACTTCAAATCATAGGGGCATTATCCTGAGCAGCACTTATCAATATTTTAACATGTGAAAGTCAAATGATGTTGAAACATTGAACTATATTTCCATCTGTGCAAGCTAAAATGGTACAAATGCATCTCATGTAATGCAACCCTGCATCCCTTGCTGCTTTCTCAGAAGTGATACCCGATTCCTCAGCATTACATTGTGGCTGCTTTGAGTGACTCCAAGAAGAATCCAGTTTTTTTTAAAAAAAAAATCTTTTTTCTTTTTAAAATATTAAAAGAGCTTTAGTCCAAGTAAGTAAGAAAGGAAAGTATCCTTATGGTGATCTGGGATCATGCTAGGGAGGGCGAGCCATCTTTTTAAAACGGTGACTTGGATTCAAAGGGCTTTAATTATGCACATGGAAAATGTAATATGCGTGAAACGGAGAAAGTTAATTTTTACCCATTAGATTGTTACAAGGGAAGGGAATCTTTTTAGGCTATTTGGAATGTCGATGAGCAGGTCTTGGGTGGTTTCCAACAATGGCTGATATTAGAAGTGTGGCCAGAAACAAAAACACCCCTTTATTGGAAAGCAAACTAATAGAATTGCTCCCTGACATGCCTAGATTTCCAGGATGTTATAGGAGATGCTGTCTACCCTTTTTGCTTACCCCTGGATTGCTATAGTTAATCTCGACTATCAATTAAATATGCTTTAAAAAGCCACGTGGCATTAAACTGACGGGAGTGCCTAACAGATTGAAACCCATTTACAGTTTTTGTAGTATGAAACACAAGGTCCCCAATGTATGCACATTTTTTAAAGGAACAAGAGCACAAGTGTAGTGCCCTGCTGCTAAGTTTCCTTTTGAGAGACATCTTATCTTCAAAAGAGGAGAAAGAAGACAAAGCCAAATCCCATCCAGAGCCTTAGAAGTTGAATGAGTTGTCATGGCCTCTTGGGTGACTGACAGTACTTCATTTCAGAATCCTGAAAGGAACAGCTGTAGAAAACAACAGTGATGTCTCATACGTGATAGAATCCATAATGGGGTCCTTTGAATGAAGATTGAGTCCATGGATGTCTGAAATCATTGTTATACTACTATATGGGTGAATATGACTTTGTATAAGGAGATTCAAAGAGACCCAAAGGAACTCCAAAATGTACTTGGGTGGGCTGCATGGAGCACCAAACAGTGTTGGTATTGCTATTCCTAAAATAGACTACCCTGTCAACTGTTCTGATAAGATCCATCATATGAGAGTCACCATATCAGCATCTGATATGATTCTTATTATTACTTTGGACTCTGAAGTGGATACAAACCGGCAAAAACTGATATTCCAAGGCAAGTTTCTTAGAAGTTCCCTGAAGATGGGCTCCAGCATGAATCTGAAAGCTCAGAAGACAAAACCTCTGGTCCTGGTGACCAACCCAGATTGGATCCTGCAACAATATCCTGGGGCACGTATACTTGCCTTTATTCATAAGTTTCTTATTTCACACTGTTACTTTACACTGAAGAGAGCAGTGTTTCTCAACCTTGGCAACTTTAAGATGAATGGACTTCAACTCCTGGCTGGCTGGGGAATGCTTGGAGTTGAAGTCCATTCACCTTGCCAAGGTTGGGAAACACTGGAATAGAGAGCTCCACATCTTATTTCTTCCCTAAAAGTCATGTAAGTCTCAAGTGATGAAGCTCCCACAACTACCGAAGGCAAGCTGTTCCATTGGTTGATTGTTCTCACTGTCAGAAAGTTCCTCCTTATTTCTAGGTTGAATTTCTCCTTGATCAGTTTCCATCCATTATTCCTTGTCTGTCCTTCGGGTGCTTTGGAGAATAGTTTGGCCCCCCTCCTCTCTGTGGGCATGTACATACACTGTGAAAGCGAACTTGAGCAACGGTGAATAAAATAGCAGATACTCTTGAACAACAGTCCACAACACGTTATAAGGAATTTGCCTTTTTTTCCATTCAAAGGAATATCTTTTTATAGGATTTGTAGCATATTATAATCTGTCCTTCAGTGGAGTAGAGGTAGCCCTCCATTTACAACTATTCATTTAGCAACTGTTTGAAGTTACAATGGCACTGAAAAAAGTTATGGCTGGTCCTTGCATTTACAACTGTTGTAGTATCCCCACAATCATGTGATAAGAATGTGGCCGCATGGCAACCAGCATGTATTGACGATGATTGCAGCATCCTGGGGTCATTTGATCACCATTTGTGAACTTCCCAGCTGGCCTCTGCTAAGCAAAGTCAAGGGGGGGGGAAACCAGATTTGCTTAACGACCACACAATTCACTTAACAACTGCAGTGATTTGCTTAACGACTATATCAAAGCATGACTGATTAAATCTACTGAACTAGATGCAGGAATCCGAGAACTTTATCTTCAAAGGTACCTTGCAAAGCGCTGTTTTGTTTTTCCATAGGCACTTGACAGTATACGTGGCAACCTTCATTGTTAGTGAGAGACCAAAATCAAGGCAGCCATCAACATTTTCAAGGCTGTTCCCCACTTCCCTGAATAAATGGCATTGTGGTGTTCCATTGCAGTATTGTTTCCTTGCAAGTTTAAAATTAAAGTTATTCAAATGTCCACCAAATATGCCAGTGAAGTTGGAATACTTGGTCTGTAAGTGCATGATAGAACTCTTCTTTCTTTTGTTGCTGGAGGAAAATGTCCACTTCAGCTTTCAGCTTGAATAATCATGAAAACCTTTTTTCCCTTTGGAAAACCACTGTGTAAGAAAAATATTTTATGTGCTGCTCTCAGATCTGCCCAAAGATCCAGAAAGAATCTCTAGTTAGAGTGATTTTTCATAAAATTTACATCTATGATAGCCAAATTAAATGCATTACAGAACATCTGGAAGGGTTTTAGCAAGCAATGCTTGTCTATGTATATGCAATGAATTGGGCTTTGGCTGCATTTTTTCCCCCTTTTCACCAGTATAAAATCCAGAGTGAGAGGCAAGTATCACTGAAGCATGATCTCTGCATGTCCTGACCAGTTTTATTCTCATGAAAATCCTTTTTATTAAAAATCAAGTAGGAGATAAGTTTGTAACATCCGAATCTTTGGCTGAGATTGTCAATTTCTTTGGAAAAGAACCCCAGTTTTTCATGGTTCCTTTGTTAATGAATTGAAAGTAGACAAACATCTGAGAATGTTGTGCTAGTCAGTTCTGAAATCTCCATAACGTTCACCATCTCCACAGCTTGACATTTAAAATCTCCTTCCAAGTCATTAATGCAACATTTCATAAAAGTGTTAGAACTTTGGCTGAAACCTAATGAAAAACTTCATTTGCCCAAATTTATATGCTTTAGATTTTGAAGATGAGCATCAAACATTTCACAGCAATATGATGTATATCTTATACCTGGCCATCAGACCTTGGTCAATGCAGAATAATCCTGATCACTTTTGAAAATCATAACCATGTTAGAAAAAGCAAGAATATTTCATTGCTTTCGACAATGTCTATACCTTGTTGTAAGCTGCCCAGAGTCCTTTGGGAGTTGGGCGGCATAGAAATACAATTAATAAATAATAAATAATAAATAAATGTATTCAGACTTCTTTCCATGTGAAAACATGCAAGGATCATGCAGATTTATTTTTATTTGTTGCAAGCATGGGGTGCTTAGCTGTAGTTACCATGAAACAAGATTAAATACTTATGAGGGATATGAACTTAGAGGGTTGGTGAACTAAAGTATCATCTGTCTACAGAGATCCTCAGTCATCCAGGTCATGGTTGTCCCACAGCTGCTTTTTCAAGAAGCACCTGGACTTTCTGGTTTTTCTTTGCACTTCTCATCCAAGAAGCTTCTTCAGCTCTGACTGGATGGTGGGGAATGGAAGGATTTATATTCCTTGCAGACAGCTGGTCATTTGCATTCTTTTAGAGAGTTGTTGAGAGACCACTTGGAGGTTTGTCTGTGTCCTGAGGGTCACCCATTTGCACTATTCAGGTGACTCCTGAGAACACAGACAAACCTCCAAGTGGCCTCAACGACTCTCTAAAAGAATGCAAATGACCAGCTAAAGAAGCTTCTTGGATGAGAAGCCAAACCTCTTCAAAGAAAAACAAGAAAGTCCAGTTGCCTCTTGAAAAAGCACCTGTGGGATAAAGTATCATTTGTTTTACATTGAAAGAAAGGCTGGATGGTTAACCACATACCAGAATGAGAAGTCCCTACAATTTTTCTAACAACAGTGACTCAGAGCATCCTGCTTCCACCAGGTCTCCTCCAGATAGGAAGTTAAGTTGTATTCCCAACGAACTGGCAATGTATTATTTAGTGAGAAAACACTTGGTGTTTTTTTTTTCATTACTAGAAAGAGCATCAGTGCAAAGTACAAGGAAAAAAGCCCTGAAACAAAAGATAATAAAAACTGGGCATGGCTAGTCTAGTGAAGAGAAGGACCAGGGGAGACACGATAGCAGTGTTCCAATATTTGAGGGGCTGCCACAGAGAGGAGGAGGTCAAGCTATTTTCCAAAGCACCTGAAGGCCGGACAAGGAATAATGGATGGAAACTGACCAAGGAGAGATTCAACCTAGAAATAAGGAGGAACTTTCTGACAGTGAGAACAATCAACCAATGGAACAGCTTGCCTTTGGAAGTTGTGGGAGCTTCATCACTGGAGGATTTCAGGAAGAGATTGGTCTGCCATTTGTCAGAAATGGTGTAGGGTCTCCTGCTAGGGCAGGGGGTTGGACTAGATGACCTACAAGCTCCCTTCCAACTCTGTTAATCTAATCTAATAAAAAAAAACCTGGCACAATTTCAGCAGGTTCAGAGTTGCAAGAAAACGAACAAATTCAGCTGATTGTGCCACCAACAAGCACCTTGACTTTTGCTGAGCAGAATACTGTTAGCCAAACGCAGCTCCTTAAAGAGGAAATATGTGTTTGCAAGGTTACACTTGGTTCAGCCTAGCTGCCATCTTTTATGCCAGCAGCAGCCTCTAGGCCAGTTACAGAGGCCACTGTGCGTCAAAACCATCAGAGTAATCCAGCCATGAAGTTACCCAATGCATTGCTCACTACATCCCATTGTGATACTGGAAGCTGCAGCTGAATAGATCTGGAAGGGTGCTGAATCCAAACCAGCTGACATATTTGTGATTGTTTCAGGAATACAAATGTATTGCAATGATGGTCAATTGAACACCTTCCTCAGCTTTGTCAAGGGAAAAGACAGGACTATCAGAGCACTGTTTAGAATGCAGTGCGCATAAAGAAGGAGCAAGACAATTGTAGCAGCATCTACCATTCAGACTTTTTGATCCTCCCTCTCTCCACGGATGCCCTTGCATCCATTGTATGTAGGTGTGGCAGAGATAGAGATAAAATAATGAATTGATTGCCCTACAGCAGCTGCTTTCAGGTAAAATGCAGAGGTTATAACCAGGCTGTCCAGGAAGGAAAATTAAAAGGTAAGAGTTGGATATTTATCCAAGTAATGCCAATGTTTTTTTACTGATGCATTGACACTCTTCCCAAAGCCCCAGCTAGGTAAAGAATCCCCAAACCATAACTTCTATAGTTCATCTTTCCATAGTGCTTTGGACAGTATGCTATGTTTAAAATCTTACTAAAATTGTGTAATAGGTTATACTTGGCTTCCTGATACCAAATTGCATATGTGACATATAAATTCCATGCATGTAAAATGTCAAAAGAAAATATGATGTCCTTGGGCATATTTTACAGGCATGTTTTTAAAGAAAAATAATTCATTCTCTCTCTCTCTCTCTCTCTCTCTCTCTCTCTCTCTCTCTCTTTCTTTCTTTTTTCT
>QLTV01012198.1:706422-726367 GCA_003457575.1 Thermophis baileyi
CTCTCACACACACACACACACACACACACACACACAGGACATAGTATCTTCTTTTGACATTTTATGTGCATGGAATTGCACAATTGCGGCCACTAAATAAATAAAGAGAGCTTGGCTATTAGAAACATATTGTCATTTAATATTTATAGAATGCATTTTACATTTCTTAACAGCACCATCAGCGAATCAGCACTGGTCCTTATTACAAAGGAAGTTTAAGCCACTTGGGACTGAGAGATGAGAAAGCCAAGCATCCAGGTTAATTTCACCCATGTCTCTCTCTGCCTTGGATACAAAGCCAAAGAAAAACAAAAGACTTGGTTGCTTCAGAGGTGGGTTCCTCCTGGTTCGGACCGATTCTATAGAACCGGTAGTAACTTGGCGGCCTGGGTTGCTAGAACCGGCAGCGACCCAGGCCTGCCACGGCCCCGAACCGGTTCTTTCGGCAGCGCCATAGGCACCACCATTTTGTTTTTTGCTTCTGCGCATGCGCAGAAGCTTTTTTAAGCACTGCACATGTGCAAAGCACACACGAAGCGCACTGCGCATGTGCGAAGCATGCGTGAAGCATACGCGCGCCCCCACAGCGTGGCACTGAGCGAACCAGCAGCGAAGAAAAGAAGAACCCACCCCTGGGGTGCTTCCAACTCTATGAAAATATATAGTAAAAACTTTTCTCCTTTACCCAGTGGAGTGACAGGTGACAGTACTTGGGGTCAGGCTCAGGGATGGCAGCTTAATCTTTAATCAGCCAGATATCTGGACAGATGGAAAGGAGGGAGCATCAGAGCCAGATTAAGGCCAACTGATACGCTAAGCAGAGTTCAACAATGGTGTCCCTTGACAGAAGTGAATCTCTCACATTGTGAGACAGAAACAAATGTGGTATTTGATGGCACCTTCAAACCAAACTTTTAAATTGTAGTCACTCACCATGCCAAAGAAATACTGTTTTTAACCAAGCAGATTAAAATCAAACATGGCAGTAAGAACAATTACAAAAAATTGGTTGAAGTTGAGTGTGACAGTGAAAGAGTTAACGGCATGATAGGAAGGGAAAAATATCTGGTATCTCCCTTTCCCATAATGTCCTAAGCATGTACTTATTTTGCTTAATGGTAAATCCAGAATTGGGGAGTATATATCCATAGGTAGTCCTCAGTTAACAATAGTAATTGGGAATGGAATTTCCATCACTAAGTAATGCAGCCATAAAGCCTGATGTCATGTGCTTGCATTGTTTATTGACGAAATCCTGGCATTCTCCACTGCCATTGTTAGCCATATTCCACCAATCATTAGGAGAGGATCCACCCCAGTCCAAGTCATTCTTGGCTTGGTTGCTCCCAGCCCTGAACCTTAGTAAGAAGTTGAAGTAGAGTTCTGGGGTCTTCAGCAGCCTCAACCACACACACCCCGGGCTTCTATTTAAGCCCTGGCATCACCAGTACTGCAAGGAGTGCTGCCTCAAGCCTTGTGCCATAGCCCCAGCAAAAAAACCTCAGTTGTCTCCACCACTCTCTGTTCCATGTCCTTGCTGCTCCCAGCTGACCTTCCCCATCTTCTTCCTCTTACTTCTATTGCAGCATGCCAAGCACAGCCCTATGCAAGGCAGCTACTGGCTGTGCCAGACCTTCTTCCAGACCAGGGGTCAGCAATCCACGGCTCTGGAGCCGCATGTGGCTCTTTCATCCCTCTGCTGCGGCTCCCTGTTGCCAGTCGGCTCCACAATTGATAGGACTTTCGGTTAGGACAGGTAGAGGAAAAAGGATGCTGCGCTAGGAGGAGACTCTATGGCGGGGGAAGTGGACTTCCGGTTGGCTCCAGAATTTAACAGGGAGCTTCCGGTTAGGACCTTTGTGGCTCTTTGAGTGTTTAAGGTTGCCGACCCCTGTTCCAGATGTTGTGGGCACCCTTGTCAAATTAAACATGGCTTTATCATTATGCTTTAGAAGGCTTTCCAGAAGCTCCTAAGGAGGTCGCACCTCCCTTCTCCAGGTCATGCACAGCCTTCTTCTGAATTTTTGAAAGGCCTCAGAAGCCCTTTGGAGCACAGCAGGAAAGTCATGTGCAATTTGAAGAAGGGCATGCACAGCCTCAGAAACAAGGCATGGTGTAGCTGGAAGCAGTCCTGCATGCGGCCAGGCTGGGCTTGCCTTGTCAGCAGTGGAAAGAAAGCTGTGGATGGCAGAACCAGGCAGAGGCGATAGAGTGCAAGGTGGCCAAAAGGGCAGAGTGGGAGGGAGATAAGCAGCAGCTGAGGGAGTTGAAGCATCCTTGCAGTTGTAAATGTGATTGGGCTGTAAAGGATCCAAATTTTGATCATGTGACTACAGGAGTGCTGCAATGGCCATAACTTCTGGGGCTGGGCATAAGTACCATTCATTCAGAGCTATTGTAACTTTGAATGGTCACTGAATGAATGGCAATTAACCAAATACTACTTTTACTGTGGGGTTCTCTTGATCTTGTGAACATAATATCACATAATAGCTCATTCTCTACTTCAGGAAAACCCCATTGTATACATGAGACGGAATTAGTAGACTTTGGGACAAAATAATTTAACATACGTAACCTTTATATGTCCATGCAAAGATAAATGCTACTGGATTCAGTGAGGTTTCCTTATGTATGATACAGCATTTGTACTAGAACTTACATCATAGAATTCTTAGAAATAGCTTACAGCCCTTAGGAGAGACACCCCCCCCCCGCCTAAGATATAGTGGCTGATGTTTTGCCATTCTTAATAGCAGAATGAACCAAGTCTTACTGACTCATTCCAGATGCTTGTCACCTGGAGCTCCCTCAGCTGTTTCTTAAACACCCTGACTTGTATGTATTTCATGGTCATAACTGAATCCTCATCAATATTCTGTGTCATATTAAATAAAACTAGTTTTGTTATGTCAAAAGCATTTTTATCACTTCATCAGCACATTTTTTCCTCAGTAGCTGTCTAAATCTCCTGCTATTCTGATGCTTTCCAGGCACACAGGCCCTAGCAGGTCTGCTCATTATGATACTTTATTCTATTTTCTCTAGATTATCTTCATGGAATAAGACTTGACTACCCAGCACTATTCTTACAGAAAAATTGCCAGCCTGAAGTACGTTATTTCAAACAAATCAAATCACAAGTGTGTTGAAATGTCACAGGTATTGCTGAAATGGAAAACCTGAGAAAATACTCTTTATTTTCCTAAGTTTAGAAGTCTGCTAAACTTACCAGGTTCTTTAATTCTCAGTTTTTGGTTTAGATCAAGAAAAAAAAAAGCAACAACAACCTACTGTATCTTTTCCACGTTTAGTCTATACTATTTTGGTCTAAAACAGGAACAGGATGGCAGCCTTTTTACATTCACTCAAAAGTGTATGGAAACACCATTTGGACTGATAGTTGAATTTTAAAACTGTAATGAGATCAGGAACATATTTTTTCAGCA
Source organism: Thermophis baileyi (assembly GCA_003457575.1). Taxonomy (NCBI): domain Eukaryota; kingdom Metazoa; phylum Chordata; class Lepidosauria; order Squamata; family Dipsadidae; genus Thermophis; species Thermophis baileyi. The sequence continues at coordinate 709,872 of QLTV01012198.1, forward strand.
CATCGTTGCCACCAAACAGGTCTTGGTGGGCCAGGACAAGTTGTGTGACTTTCATAGGTCTATCTAGTGCTTAGAATGCAGTATTGCAGGCTAATTCTGCCAACTGCCAGCAGTTCGATCCTGACTGGCTTAAGGTTGACTCAGCCTTCCATCCTTCTGAGGTCGGTAAAATAAGGAAGGACCCAGATTGTTGGGGGCAATAAGCTGACTCTGTAAACCACTTAGAGAGGGCTGTAAAGTGCTGTGAAGCGATATATAAGTCTAAGTGCTATTGTTAAGTGCTATCCTCCAATGGAAATTCAAGAGGAAGATCATATCTGGCAACTCATCAATATGATTAATTTTATCTATGGTGAACAATGAATACTTTTCATTTTGGTTATCTTTGCAACTTAGACATTCAGTGATATTATAATGTAAAATAATGTAATATAATATATATTACATTTGCAACTATCATTGCTCTATTTGCTCCATTCAGTTATGCTTTGTTAGTGAATCTGCTCTTACCATTTCGACCAGCTGTTTATCTTATCATGCAATCTGTTCAATTTATGCTTCATTGTGTTGCGCTCTACATCACAGATTATTTTCCAAGCATGTCAACAGCATTTGTGCTCATACACCATACTGTAATAAGAGCTCTCATGAATAAAGTGACCTTTGGCCCTTCCCACTCCCTTCAGGAAAATGAAGCAAAATTAAAACCATCTTCCAGATGTTAACATCAAGAATATTTTGATAGGAGTGCTGAAAGTGGTTAGGGGACAATGCAGCAAATGAATGGCCAAGATTGTCATTCCTATTCTTAGCAACGCAGGCAGTGAAACTATATCATAGATTGTGGACATAATATCAGTTGAAGCATCCTTTGAAATGTTTATATTATAAGGCAAAAATACAATACGTAGTTAGGAGCAGAATGGACAATCACGTAAAAATTAGAATTAACACAAAGTTTGATTTAATTTTGATAGTCATCAGGTTTGAGTGATGTCCTAAAAGTATATTTTTAAAAGAAGGGCTTATTAATAAGCCATAATTTCCAGGCTTCAGGCAAGCCCCAGACTCTTTTTAAAGTCTCTCAAACCTTCAAGATCACGTTGTTCTAATTTAGCAGCAAAGTCTCAAACGACGATAGAGGTTTCTGAATCTTTTTTTTTTTTTTAAAGGCTCAATGGAACTATTACTAAACAAGTTTGCTCCAGGCTTAAGAAATAAGATTCTCAAATTCTGCCCTCTTCTTTCACCAAGTGATATCGTTGTATTACTGCCATAGACCCCACAGATCTTAAGCCTGAGCCGCGGTGGCGCAGTGGTTAGAGTGCAGTACTGCAGGCTACTTCTGCTGATCACCGTCTGCCAGCAGTTCGGCAGATCGAATCTCACCAGGCTCAAGGTTGACTCAGCCTTCCATCCTTCCGAGGTTGGTAAAATGAGGACCCAGATTGTTGGGGGCAATATGCTGACTCTGTGAACCGCTTAGAGAGGGCTGTAAAGCACTGTGAAGCGGTATATAAGTCTAAGTGCTATTGCTATTGCTATTAAGGTCTGCTTTTCTGTTAGAATAAATGAAACAGAAATCTCTCTCTCTCTCTCTCTCTCTCCCCCCCCCCATGAAGTTAGTTCAGTTTCTCCTCTTATAAAACCTGAAATGTATTTTTGTTTTTAAATATGCATCATCCATCATCTGGATTTCTTATTGCTAAGTGTATTTCAGTCTAGCTGCTCCTTGAACTTACAAATGTTCTCAATCCAGAAATGGAGTTCATATATGTGTAAGTGTCTTTCCATTAATTAATTTCACTGGAAATGGACACCTTGTTTGTTTATCTAGATGTAATTTTAATTCTTATTATGTTTTTATGAAGTCTTCTCATAATATTTCATTGCATACACATATTTACACGTACATTTACTGACAGTATGTTGTTATAAGCCATTCTGTTTTTGAAACAATCCTGAAGTTTGAAATATTGAGTCTCTCTGAATGATGGCCCAGCCCTAGCCTCACATGCTATGGGAGATCCCAGATTGGATTTTATGTCATTTTATTTCACTTTATAGCAGTGGAAGTTGATAGGTGCAGTGGAATTATATGGAGAGGATAGATTATCTATTATCCCCCATCTAATTTCCCCGATTAATTAGTCAGCCTTACCACCCCCTAATATTAACATGACAATAGGAAATATTTTTCTCCTCTTGATGGGTCAACAACAGTTTTTTTTTAAAAGAGTGGTAATTAATAATATAAAATTTAAGCTAGGAAGAAGTTCACACACAGAGATATTACTGTTGCTGAAATTACCGGTAAATCTTGACTCCCTCTATACTTTTTTCTTTTTTCTGGCAATCCAACTATGTATCTTTCCTATGTCTAATCTTTTTTTTTAATTACATTTTTATTAAGTAAACATTAAAACATTGGACACAGTGCGACCTTCCTGGCTTTGTCATTTCCATACATATTTTAACATAATAACAGATACATTACAACTTTGATATTATAAACACAACCCTTGTTTCTTATTTGTATATAAATATTGTCCAGTTTCAGTTTTACAGATCCTCAATATTTTCTGTTCCGGCTCCTTTTTCTCATTTCCAACCATTGGTACATTTTGTTCCAAGTTTCGTAATATTCTTCTCACTTTTGTTTTTAAGTTCCAGTGTCAGTCTGTCCATTTCTGCACATACCATTATTTTCTTTATTGTCTGTTCTTCAGAGGGGATATCTCTATTTTTCCAATTCTGCACATACACCAATCTTGCTGCTGTTATAACATGCAGCATTAAATATATTGATCCTTTACTACATTTCTCTTTTGTAATTCCTAATAGGAATAGTTCTGGCTTCAAATCTATTTTTTGGTCTAACATCTCCTCCAACCATATTTTTATTCGACACCAAAATTCCTTGGCTTTTGAACACGACCACCACATATGGGAAAAAGATCCTAGCGCTGAATTACATTTCCAACATTGTGGTGATATATTCTTAGTCATTTTTGCTAACCTTGTAGGCGGAAGGTGCCACCTATAAAACATTTTATAGATTTTCTTTGTATGCGGTGGCTAACGTTAATTTCCTGTTTCTTTCCCATAGATCTTGCCATTTGTCCAGTTCAATATTATAACCAAAATTTTTGGCCCACACTACCATGGTTTCCTTCACTTTCTCTTCCGCCATTTTATATTATAATAGGTATTGATAAGCTTTCTTTATCACCTTTTCATCCGTTCCTAATAAAATTTTGTCTAGCGTCGTTAATTCTTTTTTAATGCCCCATTCTTTTCTATCTTTCATGTAGCGCGATTGTATTTGTAAATATGCCCACCACTCCAATTCTATTCCTTCTTCTTGTAGTTCTTTTCTAGATTTTAACTCCCCTCTTTCATTTTATACATCCTTGTATGTAACTACTTTCCCCAGTATGATAAAATTTGGATGTACCTGTAATGTAGAGAGCCAGGCCGGGATTACCATGTAATTCTGTTGTTTAACTTTTAACCAGACCTCAAGGAGAGCTCGTCTCATGATGTCTTTGGAAGTACTGGTGGGCCTTGTGTCTACCATCCCACAAAAATGCATGCCATCCTATTTGCATACTGTGCCCTTCCAACATTAATAACCTCCTATTCTTTAAGCTTATCCACTCTCTCACCCATGTGAGTACGGCAGCTTGGTAGTATCTTTCCCAATCCGGCAAGCCAAATCCTCCTCTTTCTTTAGATGAAATTTTAATTTAATTCTGGGTCTCTTCCCTTGCCAGATAAATTTGGATATTGTTTTGTTCAAATTTCTGAAATATTCCTTCTCTAATCTTATGGGTATGTTTTGAAATAGGAACAGTCTTTTTGGTAGGATGTTCATTTTTATTGTTGCAATTCTCCCCATCAGGGAAAGTTGCAAATTTTTCCATCTCTCCAGGTCTGCCTTGATTTGATCACTTAATTTATTGTAGTTGTCCTCTTTAATTGTTACACATCTTTCCGTAAGCTGTACTTCTAAATATTTCACTTTTTGCACAATCTGGATATTTATTCTCTCAGTCAAATCATCCTTCTGTACTTTAGACATATTTGTAACTATCATTTTAGTATTTTCCTTATTTATCCTCAATCCAGCTACTTCCCCATAATCTTCCAGTACTTCCATAAGCCTCAAACCAGATTGTAATGGCTCTTCTATGATAAATACAAGATCGACTGCAAAAGCTTGCAATTTATAGACTTCCTTTTTGATTTCCAATCCTTTAATTTGTTTGTCCTTTCGAATTATTCTCATTAACACCTCTAAAGTTAATATGAACAATAATGGTGATAACGGGCACCCTTGCCTCGTTCCTTTCTGAATTTTGAAAATTTGTGTTACTTCCCCGTTAACTATGACTCTAGCCTCTTGTTTAGAGTATATTGCCTTGAACACATTGATGAAGTTTTCACCAAATTCCATATATCTTAGCTATCTTAACATGAAATCCCAATTAACGTTATCAAAGGCCTTTTGTGCACCTAGAAACATCAATGCCACTTGTGTCTCGCTATGCACTTCATAGTATTCTAATACATCCAATATTATCCTCATGTTGTTTCTCATCTGTCTTTTTGGCAAAAAACCATTTTGGTCAACATGAATAAATTCATTCAAAAACTTTTAAAATCTTTCAGCCATTATTGCCATAAATATTTTGTAGTCCGAATTCAGCAGTGATATAGCCCTGTAATTTTTAATTAATGTTAAGTCAGTATTCTCCTTTGGGATCAACGTAATATTTGCCTCCGCCCATGACACTGGTGTTTTCGCTTCTCTTAATACTGCATTAAATAGCTCAATTAATATTTGTCCTAAAGAGTCTTGCATTTCTTTATATAGTTCTGACGGTAACCGTTGGGTCCCGGCGTCTTGTTGTTTTTCTGTTTTTTTAGTTGCCTCTATTAATTCTGACATTTTTATGTCTTCATTCAACATGTTTTTTATATCTCCTGGAACTTTGGGTAGTTCAGCTTACTCGAAGCATTGCAATACTTTTTCTTCAATGTTACTTCCATCTTCTTTATATAATTTCTTATAAAAATCATATATTTTTCTTTGCTTTGTTTTGATAAGATATACTTCCTTCCTCGTTTTTTAGTTTATTAATCCACCTTTTTTCTTTCTGTTTTTTCAATTTATACGCGAGCCATCTCCCTGGCTTGTTTGCATTTTCAAAATCTTTTTGTTTACTCCATTTAATTTGTTGTGCTAATTCTTCCTTTCTGAGGATATTCAACTTATGCCTAATTAAATCCATTTGTTGTTTGAGATCTCCTCTTTGCGGTTCTTCTTGTAGTCCTACCTCTAACTTCCTAAATTCCTCCTCTAAGGTTTTCTGTCTTTGTTTCTTTTTTTTATTTTCTTTTGCCATATAAGCAATCACAATGCCTCTCATATAAGCCTCTCACATAATCCCATAGTTTTTGTAAATTCGTGTCTTCTTTTTTGATTTCCATCTTTAATTTGAATTCTTCGTGTTTTATTATTGATCTTTTAAAAGTCCATCTTGTTGCTTTCTTTTGTCCCTTCCATCTTATACTTACTGGGTTATGGTCTGCCCATGTCTAATCTTCATACATGTAGTCCTCACTTAACAACCATAATTGGGCCCAGAAATTTGGTTGTAAATCATTGCGCTTGTTAAGCAGGTCACCATTTGACTTGACTCGATTGACTTGACCATCTTTATGACAATTGTGAAGCAACTCACATGGTTGTTAAGCAAATCCATTCTGCCAGATGGACTTTTTTTTGCTGGAAACTGGCAAAAAACATCAGAAATTAGCAAATGTCACATGTAATCATGAAATGCTGCAACCAGTTGTAAGTGTGAGCTGGTTGCCAAGTGCTCAAAATACAATCACATGACTGTCAACTGTCATAACTTCAAGGATGAGTCGTAAGTAATCTTTTTTTGAACTTGTTCAAACAGTTATTTGACTGGTTATTAACTGAGGACCTGCTGTACACAGGCTTCGATTTTTGTGCTCCTGGGGATAGATTTAACTTTGTCTTACAGATATACCTCGCTGACTGACTCATTCATATGGACATATTTTTCTTAAATTGCTGAGTGCCCTCTTATGAGCACTATGAAGCGGGATATAAGTCTAAGTACTATTGCTACCTTGTGACCACACAAATAAAGGCACAAGATGTCAAAGGATATCTGTGGTCAACTGGATTTTCTGATATATGATTTTTCTGTTATATGATTTTATTTTCCTAAAAGGCCAGTTGCCTGGATGCTTCTCCTCTTTGTTTAATGGTATGACTAGTCCAAAACCTTCCCTTCCCAGAAAAACTACACTGCAATCTTATCACTTAAGTTCCACCCCAGTTTTTTTATTAGCAATATGCTTTAAAACAATATTCCACATTTTGGTTATGAAAGCATTCATGTACCCATGAGGGACAAATGGCATCATGCTTGAAAGCAACCTCCACTCACTCTGCTCTCATTTGTGTGATTGTGATACAATCTGGAGTGACTTCAGTTTGCTATGGCTTCTTATTTGTTCCAAAGCAAACATTGACATGCTAGGATTATTTAAGAAATGATTTATTTATTCTGCAGCTAAGATTCCCACTGTAACCTGAAACATTCTGAGAGGTAAGTTCCATCGAGGGTTTCTTTTAAGTAAGCATCACATTCAGGGGTGGGTTCCAATTTACCTCGCTGCCGGTTCGCTCCCTTCTGCGCTTCGCGCATGCGCACATGTGTAGTAACAAAAAATCCCCCCCAAAAAACAAAGCCGAAAAAAAGATGGCGACTGCATGCACTGTGCTGGAAGTCGGCTTCTGCGCATGCTTAGAAGGGGGAAAAAAATAAAAAAAATTCAAAAAAAATTTCAAAAAAAAAATTCAAAATTTTTTTTTAAAAAAAGATGGCAGCCCCCAAGGACTGGCACTGACCGATCCGGTTCGGTGATGTCATCGTGACATCACCAGCGGGTCACTACTGGTTCGGGAGAACCAGTCCGAACTGGGAGGAAACCACCCCTGATCACATTCTAGTAACCTCAATATATAATATTGCCTCTACAAATTGGGCTGGATAAACATAACCAAACACTTTGTTGTAGGTCTTAAGGAAATCCCTCTCATTACTTCATCCTGATAATCTGGAAGGCTGAGAAACTCCATCACAGATTCAGTAGCAAAGGCCAAGTCCTGAAACCCAAGGGTGGTGCTGGGATCAATGTACATAAATAGATCATGTGTTTAATCTCAGAATCCAAACAGGCATTAAGTGACACTATGGAACATCCCTCTGTACTCACAAATACTCCTCAGGTAGGGTGTAAAATGGATTCCCAATTTAGGCGCCTCATATGTCATGCAGCTCAGATTACTGTATTAGTGATCTTAGGTACTTACATTAGATTCACAGGCCGAGGTTAATGGTAATGCCAAGAGTGTTTGCCAAAATCTACATGCAAAAAATAATCTACACATAAGAGACACAATTGAAGTTTTAAGGAGGAAAAGTCATGAAGCTCATATTTTCCCAAATTTTGCAACTATTGATGGGAACTGTTGGTGGGAACCTAGCTCAGTAATAGGACATAGGCATTACAGACTGAAAGCTGCAGATTTAGTCCTTGGCCTCTTAAAGGAATAGAATCTTCAGTGGGAGGATTAGAAAAAAACCAGAAAATCTTGTACTGATGAAGAACAAGGGAATTTGTATGTATACAGGAAGCAATTAAATAACTATAGAATTAATGTTTAGTACAGTTAAATACACCAAAATTAGTCTGTATCCTGGCCCAACCTTCTCTTTGTACTTTTCCGATTTGGCTTTTGGCATAGCATTCAATGGCCAAGTGCAGCCCTTGTTGTGTTGTGTGAAATGTGTACTCCAATTTTCTGTGATGTTTTATATATACAGAGCTTTACAGCCTGATTTCACTGGTTCCTATCCTTTCTGTGTCATACATAGATTATTTTTGCTGTCATTTAACTGATGGGGTACTCAAGCAATTGCATTTGATTTTGAAGGTCTTGGAGCTTGAGAATGTAGAGTTATTTCTTTGGTTGGCTATCAGCTCAGCACTCCTATCTTAAGGAGACAACAACTATGCCTTCTTAAACTCTTTGAGGGGAAAACAGATTATAAATGTAAATACTATTAACAAATGAAATAAAACAGTACAAAGATTTGTACCTGTGTCTTTAAATATCCACAACACAAATGCCTTATAGGCAGGGGTGGGTTCTAACTTACCTCGCTGCCGGTTTGCTTCCTCCCGCACCGCGTGGCTGCGTCTCGTGGCCACGTGCGCACATGCGCAGTGCCGAAAAATCCGAAAATTCAGATCCCCCCCCCCCAAAAAGCCAAAAACAAGATGGTGACGCATGCACAGTGCCGGAAACTTGGCTTCTGTGCATGCGCAGAAGAAAAAAAAAAACCGGGGGAAAAATAAAATAAAATAAAATAAAAAAAAAAAAATAAAAAAAATAACTCAAAAGCTGGGTAGATGGTGACGCATGCACAGTGCCGGAAACTTGGCTTCTGTGCATGCGCAGAAGAAAAAAAAAAACCGGGGAAAAAATAAAATAAAATAAAATAAAATAAAATAAAAAGATGGCGGTGCCCACCGTGATGTCACCAGCGGGTTGCTACTGGTTTGGGCAGTAGGAACCCACCTCTGCTTATAGGTTATATTTTTTTCCTCCAAGTACATTAATGATGTGGGCAAGTTGTTCATTCTGTGGATGATGATCAGGTTTTCCCAAATCTAGATTTCAAATAATGATGAAACAATGTTTAACTTTTTTTTAAAGTTATGCATACTATTACTACACATGGGGCTGAGTCCTGTTTCAGTCATGGCCATATGGGGACCAAGTCAGTGGTGGGTTCCTACCAGTTGGGCCCGGTTTGGGCGAACTGGTAGCAGCGGTGGCGGGAGGCTCCACCCACCCAGCAGAATGTCATCACGGAGCTTCTGCGCATGCGCAGAAGCGTCGCGCGCGTGTGTGCTCCCATTCCCAAACTGGTAGCAAAGGTACGTGAAACCCACCACTGGACCAAGTAGCCTTTTCTGAGAAGAATATTATGACAGTGGAACAAAAGCTAACTGACTTCAGCATTTTGCTAAGGGAACATGATTAAACAAGACAAGGGTTGTTTACGATGAGTATTCTACAAGCATGCAAATGTATATGTGACAATTAGTCTTGCTCCATTCTACTGATGTTCTTCAACTGAGGGTGTTGACAGCTAAATTGAATTACTGGCAGGCACTTCTAGCTGAAGAGAACAGCAACTTTTGATTCTCAAATATGTATTAAAGAAAATAATGGCAAGAACAACATTGTTTGAGGATGACTTTCATTTATTAGGCAAGGTAATAGCAGGAGAACTGAGAGCCAAATCAAATGGTCCAAATAGACACCTCTCAGTATGTATATTTTAAGGCATAAATCAGACAGAAAATAGTATTTACAGTAGTGATTGTTCTGTTGTCAGAGAACAAGCAATATTTTTTTGTGGGGCCAATATTGGTTGGATGAGATGTATTTTCTTGAAGCACCCAAAATATTCTGCTTTGCACATAGACGTTTCTGGGCAAGACAGGGGTATACACATTTCTTTCTTAATTGGTTTTGATTCAGTATAAGGTATTCCTTCCACTTTTACAAAATGGGTCAAAGCAGGTTTAACTGTTGAAGAATCTTTATAATATTCTTGATTTTGTTTTGAAGGGATATGATCAACCATGGTAACTGCACATACTGACAGACATCTGTCTCAACGGTTCTGAGAAGACAGCTCTTAACTACATGGAAACCAGGTGTGCAACTAAATATTGCATTTTCATTAATGTTTTATGCTGGCTGTATTATTATTAGGGGTAGTTTCTTGTTTATATTTTATTTAGTAAAGATTAGGAATAAATGAACGACTTCTTTTGACATTTTCTGCAATATCAGATCTATGACAGCATTTTCCTCACCAAATTATCAAGGGATTAACAAATCAAGTATCAAATCCAGAGCAATACATAACTGGAATGGAGACATCCTAAATGGAAAGACATCCTAAGTGGGGAGACATCCTAGTTCCAATAGAAGAGAATATTTGTAGCTCAGGGTTGAACTGTGGGATCCTCTGAGCTTGGTGGCTTTCTTGCAAATGTTTCATTACCAAACTAGGTAACAACATCAGTGCTAGAATGGGTTTGTTCTTATTTTTATAAACTAGTGGTTTGCCATGTCAATGTTGGTGGGAGTGTTCTTGGTGGTGGTGGTGCTTACTGTTAGCGTGTTGGTCTGATTAAGGTATTATTTATTTCTTGATTGTTGGTTTAGGGTTAATATTGGTGTTAATCTCTGCTCATTTGGGTGTTGATTGCTGGTGAGGAGGTGTTTTTGTCTTTTTGTTTCCTTTTGGACTTTTTGATTGCCTTTTGAGTGGTATGTAGATATTGTTTATCTCTATGTGTTTCTTAATGGCCAATTTGTCTGAATGCCAGGCCTCCAGAAATTCTCTGTCATTTTTTCAACTTGGTTTGATCTAGAATGTTCTCAGTTTCCCAATTGAAACTATGGTTGAGTCTTCCATGTGTGTTGTGTTCCGGTGTTTCCTCAGGACCTCTCTCTTATAGTGACTTGCTCAATTAGCCTCAGTTCTGCATCCCATCCTCGTCGCCAATGCTCTGTCGGGTGAGCCAGGCTGGCGCAAGAACTGAGGCGAGACAACATTATAAGCTAACACATTAACGTTTATTAACAAGTGACAGAACTTCGCTAACAGAATGCGTTGTCTGAAGCCCGCCCGTTTGACAGCCGCCTTTTATAGCCGGCTGTCAAACGGGACAGCCAATCACAGCTCTTTTTCATTCCCGCTCCTAGAGCGGTCCCGAGGAAACACTGGAACACAACATTGAGAAGTTAAAGAGTTTTTGTCATGTCTTCTGACTGCTAGTTGGTGATCATGGGTATATTCTGCCAGTCTTCTTCCTGGTCTGTCCTATATAGCGGCTGTTATAGTCCTTACATTGTTTGTTGTAGATGACGCCTGTTTTTTCTTCTTCTGGGGCTGCTGAGTCTTTTGGATGTTTTGGAGGGATAAACTAAACCAACTCATGAAATTCTTTGAATATTTGAAAATATGCCAAATCCATCTTTCCCTGCAAAAATGAAACTCAGTGAAGTGATAGGCATGGAGAATTCAAAAGAAAGAAAAAAAGGTCTGGCAGGGGAAGAGATCACACTTCCAATCCTTCTATCCTGATGGAAACATTATTTCAAAATGGTGTTTTGTAGTGGAGAAGGACTTGTCAAGTATGATGTGGTTTAGTGTGATTTGTAGTTTACCTCTTGCTGCTAAATGTTTTCAGTCAAAGTCACATAGTAATATTACAGATTGAGTTAGGAATAAGGTTCCAGATCTGAAACAGATGGTATCTTGGAGCTTAATTATAGTCCTCACCTTAGCTCTTCTTCCTTGGCCTTTTTTATTTGAATATTCTGATGTATATCTGTGTATTTCTGCTGGTTTATTATAACTTCTCTCTCTGTGTATAATTTTATCTGTGTGACATACGTTCATACCTAAATTTGTCTGTGACTAAAATAGGGCATCTGGTGGGTGAATCAACAGTGTCAAAATGACAGGCACGGCCAATGATCGAAGCCTGTCACCTTTGAACATGTGCCACATGCATCACATTCACATAAAAAGGGGAAGGGCTTCAGTCACGCAGTTATGCCTGTCATTTTGACACTGTTGATATCTCAAGGATGCTGCCAAGCTGAAATATGTTGTGTTAAGAGCAGTGACCCAAACTCTCAAAGCATTTGACTGAAGATCTTTGCATCTAGTTACTTTTCTCAGAAGCTTGAAATGAGAAGTAAGCTTGCAGATCAGAATCTATGGTACGAGGAGTCCATGTGACCAAAATACTTTCTTCTTCCTTTGATTTCTTCCCTTGGTATTTAGTAAGGTGGGAAGCCAGAAAAGCTGCAGAGCACTAAGAGATAATTGCACACCTGAAATACAGGAGATTCTTGCACATGCTTCTTGTGCACTTCACACTTAAGTGAGTGTCAAGATACTCTAATAGACTCAGAAAATATCTCTGAACTACCGCATTTCTTTGAAATCATGTATACAGCGATTTCTCTTCCATGAGGGAACAGGCTGAATTTGCTTCAGTGGATAACTGAGGTGCTGTACCAGCCAAAGGACTTCTGGGCTAGATGGCTTCAGTCTGGAAATCTTTTGTCAGTCTGTGGAGGCAAGGTGCTTGCTAAAGGAAGAGGTGAGTGGGGCATTCTCTGCAGCACTCTCTAAAGCAGGGGTGTCAAACTCGATTTCATTGGGGGCCGCATCAGGGTTGTGTTTGACCTTGGGCCAGGTGAGTGTGGCCAGGGTGGGTGTGGCCAGCTCGACGTCACTTGTGTCGGGGGTGCTTGTGGCGGCCCAAGCGCTCTGCCAGCAAAAACGGAGCTCGGGAGGCTGCGACGGCCTCCTGCAACCCTCTGCCAGCGGCCCTCCCGAGCTCCATTTTCTCTGGCAGAGGGTTGCAGGAGGCCGTCGCAGCCTCCCGAACTCTGCTTTTGCTGGCAGAGGCACCGCGGGCCGGTCCTTCGCTGTTTTCAGGGTGGCCCCGCGGGCCAGATCTAAGCACCCTGCAGGCCGGATGCGGCCTGTGGGCCTTGAGCTTGACACCCCGGCTCTAAAGCTTTGGACCAACAGTTCTGGAGGTTGGGTAGCTCTGCTAGAGGTTGAAGCCAAACAACCCAACCACCCAACCTGGAGGGCTTTGAGTACATGGCCAGAGTGCTCCAGCTGCTCACTGTCAATGCACACACTGTTGGCAATCTCCATCATTTGTCAATGCTGCCCAGGGGCAAAGATCTACAAGGGAAGGGTCTTCTTAGCCTTTTGTATTGTCAGCTTTGTGGGGAAAATCTGAGTGGAACTTAGCAGCAGAGTGAGGTGGCTTTACTCATAGGGGTGGAACCATGCTGCTTGGTAAAGCCTTGAAGAGGCATTTCTAAAACAAAATGGTAGGTTTCCAGAATTCAATTATTTGCTGTCAAGGATATAGACTGAATTGGGGAGTTGAAAAATAACCCTGAACAAGGCAGTGACAAGCGAGTTCAGCATTGTTGCCAAGAAAACAATGGCAGTCCTCAACTTATTCAGCCACTGTTCAAAATTACTGTGGTGCTGAGCAAGGGGGATTTGCAACCAATCCATGGAATTGCAGACATTACAATGTCCTTGCAATCCTGTGCTTGTGATTCACACGATCACCCGTTGCAGCCTTCCCTGCTGGTTTCCCATCAAGAAAGTCAATGGGGAAGCTGGAAGGGAAAATTACAAGTTGATTCCTGTAAGTTGCTTCCAATACTTTTTTTTCTTCAATGAGCCCCATTGCAGAATACAAGATCCCACCTGTGTTTCCAACAGTGCCTGCTTGTAGCATTTCATTCCCCATGCACCTTATATGGGACTCCCGCCTCTTCCCACTTAATGATCCACCACAGTCCTGGGGTTACAACAATATTGGGGACTCCTGAGATTGCTGTCACTAAGCAATGCATCACGCTTTATGACTGCAATGGCTTAGCAATGGCAATCCGGGCCTCAATTGTCATAATAACCAGAGGACTACATCTACCTACTAGGTTATCCATGTAGTCACCATGTAATTCAACTCAACTGAAGGAAGGAACACAATTCTGCAGTGCTTTCTAGGATTTTTATAGAATTGTTTGCAGAACCATTGCCAATGTTTTTGTACTCTTTTTCCTTAGGAACTATTACTAAGACTCACGTTTTAGAAAGCAAGAAAATTCAATTAAGTTCATTACAAAGTTCTATTGACAATTTCAGTGCAACTCTATGGGGACGCTATTAAAATGTCATTATTTAATTGCTGCTTTCCTTCAGAGAGCGTGTTATGACTCTTTTGCAATGCGATATGTAAATAGCATGAATTATTTCTATGCAAACATAAGGAATTCCATGTCGGATATTATGATATGAAATCAAAATGGGATTTTTACAATCTTTAATCTGCAAAAACGAAAGGCTGAGGGTGTAAGAAACAACTTGGATGATGTGGCACAGGGGTGGGTTCTAACTTACCTCGCTGCCAGTTCGCTTCCTCCCGTGCCGCGTGGCCGCGCCTCGAGGGCGCGTGCGTGAGCATGCGCAGTGCAAAAAAAAAAGCCGAAAACAAGATGGCGATGCATGCGCAGTGCTGGAAACTCGGCTTCTGCGCATGTGCAGAAGAAAAAAAATTTCAAAAATAAAAATCAATAAAAAAAATATAAAATTTTTTTTAAAAAAAGATGGCGGCGTCCACGGACCGGCACCGACCGAACCGGATCCGTGATGTCATCGTGACGTCAACAGCAGGTCGCTACTGGTTCGGGCGAACCGGTCCAAACCGGAAGGAACCCACCTCTGGTGTGGCAAAATTTTGGCAACAAAATGATTCTCTGCCAGGCTAGTTATCTCAGCTCAGTTCCAATTCTGGCTTGATTTTTATCTTAGCTTTGTGGGTTTTCTTTACCTTATATTTATTCTGCCGGAAATATGTTATAAATAATGCACTAAAGTCAATCTTACATGTTAGTGATTTTGCATTAGGTTATTTACAACCTTCCATGTGGTGGCTGTTAATATATTACAAGTGGACAGAGTTGGATCACAGCAATTTTTTAAAAAAGTTTTCAGATAGCAAGAAGCAAAGGAAGGCAATCCACAAGCCTTATATCCCCTGGAGACCCTTCCACCAAAAATTGTCATAATTTTATGATAGCTTGAACATACTTTGGTTGTGCTTATTAATATTCAGTTGCCTACTCGTTATATTTAGAAGTAACAATTATACTCTACATAGAATACAGTACTTCTCCTCATAGGAGAGAAAAGCGTGAGACAGCAACCTATCCAAGTACTTGCCCTTGGTGATAGGCCACTGTTAGGGTTTTTAACTTTGAAGAACATGGCCGGGACATTCTTCCAGAAGGACTGTTCTTCTCCATAAAAGACTTCCCCAGATAACCTTTTAAAAGCATATGTGAACTCTTAGCCAGCTAAATCAACCTGTGTCAATACACGGACCTGGCTTGCATGCAGACCAAGGGGAGATGCAAAGGAGGACCTCTTGGGTTATAGTCACAGATATCTTCCCTTTTTCTGGATGTGGGCTAATTTTGACTTATGACTTAGGTTGAGTCCATTCCCAGCATTTCTTTTCCAGTGATGCAACTCCCTAAATGGTTAAAGCAGCTCAGCTGCTTTTCTAACTCCCTCTAGATGTATTGGATTGAATTCCCATTTTCATCAGTCAGCATCCCTTCCCCAAAAAAACTGGACAAGGCTGTATTAGACTTTATGGTTCAATTTGAGCCGAGGTGGCGCAGTGGTTAGAGTGCAGTACTGCAGCTACTTCAGCTGACTGCTAGCTGCAGTTCGGCAGTTCAAATCTCACCGGCTCAAGGTTGACTCAGCCTTCCATCCTTCCGAGGCGGGTAAAATGAGGACCCAGATTGTTGGGGGCAATATGCTGACTGTGAACTGCTTAGAGAGGCTGTAAAGCACTGTAAAGTGGTATATAAGTCTAAGTGCTATTGCTAAGTGCTAAGTGCTATACATATAAAATGCAACTACTCCAAAATGCAACATATACTCATTTGGTGGTGGTGCAGTGGTAAGAATGCAGTACTGCAGGCTAACTCTACCCACAGCTCAAAGTTGATTCGGCCTTCCATCCTTCCGACGTCAGTAAAATGAGGATCCAGATTGTTGGAGGCAATATGCTGACTCTGTAAACTGCTCAGAGAGTGATGTAAAGCACTACGGAGTGGTATATAAGTCTAAGCGCCATTGCTGTTGCTCAGAAGCAATCATTAGCCATGGTGGCCCATGCAATACTGCAGGCAACTCACCGCTCACTCCAGGAGTTCGATCCTCACTGACTCAAGGTTGACTCAGCCTTCCATCCTTCCAAGATCGGTAAAATGAGGACTCGGATTGTTGGGGGCAATATGCTGACTCTGTAAACCGCATAGAGAGGGCTGTAAAGCACTGTAAAGCAGTACCGTGTTTCCCCGAAAATAAGACATGTCCCGATAATAAGCCCAACAGGGCTTTTCGGGACATGCGTTGAAATAAGCCACCCCCCGAAAATAAGGCCCCCCCATTACTTTCCAGGGGGAAAGGGGGGGCATGCCGGGAGGCGCTCTTTTTGCTGCGGGCACTTTTTTGGCCGGGAGAGCGAGAGCAAGTGAGAGTCGAGGGCACGCACACCCCACGAGACTGCTCGGCTCCTCTGGGCTCTGCCTCTGCCAGCGTTTTCAAACGCGCTCCTGCCTCCGAGGAAGAGAAGGGGAGCCTTGATGCCTGCCTCGCCGCCCCATCGCAGGCAGGAGCGCTTCAAAACGCTGGCAGAGGCAGAGCCCAGAGGAGCCGAGGCAGTCC
>QLTV01012198.1:751238-766603 GCA_003457575.1 Thermophis baileyi
AAGATACATCAAATGCATATTTTATTGGTGGTAATCTACGCCCCAAACGAGGATCAGAAATTTTTTTATTCTAGGTTGCATCAAAAAATAATAGAAACGGGCATGGAAAATATTTGTATACTCGGGGATTTCAATGGAATTGTAGACGTGAAGAAAGATTATAGAAGTGACAATAAAAACATGAGGGGAAAAAAAACTTTGCAAAAATCGTTTTTTGAAATGAGCCATGAACTAAATTTAAGGGACTGTTGGAGAGACCTAAACCCGGAAGTCAAGGAATACACCTTTTACTCTAACCCGCATAAATCCTGGTCTAGAATTGATATGGTCTGGACAAATAAGGAAATAGAAAATAATATAAATTCGATAGAAATAGTTACTAATGAATGGGCAGACCATAATCCATTAAAAATAATTTGGAAAGGTGATAAGAAGAAAATTAGACGATGGATGCTAAACACGCAGATATTGAAAGAAAAGGATTATATTAAGCAAATTAAGAAAGAAATGGAAATGTTTATTAGCGAGAATAAAAATCAGGATACAACATTACAAAACTTATGGGATACAGCAAAAGCATACTTTAAGGGGAATAACAATTGCATACTTGGCCCGGAGAAACAAAGAAAGATGGAAAAATCAAAAAACATTACAGGATAATTTGAAACAATTGGAAAGGGCTTTACAAAAAGATCCACAAAACAAAAAAATTAAAGAGGAAAAAGATTTGGCAAAACATAAATTAAACTTGCTGGAGCAAGAAGAGAAGGCTAGAAAGATAAGGTTAGCAAGGCAAATTTTTTTTGAAAATGCAAATAAACCTGGTAGATGGTTAGCTTACAGATTGAAAAAAGAAAAAGAGAAAAAATTGATATATTAATTAGAGAACAAGGATGGGGAACTCCAACACCAGATAGATAAGAAAAAGAAGATTATACAAGATTATTTCAAGGAATTATATGAGGAAGATAAAATAAAGAAGGAGGAAATTGAAGATTTTTTGGAAAGAAAGGGTATAGGCCAGATAGATGAGTATAGTCGGAAAATGTTAAATAAAGAAATAACTCAAATAGAATTGAAACAGGCAGTAAGTCACCAGGCCCAGATGGAATCCCAGGAGAATTTTATAAGGTAACATATGAAATAGTAGGACCTTTACTGTTAGAAGTTTGTAATGAGACACTATTCCAGGCGAAATTTCCAGAATCTTGGGCCGAAGCTTATAGTACTTTAATACACAAAGAAGACACCAACATTAAACAAATTAAAAACTATAGACCTATTTCGCTGTTAGATGCCGACTACAAAATATTTATGACGATCATGGCAGAAAGGATGAAAAAAATACTGAACAAAATTATCCATGTAGACCAAAACGGATTTTTACCCCACAGACAAATCAGGAATAATACCAGGACAGTTTTAAACATACTGGAATATTATGAGAAACATGGAGAGAAGCAGGCACAGAAGGCCTTCGACAATTTAAATTGGGAATTCTTCATACAACAAATAAGAGTTATGAAATTCGGCCCCAAATTTGAAAGAATGATCGCGGCAATATATTCGAAACAAAATGCTAGAGAGATGGTAAACGGGGATTTCACAGAAAAATTTAACATCTCCAAAGGAGTAAGACAAGGATGTCCATTGTCACCCCTAATCGTTATACTCTCAATTGAGATATTATTAAATCAGATTAGGCAGAACGAAGATATAAGAGGAACCAGGATAAAAAAGGAGGAATATAAAACCCAGGCATTTGCAGATGACCTGGTATTCTTTTTGGACGACCCGATGGAATCAGGAATAAAACTACTAAAAGAGATAGAAGAATTTGGAAAGGTGGCGGGACTTAAAATTAATAAGGATAAAACTAAAATACTAACTAAAAATCTTACAGGAAATCGGGAAAAAGAATTGGCCGAGAAAACTGAATTGCAAATAACCAAAAAAATTAAATACCTAGGAATTTGGCTTACTGCAAGATGCTCAACACTTAAGGAAGATAATTATACTAAATTACTTCAAAAAACAAAACGGGATCTAGAAAGATGAGGGAAATTACAATTGTCGTTAACTGGAAAAATAGCATCCATAAAAATGAATATACTTCCAAGATGGCTTTACCTGTTCCAAACAGTACCTATAAAACAGATAAAAAACTTTTTGGGGAAATAAATAAAATAGTAACTAAATTTGTATGGGCAGGAAAAAACCAGGAATTCAAACTATTGTTAAAATAAACGTGGAAGCTGAAGGATATTGAGATCTGCTGCTAGTGTTCTGCAATTTACGTAGAACATAGTTAAGGATCCAAAAAGGATTCTTAAATTTACCTATACAACCTCCCCTTTGCAAAGATTTACACTGTGCTGTAAGATACGGTAGCTTAAGAGAGCTATCTCAGATGCTTCAATTTGGGAACAGAGCTACATAGTGCCTGCCCTATACCAATATATATAACAGCAAGTTAGATACATAATGGAACATTTTTAAGCCCATGAAAGCAAAAGTAACCTAAGAAGGAACAACTTGTACTGGATTGATCTTCTTGAAGTTAACTGCTTAAAGCTGGCTAGAGTCATTTACCGTAAGTTGCTTGGCACTAAGTTAGCAAAATTTTATAACGGTACAGCATTTGGGCAAATATTATAGCTTTTATGTAAGCTAAAGGAATCTAAATCCTTTAGATAATGCAGAGGTGTCAAACTTGATTTCATTGAGGGCTGCATCAGGGTTGTGTTTGACCTCAGGGAGCTGGGTGGGTGTGGCCAGGGTGGGCATGGCCAGCTCGATGTCACTCATGTCGGGGGCGCCTGTAGTGGCCCAAGTGCTCTGCCAGCAAAAACGGAGCTATCGCGGGCTGGTCCTTCACTGTTTCCAGGACGGCCCTGCAGGCCAGAGCTAAGCACCTCACGGGCCAGATCCGGTCCGCGGGCCTTGAGTTTGACACCCCTGAGATAATGGGATCAGTTCACTCTAAGGTTATTTCTTATTTGAATCAAAAGCTGATGTCAGGATACACCGAAAGACCAACCAAGAGAGGTACAATGGATGAGAAGTTTTCTGCTGACTTGGCTCCCTTCCTGCAATGGCACAATGCTGATAAAAAAAGGGGCAGTTGTGCTGTTGTGGGTCCCAGCCACCATCTTGCTTTTTTGACAATACCCCCGGACAGCCAGCATGTTGTTTAAATGTTCTGGAACTTGAACACATAAGGAGGGGAGAAAGTTATTAGTCAATAATTGAGTCATCACTTCCCCCCCACTCCAGAGGTGGGTTCCTGCTGGTTCGGACCAGTTCTATAGAACCGGTAGTAAAAATAGGGACTGGTTCTCCAAACTGGCAGTAACGGCAGCCTGGCCACGCCCCCAAGCCGGTTCTTTCAGTGGCGCCATAGGCGCCGCCATCTTGTTTTTCGCTTCTACGCATGCGCAGAAACTTTGTTTTAGCACTGCGCATGCGCAAAGTGCACGCGCGCGCACAAAGCGTGCGTGCACCCCCCGTGGCACGCCACTGAGCGAACCGACAGCAACGAAAACCAGAACCCACCCCTGCCCCACTCCCATTTAAATTGAATAACCTTGGAAAGGGGTTAAAGTGTAATTTCATCAACTATCCTAGCCAAGCTCTCAGCTATAGTCACTTAACACATTTCTTCTTGCCTTCAGGAATGGAGGAGTAAATGTTTCAAATATGCTGCTTCTTAGACCATTTGGGATATACTCATTCCATCTCTCTTTTTCTCTTACACATACACACACATAAAAGAAATGGGGAGGCTGTAGTCACACATTGGTTCTTTAAGTGGCTTATAACATTGTAACACCAGAAAGGTCCTCACCACTTACTGTTTTCTAAAATGCTTCAGTGCCATTTAAAGCATTTTACCCTGGGTCATCTCCCAAGGTGGTCTACAATAAACAGCATTAATCTATTGCAAGTATAAACACAGTGTAAATGTGTAAAGCACTTTAAATGCCCACCCTCTGGGTTCCAGTCATCCCTCAGGGACAGGCAATCAAGAGGCTGCTAGCACTGTTGCCTTTCCCTAACAGGGGATGAATCTTTAATAGCTGCAATGCAAGCAGCAATCCAACAGGTGGGGCTTCCTATTATTGCATTCCCATGCCAGGAAAAGAGACATCTAATGAGGATCTAGCTTACTGTGATCCTGCCAAAAGATAATTGGAAACCCAACCAGATGATGACGGTTACTCTAGATCCGTGATGGAGAACCTATGGCACGCGTCGCCCCAGTTCAGCTCCGCCGCGCATGCGCGTGCACCTCCCACCCGCCAGCTGGTCTTCGGGTCTCTGCCGTGCATGCGTGGGGGGGCGGGGGGGCAGGCGTGGGAGGCACGCACACATGCGCATGGGGGGCAGGGCCCCGCATGTGCATGTGTGGGGACAGGGCGTGTGCGGGGGGTGCGTGCATGCGCAGGGGGGGTGCATGTGTGGGGCCCACGTACACATTGCATTTTGGGGGTTTGGGCGCACATGCGCTTTGGACACTCAGTCCGGAAAAGGTTAGTCATCACTGCTTTAGATGCAGCTTGAAAAAGTTGTTGATGTAAGAACACTGAAAGATTTATATTGGATAGATCTAAAAGGCCCATATAATCCTGTATCTCGCAGTGGCTGGCTGTTAAGACTTATGCATTTGTTCCCCAGCCACAGGTTGGCATATTATATCTAATGCTGCAGAACTTTTGAAGCAACTGTGTTATTCGGGAAATAGACACAGTTGCTTTAATGAGTGCTGTATTCCCATTCCAAAGCATTTTAAAGTACATCTTCCAAATCCAGATCTGAAGCACAGATTATGTGGTTTCTTGTGGAAATCTTTCTGAAATGTAAAACAGGAATGGTTCTGGCCAATATGAAGTATATGTTTGAATGTAGACAATGGCTGAATTGTTTTTAAATAACCTTCATTTGTTTCTGCTGGTTTTTTTTTTAGCACAATTCAAACTCCTGGAATTTAGCTGGACTGAAGAATTCTGCTAGAGTCATGCTTCAAATTCTATGGCCACCCTGGACTAAATCAGATTTAAAAGGAGCAAATTTACACAAGTGAATTAGGGATTTGGAGATTCAGAAGGTCAATGTGAGAATCAGTCTGATGTAGTGGTTAAGGAATCAGGCTAGAAATCAGGAGACACTGTGTTCTAGTCCTAATTTAGGCATAAAGCCAACTGGGTGACTTGGGCAAGTTGTCCTTACAGTTGGGGTGGGTTCTAACTTACCTCACTGCTGGTTCGCTTCCTCCCGTGCCGCGTGGGTGTGCCTCGTGGGTGCGCCTCATGGGTGTGCCTCGTGGGCGCGCCTCGTGGGCGCACACGTGCTTTGTGCGTGTGCACATGCGCAGTACAAAAAAATTTAAATTTTTTTTTTAAAAAAAGCAGAAAACAAGATGGTGACGCATGCGCAGTGCCGGAAACTCAGCTTCTGCGCATAAATATATAAATAAAATAAAAAATAAAATAAAATAAAAAAAGATGGCGGTGCCCACGGACCGGCACCGACCGAACCGGATCGGTGATGTCATCGTGACATCACCAGCGGGTCGCTACCGGTTCGGGCGAACCGGTCCGAACCGGGAGGAACCCATCTCTGGTTATAGTTCTCTGGGTTTTTTTCCAGCTGATTAATTTTCACCCCCATCTTGGATGAATTTCCAGTAATTGAAGCCCAGATATTTTGTCTGCTTTCTTAGCATCTTTGTTTGATTTCAAGGTATTCATATTTTTTTCCTTGTGCTCCAGCCAAAGTGACAGATAATGAGAATTCTTTTCTCTACCAGTTCAACTGTTCTCTTTGGCTATGAATGAAAGAGACAAAACCAGTCATCTTTACAGAAAAGATGAAGCAGCCAGCATAGGAGTTATGCTACTTTAATATGCACAAGGGCATGGGTTCAAACCAGCATTATATTTGAGGCTTAAGCAGGCTTTGTAGGCCAAAGATCTTTTTAATCAGAAGCAGCTAAAATACCAGCATCAGCCTTGCCTGATTGGAAATAGCTGGATCACAATTACCCATGCTGTTGTAACCTCCCTTTTAGACAACTGCAATGCATTATTTTATCAATGTGCCTTTAGAAAAAGCTTGGAAACAGCAGTGGGTTCAAAGCAGTGCCCCTTGATTTCCCACTGGGAGTAAGTAGTTTAACCATACTGCCCTTTAAGCTGCACTGACTTTCAAATCCATTTCCAGGTCAGATTCGAAGTGCTGAGGCTTAGCTGCAGTGGTTGGGACCATGCTACCTCAAAGATGTCACAGCAAGTAGTAGCATCTGTACCAGAGATGCTAGTCTAGATGAGGGAAACTGACTTCAAAGCACAGAAGATTACTGGGTGTCTTGGGCAACTGCTCCCTCTTAGCCCAGCCACCACTTCACACTGTTGTTGCCAAAACCGGAACTAATTGCCACCTTGACCTCTTAGGACAGGGGTGTCAAACTCACCTCACAGCGGCGTCACGTGACGTATTGGGACTTCCCCCCCCCTTCGCTAAACTGGGAGTGGGCGTGGCGGCGCGTGATGCATTTGGCCCTTGAGCTGGGAGTTTGACAGCCCTGTCTTAGGAGAAAAGCAGATGTGCAAAATAAACTAAGTATGTGATTTTTCATCAGTATGAGCACCCAAGCCATTGAAATAGTCTTAAAATCTGAACCTTTAATTTTGGAGCTCCAATACAAGTTGTTCCTTCTTAGGTTACTTTTGCTTGCATGGGTTTAAAAATGTTCCATTATCTATCTAACTTGCTTTTATATATATTGATTGCAGGCATCCCAGGGACCTTTGTTTTGGGATGAGAGACAGATATTTACCAAATTCCTAAATAAAGTTAGGTGAGTGACCTTTCAGCTTCATCAACCTCACAGAATTGGAGCAAGGATGACAGTGGGAAGAAAAACCTAACCGGTAAGTGTTCAAGCTGAAGTGAGGAAATACAAATGTCATTAAAGATAGCTATACTGCATTTATTGTTCCCATTCCCTTCAAAACACAAGATAAATAATGAGGTAAAATCTCTAACAGACTTGCCAGATTAGGTTTCCCCAAATTCTGGAACAGTAGATTCATGGTAGTTAAAATAGTATAAAACTAGTGCTTTGGGATTAAGACTACCTGAGTTTTCATCCTGTTAGGGATCTGTTTTCATCCCTCCAGAGTCCAGATCTGTTAGGACTGCAACTCCCAGAAGCCTTAGCTAGTGCAATCTTTGTCTGAGCTTGCTGTGAATTCCAGATCTTAGAATCTCCATCACATCTGGAGGGCATTGTGTTGAGGAAGGCTAATACCTTTCTATTTGGTGATTTTTGCTCAGAAATTCAAGATCATATAGACTACTTTATGTTTATTTTTTGCTTCAGTATTATTCCTTCCAGAAGTATTGTACTTGGAATGAGAAATTTGAAGAACTTCCATGACCAAGTGCTAGAATCATGCTCTGGCTTTTATAAGACAACCATCTGGAGAAAGGACAGAACAATTAACCAGTGGAACAACTTGCCTGCAGAAGTTGTGAATTCTCCAACACTGGAAGTTTTTAAGAAGAGATTGGACAACCATTTGTCTGAAATGGTATAGGGTTTCCTGCCTGAGCAGGGGGTTGGACTAGAAGACCTCCAAGCAATGGTGAAATGTGAAAATTTCCCTACCGGTTCTGTGGGTGTGGCTTATTTTGTGGGCGTGGCTTGGTGGTCAGGTGGGTGTGGCTTCAGGTGGGCATGGCTTGGTAGTCAGGTGACCGGGTGGGCATGGCCAACTTGTAAAATGTGGTGAAACTCACTTAACAACGCTCTTGCTTAGCAACCAAAATTTTGGGCTCAATTGTGGTCGTAAGTCTTTCTTTCTTTCTTTCTTTCTTTCTTTCTTTCTTTCTTTATCTCTTTCTTTCTTTCTTTCTTTCTTTCTTTCTTTCTTTCTTTCTTTCTTTCTTGTCTCTCTCTCTTCTTTCTCTCTTTCCAGGTGACCGGGTGGGCATGGCCAACTTGTAAAATGTGGTGAAACTCACTTAACAACGCTCTTGCTTAGCAACCAAAATTTTGGGCTCAATTGTGGTCGTAAGTCTTTCTTTCTTTCTTTCTTTCTTTCTTTCTTTCTTTCTTTCTTCTTTCTTTCTTTCTTTCTTTCTTTCTTTCTTTCTTTCTTTCCTTCCTCCCTCCCACCCACTCACTGGCCGGGCTGGGCTGGACCCCGACCTCGGAAGGCAAGCAGGCGTGGGTGTGCCGGGAAGGCCGTGTGGAAGGCAGGAAAACATGTCGGGGCGGTGGGGAAGGGAGGTAGCAGCCTACTCCCTTCCCCACTGCCCCAACATGCTTTCCTGCCTTCCACGTGGCCTTCCGCTTGCCTGCCTTCGCAAGCTGGCCGCGGGGAAACCGGGAAGGCGGCGTGGAAGGCAGGAAAGCATGTTGGAGCAGTGGGGAAGGGAGTAGGCTGCTACCTCCCTTCCCTGCCGCCCCGACATGCTTTCTTGCCTTCCACGTGGCCTTCCGCTTGCCTGCCTTCACAAGGTAGCCATGGGGAAACCGGGAAGGCAGCGTGGAAGGCAGGAACGCATGTCGGGGTGGCGGGGAAGGGACTAGGCTGCTACCTCCCTTCCTTGCCACCCCGACATGCTTTCCTGCCATCCACATGGCCTTCCGCTTGCCTGCCTTCGCAAGCTGGCCACGGGGAAACTGGGAAGGCCACGTGGAAGGCAGGAAAGCATGTTGGGGCTGCGGGCCACAGGGAATGAAGTAGGAAAGGCAAGCTGGGACGGTGGGGGGGGCAGGGGCAGCTAGGTAGGCTGCGACTTCACAGGCTTACTTGGCAGGCAGATTGGGGCGCAGCGCTTCAGGCAGGCAAGCTGCAGAGTGGAGACTGGCGGGGCAGGGTGAGCGAGCAGCGACCGGCGGACCTGTTCAGGGGCGTGGCCAGCCAGCTGTCACTACTGGCTCACAAACCACCGGTGGCCACCGCTACCGCTACGCCCGATCCGGTCCGAACCGGGAGCATTTCACCCCTGCCTCCAAGGTCCCTTCCAACTCTGTTATTCTAATCTAAATGCTATCAGATACAATCTGTTTTCAACTGTGCCACCCATCAATTGGAGAGAATGTGCTTGCAAAAATATATCTACATAAATTTGGCAAAGTTATAAATAACATGCAAAGAGAAGAATGAAATACTGTACTTTAAGTAAAAAAAATGGTTCTTGTACTAAAAGCAACCTTTTCCAGTGCATGAAGCTGAACTGGTCACAATTCCCACTTAATATATAGCTGGATAAAAATTATGATTGTAGTTTAATTTACCTGCAGGACATCAAGTTGATGAAGGCTAGTACTGACTGATGGCTACTGTGTTTATATGACTTTATCTTTCTAAGAATATAGTGTTCTGCTTCTGAGGAATACTGGAATAATTTAACATGAGAGTCTGTTTTAATCTCCTTTGGATGCTCTTCTAGAATGCAGACCCATTAATTTTCTCAGCACCATGATAGGGGATTGATATCATTTTAGAAAACAATGTGGTTGGCTTGCAAAATAAAGGTGATAGGAAGATTAACCATATGTGCTTTCAGCTATTTAAATGCTTCACACATATTTCCTCACTATAATAGCAATAGCAATAGCACTTAGACTTATATACCGCTTCATAGTGCTTCTACAGCCCTCTCTAAGCGGTTCACAGAGTCAGCATATTGCCCCCAACAATCTGGGTCCTCATTTTACCCACCTCAGAAGGATGGAAGGCTGAGTCAACCTTGAGCCTGGTGGGATTTGAACCGCTGAACTGCAGCTAGCAGTCAGCTGAAGTAGCCTGCAGTGCTGCACTCTAACCACTGCGCCACCTCGGCTCTTCTATAATCCTTAAGACAATTTTGAAGATAGGACAAAATCATCCTCTGTGTATATTTTGGGCTATTGCAGTTTCCCCAAGGCCATCTAAATTTGAATTATGGCATTTCTGCCAAGTACTAAATGTCTTAGCCACTAACTCTTATAGAAACATGTGAGATGTAGCTGCAATGCAGCTCTTGGTGGAAAAACCTATGGCTGTTATTCCATTAAAAATATTATCTGAGGTTCTGCAAGTTAAGTATGCATGTTAAATTCTCGGGAAGTCTTTTTTAAAGCAACCAAAATCTCATTTTTGAGTGAATTCTATCACAGGGAGGAAATGGGAGGAATGCCTAAGATAGAGTTTATTACATTGCTAAATAGCTGCATACAATTCTAGAAGGTGGTAACAAGTTGCTTTGGGAAAAAATAATTTGCAAGAAAGGGTTAGCAATGAAAGTGCCAATGCTGTGTATTTATCACAGCTATGTTATACAAAAAGCCATCCCAGCAGGGCACAGACCTAATAAATGTGTATTTAAGTCAGGTAAGAATCAACCACTGAGGTAAGCAGCCATCAACAACCAGTCACACATGTCATTATGCAAAGTGCTAAATAAACATATGCTTCTTTATGCTTTGTTGAATGCAGCCACTATAGAGACCAAAGCAACTGATGATAATTAAATTAGTACTGTTGGAGCTGGACTGCAAAAATCCAGACAACCACTAGATGTCATGAAAGAGTTGCAGAAGACCAGACTCTGCTGCTTTCTAGTAGCTCCCTGGATTTTGAGAGCTGATAGCACGGTAGTCCTAGATATGAACTGCAAACAATATTTGCTTTTATAACGATTGGTTTCACTGGTCTGTGTTTGAGGAATAAATTCTCTGCTTTGCCAGCAGATGGCGGTGAGGTTTTACCTTCAGCAGATTTTACAAGACGCACAATGTACTGAATTTCATCTGACAATACTGCAAGAACTTTCAGCACAAACCCCATTTAATTGATGCTGCACACATGAGTGCATTAATCAGATATTCTCAGGAAGCCTGGAAGTGGCACAGTATATATGACCATGCAGTGCCTGACAAAGTGAAAAACAAACAATTTTTCTTGACATAACTTCACTGAGGAAAACAGCATATTTTTAAAAACTAAACAAGATTAGTTTTCTTGTATCCAAATAATACAATTAGAAACCAGTCAGACTCTCTGCTGAGTCATACTTTAACGGTGATATTGGAGAGGATCTACTCCAGTTTGTACAGCAAGCTGAGCTGAGACAGGCCATGTGGAACGGACATTTTGGTCATGAGCAGTACACCCTCAAACCGTTCATTGTTTAACAAAGAGATGCCTTTGGAGCCCAAAGGGTGGACCAAATCTGAAAGGAGGTATAGAAGAAAATCTAAAACACTGAGAAAAAGGAACATGATTATAAATTTCCATCGGGAAAGGTCATAAAAAAAAAAAAGCCACAGTGGCAACCACAAACAAGCCCCTATGAAAACTGATTTTTGCCCTAGTGATCCCCTTTAACAATGTGCATTTTCATAAGTTAAAAACAGACCTTTTATTGCAACTTGAGACTCAAGCAAATAAAGAGCCTTGATATCTATCAGATGTGTCATTTTAACCTTATACCATCTATAATACTGCTTAAAAATGTAGCCATTCGTAATTTAGATTCCTTGTCATTTTTTTTCCCCTATCACTGTATCTTATAATGCTGTTCTGTGGATGAAAGGTTTCTAAGTGACCAGGAGCTGCTTTTCAAGGACAGCCAGTAAGTGTGACAGAAAAGAATACTTAGAAAGCTAATGTGGCTACCGAGTACAATTTGTGAATTATTGGCTCTTAATCTCTGGTAATACTCAAAATTGAATGTTATTATGAATGTAAAAGGTCAAGTTGAAATAGTGACATGGGTAAATAAAGAAGGGAAATTTGCTCAAGCAAATAATATAGCTGAGAAAATAAACCTAGCAAACAAAATGGAGGTTGCACTTTTTTCTGCCTGTCCTTTAGATATATGACTAGGATCAAACCCAGTTCCTCTTTGCCTAATTCTGTCTCACCTAAAGTCACCCCCCACCCAGGGGTGAAATCCAGCAGGTTCTGACAGGTTCTGGAGAACTGGTAGCGGAAATTTTGAGTAGTTTGGAGAACCGGTAGCGGAAATTTTGAGTAGTTCGGAGAACCGGCAAATACCACCTCTGGCTGGCCCCAGAGTGGGGTGGGAATGGAGATTTTGCAGTATCCTTCCCCTGCCACGCCCACCAAGCAACACCACGCCCACCAAGCCACGCCCACAGAACCAGTAGTAAAAAAAATTGGATTTCACCACTGCCCCCACCACAGACAAGCCTCCACAATCCCACCTAAACCAAAGAATAGAAACTTCCTCACCAGCTCATAGCACAGCCCAAAGAGAACCCTTATAAGGGATTAGCAAAATAGGAAACCCCCCAACCTTTCAACTGATGACCTCTAGTTTCTTAATCTCTGGTAATACTCAAAACTGGGTTGAAACGCAGTGTGAGTCTTTAGCAAAGAGAATCCTTTAAAAGTATGTGCTTGGTAATTACTCTTATAAGGTTCCAATACGAGTTTTAAACTTAGATCCCCATCTTTAAAAGATCTGAATCATCACATCCTAGGCCAATTGAAATGTGGGGCAATTTCTTTCCCCCTTCTCCTTCTCAATCAGTATTTGCTTAAAGAGGGCGCATTGCCAAACAATTAATTAATATTGCCTCCATCTGCTGGAAGGTCACAAGGAGAGGTCTTTAAATGTGGTGTTTATAAGCATCTCCTCTTACAGAACATTACATGGCATCACTTCTGTCACCTGATACAGTTAATGCACTGCATGGCAAACAGTGTAATACTGTTGGCTTATTCAAGAATACTATGCAGACATTAAAGAAGGTGGTAGCCTCACTCAAGGTTTTCCTGGACAGATTATACCAGTAAATAAATTAGTTTAGAGAGACATCAGTGAAGTGGAAAACATGCAGTGTACACAGAGTCCCCCCCCCCCCCGGCCGTGTATCTATGGAGAAATCTATTTCCATATAAACTTCTTCCAAGGTTCAATTGCTCTAGTAATTTCAGAAAATATATAATACAACTATGTGCATACTAGAACAAACCCTTTCTCAATTTTTGCAGTTGAAATACCTCAGCTCCAACCATTGGGAAGAGTGTCCTGCATCACTGAATGTTCACCAATATTCACACTGTAAAGAGGAAGAAGCCAATTGCAGATTATTCACATATATCTGTAACCATCAGGATGAAGCTCACAAGTATCTGGGCATTTTACAATTGGATAGCATCAAGAATGGACGTGATTAGTGATTAACGTGATTAGTAAAGAATACATCCCAAAAGGAAGAAAAATGCTAAAGACAAAATTGAATGGTGGAAACAAATCAAACCCATCAATACCTAGGCTATACTTGTCATACGATACCTTGGTGGAATTATTAACGGAACACTGGTTGAACTAGACAATTTGAACTAAACAACAAGAAAGCTAATGACTATTCACTATGCATTACATCCCCATAATGATATTGATAGATTATACCTGCCCCACAGAAATGGAGGCAGAGGTTTACTTCAAACAAATTGTCAAAGAAGAAATGTAAACATTGGCTGTGGAGGTAAAATACAGCTAAGAACAAGCATTGTGCAAGTTAAAAATTGGAATTTAGTGGGCAAGAAACAAACATGGATATCAAAATAATGTAATAAAAACACAAACAGAATGCTAGCAAGGAAAAGCATTGTGTGGTCAATTTCTACAAAATATTGAGGAGAAAGTGCGTAAAGATAAAACCTGGCAGTGGCTTATAACTGGAAGATTAAAAAAGAAACCGAAGGTTTGATTTTGGCTGCTCAAGTGCAAGCTATTCAGTCAACTAATGCAGTCAAGCCCAAAATTTAAAAAAATAATCAAATGATTAAAAGTGCAGATTTGTGCAAAGAAAAAATAGATCCTATACTATGAAGATTGCACAAACTGATTATAAACAACAACATAACACAGTCCACCAAAATAATTCACTGGAACATCTGTAAGAATTATCATGTGCCATTAATGAAAAATTGGGAATATAGAGTCGAAAAAGTAATCAAAAGTGATCTATATTCCAAATACAAACTAACAGAATAACAGAGTGGGAAAGGGACCTTGGAGGTCTTCTAGTTCTTTGTTCAAGCAGGAAACCCTATAACATTTCAGACAAATGGTTGTTCAACCTCTTCTTAAAAACTTCCAGTGTTGGTGTTCCTGATAAAATCTTGGCTCATTATACACCATATTTAACTTGGTTGAAAAGAATAGTGTGGCTAATTGAGATGGCAATTCCAGGAGATAGTAGTAATGAAGACTAAGAACTGGAGAAGATCACAAAGTATCAAGATCTGAAAATCAAAATTGAAAGATTATGACAGAAACTGGCCATCACAGTTCCAGTGGTTATTGATACACTGGGCACCATACCAAAAAAATATTGGATAGCATTTAGAAACTCTGCATATTAACAAAAATTCCATCTGTTAATTACAAAAGGCTGTACTGCTTGGATCTGCTCATATATTACACTGAGACATTACAACATCGTAGATTCTTGGGAAGAACTCAATGTATATGAAGGCCAACACTAGCTAAAGGACTGGCAGATGTGATTTGGGAAGGACTTAATAGGTGGACAAAAGTGCCAAATCCAGTGTAAACATCTGGCTGACTGTGCGCACAACAACAACAACAACAACAATAATAATAATAATAATAATATCCTGTCCTGAAGTTTCAGGCCACAAACACAAGCCGAACAGATTCCTTTTTTGAGGCTCGGACTTAACCCAGACAAGACCGAGTGGCTGTGGGTACTGCCTCCTAAAGACTGTATCGACTGTCCATCCTTGGTTCTGGGGGGAGAGAAATTGTCCCCCTCAGAACGGGTTCACAATTTGGGTGTCCTCCTAGATCCACAGCTAAGATTAGAGCAACATCTAACAGCTGTGGCTAGGGGGACCTTTGCACAGTTTCGCCTGGTGCACCAATTGCGACCCTACTTGGATCAGGAGGCTCTCCTCACAGACACCCATGCCCTTATCACCTCACAGTTGGATTATTGCAACGCGCTCTACATGGGGCTACCCTTAAAGAGTGTTCGGAGACTACAAATGGTCCAGAATGAGGCTGCGCGAGTGGTTGTGGGTGCACCTAGGTACACCCACATTACACCAATCCTCCGTGAGCTGCACTTTTATTATTATTATTTATTAAATTTGTATGCCGCCCAACTCCCAAGGAACTCTGGGTGGCTCACAACAATATAAAAAACCATTAAAAGAAAGCATAAGAAAAACAGTTCAAAAACTCATACACACTGTTTCATGGCCGGATCTCGCCAATTACAGAGGCGAGATCAACGGCCCCAAGCCTGCCGGAAGACCCAGGTCTTCACCGCTTTCCGGAAGGCCAGCAGGGTGGGGGGTTTCCGG
>QLTV01012198.1:786157-808358 GCA_003457575.1 Thermophis baileyi
TTGTGGCGCTGTGTGTGCGCCGCCATCTTGTTTTCTGCTTTTTAAAAAAAAATGGATTTTTTTGGCACTGCGCATGCACGCGCCCACGAGGCGCACCCACGCGACGCGGGGAAAGCGAACCGGCAGCGAGGTAAGTTAGAACCCACCCCTGAACAGGAGCTTTGATTATGTTCCATAAAGTCAGAGTTCATGTTAGAGAATACATTCTGTAGGAAGATGTGTCCCCACCTGCCCTTCAGGTTTTCCAATGGTGCACCCATTGCCACTCTAATGGAGCTCATCCACTTTGCTGTTGGTTGTACAACCTTTCCAGTTTTGCGGGGGGGGCCTCTTTTTGACTCGTGCAGTATACAGGTATACAAAATATAGGTTTTGTATGATAATGTGATTTACTGGGATTCCAATATTTCTACACACGTTCCAAAGCATGACCTGATTCATGGAATCAAAAGCTTTCTATTATCAAAGAAGGACATGCTGACTTTCTTTTTGGCATTCTTGGGCTTTCTTAATTATCCAACATGCATCAGCAAAAATGTCTCATGTTCCCTGGCTTTTTCTAAAGCCAGTTGAACATCTGGCATCTCTCTTTCTATCTAGTGCTCTAAATCTGTGTTGGATGATCCCAAATATTATTTTGCTATCCTGTGAAATTAAGCATACTGAGTTTGTACACACCGTTAAATGTTTTATTTTTGTACTGGTCAGTAGATTAACCTCTTCCAATCTGTTGGGCACTGTATATTTGCTGTTCAGATTTGAAATGGCAGTGGCTCTCTAAGAAAGAAAAAATGAAGTATTGAGAAGGAGGAGAGGGAAAATTATGGCAATGGCAATAAAAATGACAAATTCTCACCTTCTGTATTTTCCTTCTTTCATTTTCTTCTTACCTTTTTACTTACAGTGAAATAAATCTTTCTCACGTGTTACTCCTGTTCCTGTAATTCAAGATACTGCTTATTGAAGATAAATAAATTCTAACCCAAGCAAGTTGATCTCAATTTTCCTCTACCAGAATAGAGGCCTGCAGGAGTTTTGAACTACAACTTGCATTATGCTTATTCAGCCTGAGCGCTTTTCATGGTGGCTGGTAACAGTAGGAACTCCACACAGCCAAAGCACACTGAGTAGGGAAGACTGGCCCAGGCATAATGCCTGCATTTACCTTTAGTTCTTACTGAAGTAAAACACTTTCTTGGGGAAATTACCCATGTTAAGAATGGTTAGCAATGAGATAGTTTCTCTTTCTTTTGTTAAGATTCAGGGCTACGAAAATCCCCATATTTAAAATTGTTTAAAATATTCAGATTGTTGCCCATCTCAACCAGGGAATCCTAGAGCTAGAAGAAATTGCCAAAAAAATAATTTTTTTTTAAAAAAATGGCTCAAATGATACAGAAAAGGTAGGCAGATAAGCTAGATTGGCTTCCAATCATTTTAACTATTGGAGATATAAATAATTTATCCATTTCATCCTGCCCAACAGAAGAAAGCTGTTCTCTCCCTTGAGTCTCCTGAAGTAGATTTTTGTATGAAAAGACTGTCTATGGAGAGTCTCAGTCATCCAGGTCATGGTTGTCCCAAAGGTGCTGTTTCAAGAGGCAACTGGACTTTCTGGTTTTTCGTTGAAGATGTTTCGCTTCTCATCCAAGAAGCTTCTATCTGATCTCATATGATGATTCTAGGTGGCAACAATTAAAAAAAAACACCTAGTTAAAAACAAAAGTAGTTCCTGATATGTATGCAATTTATAGAAATTATCAGAAAGAAGAACCAAGATTTATTACAAGATTGATTTTGATTTAATAAAAATAAGCACGAACATTACCAGAAACAAGCAGCATAGTGTGATTCTACAAAATATTTTGATTATTAGTCGAGCCAAATAACAAATCTGAGTACATATAGCACTTTCCTGGGCTTGTAGTCTTTCTGTAAGGTGGGTTTGTTTGGGTTTTGGCTAGCATCAGGTTCCAGAGAAACAACAAAAATGATTGTCTAATTGAGAATCTCCATAGATAACAAAAATTATTCTTTAAGTCTAAGTTCTTCAAGTGATTGATGTGCACCGTCTTCCTACCTCACAACTGTGAACGTACTATAAGTGGGGCATCACAGAAGAGGGGCAATCTTTATTGCTCCCACTAGAGATGGGAAAGAGATATTGATTAGATCAGCTTTATTGTATTGTGTACTCACAGGTTATTTTCATCCATATGTACTAAAAGGTAAAGTAACTACGAGTACAACTCCTGATAGCTACATGGTGCAGTGTCACCCATTGATGATTTAGGATGATTGCAATTGTGTCTTTCTAATTGGCTTGAGCAAGTTTAGAAACTGGAGCCAATTTAGTGACAGGCAAGAATTTCCCAGGGAGATGGGATCCTTCTGGCTGCAGATTTGCAGCTGAGGTCAGTTCAGTTGGGAAGGTACACAACAGAGCTCCTGCTTACAATCCATTAAGTAAGCTGTCAAGGACTCAAGAGTTCAATTCTGCACACAGTATTTGAATCCTTTAATAAACACAGTTGTGTTTTTTCATTAAAATTTAAGAAAGTCTGCTGTTATTTCATAGAACTCAAGAGTTGTTTCTGATGATCCTTTGTGTTGCCTTCAAATAACAATTAACTTCTGAAACAGATTAATCTGAGAAAATGAAAAAGGGAGAGAGAACACAAACTTCTCCAAGGGACTTTGATGAGTTTTAAACCTAAACTAGCATTCAAACTGAATGTAGCAGTAGCTTTGAACTGAATTAATTCCATATGTTTGGTTGATAGGTATCAAGGATAGAAAACTTAAATGAAAACCACACACGTGAAAGAAGCAAATGTGCTTCAACAGTGATTAGCAGAGAACAGAAAATGGGTGCAACAGATTCCTCTTTACGAAAATGAGGGGAACTAACAGGATTTGTTTTTAAGGATCTCCTTGAAGACTTGGGATGAGGGGACATCATTCATTGGGAAGGGGATTAAAATAATTGCTTATTTTAAAACTAAGCAGGAATCCTAAGGGCGAATATGCCCAAGATAAGCATTTCTCTAAAAAAAATTCACTGCTGGTGACTCAGATCTTAATCTTCTGAAAAGCCCAGATTAATTGGAACACTTTGCACCTCTGCCCTACAAAATGCAAGGGTGTTTCTGGAAGATCTAGAAAACATACAGGGTGTGTGTGTGGGGTGGGGGGGCGAAGAGTATATTTCAAAAACATTCTTGCAAAAGACAAATGCCAGGCTACTCAAAGCCAGTCGCCCTAACATGCAAGGATTATTCTGAATTTGCAAAACCAATCTGACAGGGAAAGAGAATTGAAGCTTTGCATAATGAAGGCTGCAGGTTTCCCCACATTCTTGGGAGTAAGTATCTCCATGCAGCTTATTTCTGAGTAAGTATGCATTGGATGGGTTGTTGGAGCAAAGAGGCTTCAATAGATCTCTGGTGGATTTAAGCCCATTCTTGTTCCCCTTCATAGACCACATTTTCTAGATGCCCCATTTTGCAGTTGCTGCTGGAATTCTTTGAGGGCAGGACCAGGAGAAGCAAATGGCCCGAAGCTAAATGAGAAGTAATTAAAACAGGGACAATTTGTACTGATCTGCCTTCTCTATAAAAAGCCTTGACTAATGCATGGGAAGCACTGGGTAAAATCCCTCTGGGCCATGACAGCCGCCATTTTTCAGAGTATCCAACTTGCCATTGGAGAGAAGATAACCCCACCCCTTGTCTGCTAAGTACCGATATATCATTAAGTATTCTTGCCTAGCTCCTAGCTCTTAGTTCACAGTCAATCTATCGTTGGGTTCGTATAAGATGTCCATGTCGTTCTTGGGGCCACTTGATAAAGAGATATAAACCTGGGAATCTGGAGCCTGATGGTGAGATCCAACCTCCTTTCCTTCCCCTCCCCTCCCATGTCCTGGTTTTAGATTACCTGCTTCTCTGGTTGTATGTAAAATTGAAGCCAACAGATAAAATAGACCCAGGTAACTCACAAACGAATGACTGAGCAAGAGTTGTTCCGTTCTATCTTACGGTGGAGCTTATACCTTATTAAATAATTTTATTTATTTTATGTATTTGTTCGTTTCCTGCCTTAATTGTTTTACAAATAACTCAAGGCTGTGAACATATCCAACATATCTTCCTCCTTCTATTTCCCCCACAACAACAACTCTGTGAGTTGGGTTGGGCTAAGAGAGAAAGAGAGTTGTTGTTGTTGTTAGTTGAGAAGTCATGTCCGATCCATCACAACCCCATGGACAACATTCCTCCAGGCCTTCCTGTCCTTTACCATCCCCCGGAAACCATTTAAGCTCACGCCTACTGCTTCAGTGACTCCATCCAGCCACCTCATTCTCTGTCGTCCCCTTCTTCTTTTGCCCTCAATCGTTCCCAGCATTAGGCTCTTCTCCAGTGAGTCCTTCCTTCTCATTAGGTGGCCAAAGTATTTGAGTTTCATCTTCAGGATCTGGCCTTCTAAAGAGCAGTCCGGGTTGATCTCCTCTAGGACTGACCAGATTGATTGCCTTGCAGTCCAAGGGACTCGCAGGAGTCTTCTCCAGCACCATAGTTCAAAGGCCTCAATTCTTTGGTGCTCAGCCTTCCTTATGGTCCAACTTTCACAGCCATACATTGCAACTGGGAAAACCATAGCCTTGACTATACACACTTTTACTGGTCCAAATTCACCCAGCTGGCCTTTCATGATTAAGGTGGGACTTGAACTCATGGTCTCCTACTTTCTAGCCTGGTGCCTTAACCACTAGACCCAACTTAAATTGATATTAAGAACAAAACTATTGCAAAAAGAACCTTCAAATTCTCTACTGGCCAAATATCCCAGAAGGAAACATTGTGATATCAAGTGTTGATGTAAATATGAGCAGAACCAGGGGTGAAATGCTCCCGGTTCGGACCGGATCGAGCATACTGGTAGTGGCTGCCGCTGGTGGTTTGCTGAGCCAGTAGCA
Source organism: Thermophis baileyi (assembly GCA_003457575.1). NCBI lineage: Eukaryota > Metazoa > Chordata > Lepidosauria > Squamata > Dipsadidae > Thermophis > Thermophis baileyi. The sequence continues at coordinate 791,136 of QLTV01012198.1, forward strand.
ACAGCTGGCTGGCCATACCCCCGAACCGGTCCGCTGCTCGCCGCTCGCTTGCCCTGCCCCGCCAGTCTCCGCTCTGCAGCTTGCCTGCCTGAAGCGCTGCGCCCTACCTAGCTGCCCCTGCCCCCTCCACTGTCCCAGCCTGCCTTCCCTACTTCATTCCCCATGGCCCGCAGCCCCGACATGCTTTCCTGCCTTCCACGCAGCCTTCCCGTTTTCCCCGTGGCCAGCTTGCGAAGGCAGGCAAGTGGAAGGCCATATGGAAGGCAGGAAAGCATGTCGGGGTGGCGGCAGGGTTGAAATGTGAAATTTTTCCCTACCGGTTCTGTGAGCGTGGCTTATTTTGTGGATGTGGCTTGGAGGTCAGGTGGGTGTGGCTTCAGGTGGCGTGGCCATGTGGTCATGTGACTGGGTGGGTGCGGCCAATTTAGCAGTCCATTTTGCCAGGGAGCAGGGGGTTGGACTAGATGACCTCTGAGGTCCCTTCCAGCCTTTGCTGTGCTGTTTCAAAGCATCCTCTGAAGCTGTGTCTAGTGCCAGCCAGGTTTGTGGTCCTCCCTCCCTCCCTCCTTTCTCTCTCTTTCTCTCTTTCTCTCTTTCTCTCTTTCTCTCTTTCTTCTGTGGGAAGCAACCCCCCCCAATAAAAGATTACTCATAATAAAAGGCTCACAGAAAAACAAGGAAAAAATCAAGCTACTAAAGAAGAACCTGCCTGAAACTCATTCCACATTCCTGCATTCCTGAGATAATGAGAGAATGACCGTATAGAAAGTGGAAGCCGGACGGTTGGCTCCATTCACACAAGCAGGCAAACAGATCCCTAGAAAACCCATTCAAGACGGGATATTTTGAAATTTCCCCATGGCAAGATTGGGCAGCTAACAAAGCACAGTAGTAGAATCAGAATAAGCAGCCCCACGCTCAAGACCCGACACAGGACGAAAGTCATTTAGCCACAAGAATCCTTCCTTTGATCCACTGCTGAATGTCACTTCGCTTCTGCAATTAAAAACCTCCTTCCTAGCAACTTCCTTCCTGCTTCAATTTAAAGCAGGAGTCTCCAAAGTTTGCAACATTAAGACTTGTGGACTTCAACTCCCAGAATTCCTCAGCCAGCCATGTGGCTACGTTTGGAGCCTCCTGATTTAAAGCGACAGCATTTGATCTCCCGGCTGGAAAGTGAGTCCTGATTTTTTACTTCTAACACCTGCCTCTTTCTTTCTCTTTCTTTCTCCCTTCCCTTCCCTTCCCTTCCCTTCCCCCATCCCTTCCTCCCCCCTCTCTCTTTCTTTCTTTCAGGGGAACCGGCAGGGAAAAAAGGCTTTAAAAAGTTTTTTAAAAAAACAGGAAGTGATTATGTCGGGGCAGGTGGGCGGAGACTTGCGCTGCCATCACTACCGGTTCTCCGAACCAGCCGGTGCAACCGCCACCTGCTTGCCCTAACTGGGCCAAACCGGGAGGATTTCACCCCTGGGCGGTGGGGAAGGGAGGTAGCAGCCTACTCCCTTCCCCACTGCCCCGACATGCTTTCCTGCCTTCCATGCAGCCTTCCCGGCAGTCACCCACTCCCGCTTGCCTTCCCGCCCGGCCAGTGAGTGGGTGGGGGGCCCTTGGTGGAGACACAGCCATGAAACGAAAGTGAACAGCGCCGCCGCGGTGGTGCTCCAGTAGGGCAGGTGCCAGGCAGATGTCCTGGGGCTGCTGCACATGCGCAGCGCCTGCCCTCCCAGAACACCACCATGGCAGTGCTGTTTGCTTTCGTTTCCTGGCAGGAGAAGGAAGAAAGTGAAAGGCTGTGCTCCGGGAGGCCAGGCGGACATCTGCAGCCAGGCGGGGAGGGAGGGCGGCGAGAGCGGCGTGTTGTTCCAGGAAGGTCCTGGCATTTCCCTCAGCTGCAAACGCTCAGATTTGAGGTCTACAAATCATGTTAAAGGGCGAGCTATTGATGGTTGTATGGAAAGAAAACGAACTGAGTGTGGGATGGAGAGAGCTTGGGGCTGGCCGTGGCCAACGACATCATCCGCCGCAGTCCGCCTATGAAGTCTTCGGCTCTGTGTGCAGCGCTGATGGAGGCTCAGGGGGGTTCAGGTGAGGAGCTAGCGCGCACCCCAACCCTGAGGCGTTGGCGACGAGCTAAAAGGCGCTTCTTTCCCCGTTGCTCTGGGATTTGAACCCTCCCCCTAAGTAAATGTGACAGGCAACAGGGAGTCCTGTGCAAGTTCTATTGCTCCTTCTCAATCCACCTGGACTTTTCCCCACGGTCTCTCCGTCCCACGCTCAGTTCATTTTCCTTCCATGCAGCCATCAATAGCTCACTCTTTAACATGATTTGTAGACCTCAAATCTCAGCATTTGCAGCTGAGGGAAACACCAGGCCCTTCCTGGAACAACCCGCCGCTCTCGCCACCCTCCCTCCCCGCCTGGCTGCAGACGTCCGCCTGCCCTCCCGGAGCACACTGCCATGGTTGTGTGGAAGGGAAACGAAGGAGCAATAGGTGGGATGTGGGAAAGTGGACAGAAGCATCCGGGCAGAAGGGCTCATTTTTTAAGTGTGCGACGGGCGAAGCAAGGAGGAAAAGCTGGCACCCTGTTCAGTGGAAGTGGTCAGCTGAAGTGAGGCTCTTTCGGTGGCCTGGCCGGTAACGCTATCAGGGTGGCCCTGGGAAAAGGCGGACACGGCGCTGTATTGCTGAGCAACTGCAGCCTGGGGAAGAGGCTTTTCAGCACGATCCCCAGTGGCGACAGGAGCCCAGCTGCGATGTAACCCAAGGGAGGCGCGTTGCATGAAGGCCTCTCTCCAGAAGCGCTGGCCTTCGGCCATGGGCAAATAAATGGTTCCTCTTGGAAAGGGAGGAAGAGAGAGAGAGAGAAGAAAGAGAGACAGAGACAAGAAAAAAGAGAAAGAAAGAAAGAAAGAGAAGGAAAGAGAAAGAGAGAAAGAGAAAGAACAAAAGAGGAAGGGAGAGAGAGAGACAAGAAAGAAAGAAGGAAAGAAGGAAAGAAAGAAAGAAAGAAAGAAAGAAAGAAAGAAAGAAAGAAAGAGAAAAAAAGGAAAAGAAAGGAAAAGAAAGGAAAGGAAAGGAAAGGAAAGGAGAGAGAGAGAGAGGAAAGGAAGAAAGAAAGAAAGAAAGAAAGAAAAAGAAGGAAGGAAGGAAGGAAGGAAGGAAGGAAGGAAAGAAAGAAAGAAAGAAAGAAGGAAGGAAGGAAGGAAGAAAGAAAGAAAAAAGAAGAAAGAAAGAAAGAAAGAAAGAAAGAAAGAAAGAAAGAAAGAAAGAAAAAGAAAGAAAGAAAGAAAAACTTCTGACCACATTTGAGCCCAAAATTTTGGTTGCTAAGCAAGAGCATTGTTAAGTGATTTTCACCACATTTTACAAGTTGGCCATGCCCACCCGGTCACCTGACCACCAAGCCATGCCCACCTGAAGCCACGTCCACCTGACCACCAAGCCACACCCACAAAATAAGCCGCGCCCACAGAACCGGTAGGGAAATTTTTTAGATTTCACCACTGAGCAGAACCATCTGGGATTCCTTTGTTTTCTATTTTCCAAGATCACCCACTAAGGTAGCTACCCTGTTTCCCCCAAAATAAGACATCCCCTGATAATAAGCCCAATCGGGCTTTTGAGTGCATGGCAATAAGGCCAAGCGCTTATTTCAGGGTTCAAAAAACTATAAGATAAGGTCTTATTTTCGGGGAAACACAGTAAGTGTTTTATGACCTAAATCCATCCTTGAACTGAAAGAATCCAGATAATCAATTTCACCTCAAGAAACCTTCGGTTACTGAAAAAAGATGCTATTTTGGAAGACTGGAAACTTTATATGAACTTTCAGTTGAAAGAAGGAAAAAATATGTATTGATGACATTGAGATTAAAAAGGGATAAAGAGACTGTGGAAAAGTGTAAGATGGTAACCACTCAACAGAAAGAAGGGCAGAAGGCATAACTGTATGTTTTTCCTTGTTAAAATTTATCATCTTTCTTTGTTACTTATTTTCTATCTTTGCTCTTGTTTTGTATATTTTTATTATATTGAAAAAACCTGATAAAAATATATGTGCATAAAAAGAAACCTTTGATTATTGAGCTACATCTTCTATATATATATATTGAAGCCAGATCTTGTGTACATCTAAAATTTCTCCTGGGCTGGTGAGTTCTTAGTTGGGAGAGGTGGTGCATTAAGAAGCTGAAGATTTGGGGGATTTAACTTCTCAGGCTTTGCTGACTGGGTGGACATCAGATCCCATCATCCTAAAGATGGCATGGCATTGGCTGGGAACAGTAGAGTTGTATTTTGACACAATGTAAAAGGCATCTGATTGAGAAAGACCCATAGAATTTTCTTGGTTCACCAATTACAACCCATGATTATTGTTTAAATTCAACCTAAGGCTTACAGATTGGCTGAGGGTGGCATTGAAAGGTGCTAATATAAAAACTGGGGGGAGAATAGTTATTCAGAATTGGCTAACCCAAGCAAAATATGCAGAATTAATTTGGAGCAGGGGAACAGTAGGTAGGTACTAGTACAGTAGACTTTGATGTGATTTATAATATATCAGTTAGGTTTCCTACCCACAATTGTGTAAGAGTAGCAGGCAGCCAGAACTGCAAGAGCTTTAAGGGTAAGAAGCGAGAAGTGGATCTTTGCATGACAGGAGTATGAATTCTGCTCAGTTCCTCAAAACACAGCCCATAGCTCAGAATCTCTTGATTCTACAACTTTTGAACAGACTCCAGCCAATGGATCTTTAGTTCTATTCAAAAACAGAGGTAAGGTCCATAAACCATCCCACCCTCCATAGAGATGGTCATACAGGGGCTGCCACAAAGAAGAGGGAGTCAAGCTATTCTCCAAGGCACCTGAAGGCAGGACAAGACCCAATGGGTGGAAACTAATCAAGGAGAGAAGCAACTTAGAACTAAGGAGAAATTTCCTGACAGTTAGAACAATTAATCAGTGGAACAGCTTGCCTCCAGAAGTTGTGAATGCTCCAACACTGGAAGTTTTTAAGAAGATGTTGGATAACCATTTGTCTGAAGTGGAGTAGGGATTCCTGCCTAAGCAGGGGGTTGGACTAGAAGACCTCCAAGGTCCCTTCCAACTCTGTTATTCTATATTTCTACTTGGCAGCCAAGAGATATATTTGACTTACACACACACACACACACACACACACACACACACACACACACACACGTTTAGGCTGCATGTTTTTTCTAATGATGATTTTGTTTCTTTTGAAGTCAAACTTTAATCCAGAGGAGAAGAACTTGACATCAGAATTGACTTATGGCTGGTTCCACCAAAAGCAACACCAAAACCTTAAAAGTCTCCTTATCTATCACTTCCCCATTTGAAATGTTTACATTTTCCAAGCTCCAGGAAAGGGAAGGAAGAAATCATCAATTCAGGAAGGGGGAGGGTGATGGCGGTGAACTGCCTCTCAGTATGCATAACCATTTTGAGACATTTTGAGACATTTTGAGGATGTTTGGATCAACCTTCCAACCAATTCTTGATCAGATTCACTGGCCATCGTGTTTAATGGTTTGCTCAATCAGCATTTGTTTGAATAAACCACAGTGATTCACAAACTGCAAGTTATTTGCAACATAGCAGGTGATGCTCCGGCATGCAGTCTGAACAATTGAGCCAGCCTGCACCACATCTCTAGAAATCATTATCAAATTGTAACGTTTTGTTTGAGAAAGGAGGAAACAATAAAATCCCCAATTGGAGAGCACATTTACTTTCAATTAGATATAATGGGAAATGGAAGGAAATCATATTTGGCCTCGTTCCACACTATTTTTCAGAACAGGCCCAGCTTGTTTTTGCAAGATCAGGAGCAATCCTAGTTCAGGGAATGGTTGTGGAACTGTGCTAAAGCAAAACCATAGTCAAAAATTAAAAACGGACCTTCAATCTTACCGTCATGATCACCAATGGGTGAGTCTTGCCAGTTTCTTTGGCAACTCAAGGGTTTGTGTGTAATCCATGGGGAAATTTCATTCATGATTGAAAACATTTTGGCTGATAGCAGATAGAGGTCAGGTCCCTATGTCCTATGTATGACAAAAGCACCATTTATTTTGCTCAATAAATGGGCAACTGATCAAATGGAAATTTCATACGTGCATCGGTGGAGATCAACCCTACTGAACTTAATGGAATCTATGTAAACCTCTCCAGGATTGCAATATGGCTTGCACTAATAATCTTGGCATATTTTTGCTGGTATGGAAAAGCTGAGTGAGGTCACATTTGATTAGTATTTATTTATTATTTATTAGATTTTTATCCTGCCTTTATTACTTTAGAAGTAACTCAAGGCAGCAAATATACATAATACTCCTTTCTCTCCTGTTTTCCCCACAACAATCCTGTGAGGTGGATTGGGCTAAGAGAGAGTAACTGGACTAAAGTCACCCAGCTGGTTTTTCACGCCTAAGGTGGGAATAGAACCCACAACCTCCTGGTTTTTAGGCCAGCACCTTAACTATTACACCAAACTGGCTTGCTATTTGGATAGAAATCACCAGGAAATCTTGGGGCTGTAATTTGGGGCGGGGGAGGGGACAGGGGATGGGGAATAAAATGGAGAAAATGTCCTGGAAGAAGCTATGAATTATTTTTGTATTGTTGTCAAGAAAACATCATAGATAGTTCCACAAAATCACTGGATGTTGAAGAAGCTACTATTTATTTAACTCTCATTTGGTTGAGCTGGTCTCTGGACTCCAGTATCCAACTTAGCAGGAGCAACCACTGGAACTTTTCACTACCTAAATTGGCCAGTTCTCTGGACCCTGATTCCCTTCTCTTTTCTTCTCTCCCCACCTCCTTTCTGTCCTGGACCAGTTTTTCCTTCAAATATTTCTCACTGATTCCATCCCCCCACAACATTGGAATTTACACCTTCAGTCCCATTTTCTCTTCTCTCTCTCTCTAGGTGCAATGCCACCATCATTTTCTCTGTCTTTCAGGAATTTCAAGAGAAATGTTAGAAAATAGGGGGGGGGGGTTGGTGGGGAGGGAGAGAAAGTTCACCTCCCCTCCTGCTCAAAGAGGACTAGGACCCTGAGCATTAAAACTGGGATTTGCAAAACAAACAAACAAACAAACAAACAAACAAACAAACCAACCACGGAAGGGAGGAGAGACGAGGGAAATAATCAAAGCCTCTGGTTTGCAATTTGGAAGGAAGCAGATCTGGTGACCAGTGGAGAGTTTCAATTTGTGAACCGCCTAGATTGAACAAAATGGCTATGCAGCGACCTGAGGTAACCCAGGAAAAAGAGCCAAGCCCTCTTCCCGTCATATTTGGGGAAACTTCCGTTTCCTAAACGATGCGGGTCCGTTTCCTTGGGGGAAACTTTCATTTTCCTTGAAAAATTCTGGGAAAGATGGCCCTGCCAATGAAGGTTGCTGCCGCTGTCAGGGGAGCGGGCAGAGGAGGGTCAAAAATGTCGGATGGTGGTAGAGGCGGCAGCCTGATCGAAGTTGTTTTTTTGAGGCGCGGAAACGCGGGCGATTTTGCCACACCCCACGCGCAGCTCTGGCTGTTGTGTTTCGCCACTTCTTGCGACCATCTTTCCCAAGAGCCCTGCCCGGCTGTGCTGCCCAACGCGATTGGCTCTCGGTTATTGACGTGTTTTAAAAACACTGAGAAAATCTGAACCCAGAGCGCCGACGGCCGGCTAAAAACGAAAGCCCTTCCCACTTCTCGCATCACTGTGCTGGATGTCTCGCTTTTATTATAAAATAGAAGCAGAAATATCTTTCCAAAGGCGGTTTTCACAGGATAGAAACAATACACAAAATTGGAGGGAGCCTGGCTGGCTAAGGAACCGTCCTTGCGGCTTCTAGAGCCCCGGAGAGAGACGGCTGTCATCAGGCTCGCTGTTCGCCTTGCTTGGTTTGAAGGGATGTCCTGGGGTCTGCGTGGGCTAGACCCAGGAGGAAATCCAGGGCTCGCCTAAGACTGGATAATGAAGCACCTTGACGTAGGTTGGCCCCACAGGCTTCACGGGGAAACACTATTAATAGGAGCATTAAAAATAATAACGAGCGATAAGAGGCGCTCTCAAAGTTAAATGTGCAAAACGCTGTCCAGTGCCTCACCAGGAACCTTCTGGGGAAACTCGCCCTTGTTCCCATTTTGCAGATGAAAGAACTGAGGCGGAAGATGTCTGTAGTGTCAAGCAGCTCACCCAGGTTCACCTTTTGTAGCTACTGGATCAGGTGGAGGCAAGATATCTGGCTTGAGTGATTTGTGGATGTTGCTTTGTCCTCCCCACCTAAATGTTTGGGTGGGTGGGTGGCAGCAGGGAAATATACAAGGCAAAAGAAGCCCATTTTCCTCTTCCCTTCAATCAGGGTTCATGTGCTTTGCATAGCATCAGCTTACAAGGGAGGGTAGTGTTATCTGGAGGAGGTCATGCTTAGAAGCCAGGAGCTTTTTACAAACTGGTGGCTATTACAGCGTTTGAATAGCTAGCATTGGCATATAGTACAATGATCACAACTGTTTTTTTTTCTCTTCAAATAAGTTAAGAGGTGTGGCTTCTCTATATCATTTATATCTCATTTGTCGCAGAAACACTCAAAAGGAGCATATAGGATACTCCCCCTCCAATGTTATCCTCACAACAACCTGGTGAGGTAGGCTGGCTAAGACAGTGTGACTGGCCCAAAGTTATCCAGTGCGCTTCATGCCCGAGTGAGGATCTGAACCTGATTCCCTCTGTCCTAGTCCTCTACTCTAACCACCGCACCATGTTATACTCTTGCTTTTCTCTTATCAGGCCCTTTTGATTCTGCCCTACAAGAAAAGGCATTTCATAGACTGCTGTCCACAAACTAGATGTATTCTCCCAAAAGGAGACAGATTGGCTCTGGGAGGAAAACAAAATGTTGCCCTATCACTCTGATCCCGGAAATAAGCAAATAATCCCATTCTTTGCAAAAGAGTCCCAATGGCTTCCTTACTTCCAACTGCAATACACGGTAAGCCTAATGGAACCATCAACTTGTCAAGCAGCCTCTGCATCTGATGAAAGTAGCGTGGCCTCTCCGTGGCCTCCCACCAGACGTCACTGAGTTAGAAATCCCAGCAGCCTGCACTCAGCCTGGCTGGGAAGAAGCGTCTGACTTGGACAAGAGTCTTTCATTAACATTTCTGCGATTACATGGGCAAGTGATTGCTGCCACAAGCAAGAAAAAATAAAAATGGGTTGAAGGTTTGACAAATTCATGGCAGATAAAACTATCAGTGTTGTCGTGTTACTAAAGCCTCCAGATTTAGAAGCAGTATACCATGGGATGCCAGTTGGTGATGGGAGCAACCATAGGGGAGAAGTATTGCTTCCCAATATCCTGCTGAAATTGATGGAGCTTTGGCTTCAGCTCTTCAGTTCTCAACAGCTTCGTGAATTGATCCCTGCAGATCAGGTTGAGGCACATTTACAGAGGCATGTTAAGAAGTTGAAATCCAACTGTGGGTCAGATTTCCCGTACAAGAGGTTGTGTGGGCTGAGACTCCCGGCCTTCATTCTGTCAAAGGAACAGCTTTTACACCAACCACCACCCCATTCCCTCCTTCACTTCTTCCATCCTGCAGTAATGTTTGTCCTCCACTTTTCTGCAGTGAGTTTCACCACATCCTCTTAAGATTTAAGTCACTGGGCAGCTTACAGTGTTTCTGAATTTACAGTATGCTCCAGATAAGGTAACAGTCAGCTGCTCGGCAATTGATCCAAAGTGAAACAACGGATCCATTTTATAGATCCTTCCAAGGTTTCAGATCCTTGGTTTGTGGAGCAGAGGAATTGAGTGGGGGGTGGGGGGAAGGAAAAAAAAGAAGAAGAGGACAACCCAGATGGAGAGAGCCTGGGTTCAGGGAGCATGGTAGGTTCAGCAAATATTTTTAAGAGCCGAGATCGACCAGATTTGAAGACATGGAGTTGAGGATGGAGTCTTGCAAACTGTGATGATGCAGAGGGTCCGCGCTGGGAACTGGAATGGCACTAGGACCCTGAGGATGGCCCAAGCTGTGGAGAGGCTGTAAGCCTGGGTTTGAATTGAGAAGTAAGGCAGGGCTGGAGGAGGAATGATGATCCGGGGTGCCGGAAGGCGTTTTCTCATCTTCGGAACTGCCCAAAACTGTCTTATTGCCATTGAGAGAGGAGGAAAGCGGATTGTGGCCATTGGAACTGGAATTTTCATTGTTTTCCCTAAAAGGGGGGGGAGATGGGAGAAAGAACAAGGGAGAGAGAAAACATCAGATTGCAAAAGGGTATAACACACCCCTCCCTCATGCCCATCCTTAATAAAAGTACAAGCTGCTGAAATAGTATGTTGTGGGGGGAGGGGACACCATTTGCCCATGGACAGTATATTAGAGGAACAGAATATAATACACAGGTCAACCTGAAGCCAGGTATGGTTTCTTTTCCCCCACCCCACCTGCATATAGCACTGTAATAGTCTACTTTTAAAAAATCTTCCAAAGTAATTTATGGACAAGAAAAGTTATTCTTTTGTAGAACATTTTTGTTTGCTTCAATTTAAATATGTGAGTTGTTTTTTTAAAAAAAATGAGCCCCCCCTCACCCCCAAAAATAGGGGCTCCAATTGTCATGGCTGTCTCTTGCAGTAGCCATGGAGAATATAATGTTTCAGGTACAAATCACTGACACCTTCTTTTTGTGGGGGCATATACTGTATCTTTAAATGCTTTATCCCAAATTAAGTCAATAGGAAACAGTATAGGATGTAGGATAAATAGGAAAGGATGTAGGTTACATTTCCCATAAACAACTTTGCGATTTGACCTAAGCATTCAATTGATGCTAGGCAGAAACAGCAGCATGATGGAAATTGTAGAATAGCATAGCATAGCATAGCATAGCATAGCATAGCATAGCATAGCATAGCATAGCATAGCATAGCATAGCATAGCATAGCATAGCATAGCATAGCATAGCATAGAATACTTTATTGGCCAATTTGCAGCAGCTATGAATGATGGGAACTATAGTGGAGGGCTGGAGGAGCTAAACTATGTCCTAGTTGGGTTTATATGCTGTGCCAAGCCATTGTTTGTATTAATCATAGTTTATTGAATAAACTACATTTGCTGAGTTCACACAATAACTAAACTATATAAACTACACTTTAACATCACAAATGTTAGATTCACACAGCCAGAACAAATTACATTATTTATTGGTGCTAGGTGTAAACTAGGCTGGCGGCGGAATTATATTTCACTTTATACCATCATCATTCTAATTTTTCTTTGTCGAACATGCCATAGATAAGTTCACATACAATTCTAACCCACATAACATGGTTTATAAACCATGGTTCATTTCACTCAACATACTAAGCCAAAACCAAACAAACCTCAGTATGCCTTATTACTGTGTTTGAACCCAGTCACTCTTGCTTAGGTGTCACTTTTTTAAAGAATTATGAAACTAGCCTACCGAACCTAAATAATAAACAATCTCCTAAAAGATTAATATCGTTTTTATTTTAATAGACATATGTCTAGGTAGCAACCAAGGCTCTGCATTTCCTTGAGCTTAAGGTCTATTTGGCATGGCACCCATAAGCTGCTTGCCTCTCATGATAAAACTCTTGGGAAATTAAGCTAGCTTTAGATATTGCTGTCTAGATTTAAATCTTGTTCTTCAGCTTTGGCACCCATGCCAACCAAGTGCTTTATCTGGATGATGACTACCATGGACCCTGGTTTGTGGATCTCCCTGCTCCCCTCCCCCATATCTGCCAAGCAAGTCAGGGGTGGGTTCCTCCCGGTTCGTACTGGGTTGCCCGAACCAGTAGCGAGGCGCTGGTGATGTCATGATGGCGTCGTGGACCCGCCTTGGTCGGTGCCGGTCCGTGGGCGCCGCCATTTTTCCCCGGGAATTTTTGGCGGCTTTTTTACGTTTTGGGCTGTTTGTGCTCTGCTGCTGCTTTGGAAAGGGCTCTCCCACCCGCCCCCGGGTTAAGGCTGTCCTTTATTCTTCGCCCGAAGCACAGCTGATCAGCTCCTCAGCTGTGTTTCGGGCAGATTTAGTGACTGAGCATGCGCGGACACAGGATTGCACCGGGGGAGTGCGCGCGCGTAACCCTAAGCCACACCCACAGAGTGGTAGCGGAAATTTTCGGAACCCACCCCTGAAGCAAGTGTCTCTGTGGACATATGGCTTCCACCAATAGACTTTGAGCCCCTCTCCCTCACTCTCAATCCAGCATGTATACCCACGGGTGAGGGGGGAAATAGAACACTCCCTATTACTTGGGCTACAAGGGAAAACTGGCAGAACTGTTATCCATTTACCTGGGTTTATTTTTTTTAAAAAAAAAGGCTTGCCATCAGTGAACTTGACAAAAAGAGAAAAGGCCGTTCTTTCACCAATCTACCAGCGCATTTGTTAATAAAGATATTGTTTTTCACTGGTTCATGTGGAGAAGTTCATTCAGAAGTGGGCAGGCAGTCCAGTGGCCCACAACAAAATGGCTGTGGTGGGCCATCACCAATCATTGGAGAGGAAAGGACCTCCCCGCCACAGGACGTAAACAGGAAATTAAATGCAGCAGGGAGATATGTAAGCATGGCTTGGCCCAGCGAAAGGCACTACTTTTGAGATGGAAGGTTGTCTTCATATGGGCTGACCACAGACAAGCTCATGAGCCCTAATTCTCACTAACGGCCCCCAGTAAAAGTGAAGACACAGAACTAGGCCAAGATGGGCCTGGGATCCTTTGGACAGCTACCTGAAAACAAGTACAGGTAGACCTCAACTTACAACAGTTCATTTAGTGACCATTCAAAGTTACAACAGCACTGAAAAAAAGTTACTTATGACTTTTTCTCATACTTACAACCATTGCAGCATCCCCATAGTCACATGATCAAAACTCAGGTACTTGGCAATTGACTCATTTTTATGATGGTTGTCCAGGGTCATGTGATCACCTTCTATAACCTTCTGACAAGCAAAGTCAATGGGGAAACCTGATTTACCTGACAACCATGTTATTAACTTAACTGCAGTGATTCACTTAACAACTGTGACAAGGAAGGTCATAAAATGGGGCAAAACTCACTTTACAAATGTCTCACTTAGCAACAGAAATTTTGGGCTCCGGTGTGGTGGCCGTAAATCGAGGACTACCTGTACCACTGAGAATATTTACTCTGGGAGTCGTACATCATATTCACAACTCTACCAAAGGGATTGAGAATGCAAAACAAAAAACAAACAAACCCTAATGATAATCACCAAGCGATTCACACCCAACTTAGAACAGAATGGTTAAGATTAGGTTGGCAGTCACTCCCAGACCCAGGAGCATTTATATAAGACATTAATCTCTCCGCGAGCCTAAGTTCTAGCAGCAAGGCTCTAACGCTGCTGGAGAACATCAGGTAATTAAGATGCCGCGGGGTTAATTTGCCTTATTCAAATATATGGAGTAGGCCGTTGCAGGGATAAATTATAACGCTTTGTGTTAGCCCCTCCTAAGGCTCTCCTCTCTTGCAGACCCACATTGATCCTCACCAGCTTTCGCGGTTATCTACGATCTGCACCACTCCCTAACGCCACTTATATCGAAAGTGTTGTTTCCACGCTAATTTCCGGCATGGCATCCTTTGCGCATGCTCATTTCCAAGAATGAATGCCCGGTCCTGAAGCCGTGCTGGAAACGGACTTCCGCCGACTTCCGTAATCCGTTCCTTTCGTCGTTTTGACTTCTTCCAAGTTCGCGGCGGCCTCTGAAAAGCGCGGGGGGGACGGGACGGCGGGGGGGGACGCCGATTCTCAATACGGAGTGTGAAGTAGCAGCTTTTTTCACGCGCTTAGGAAAGGCCTGAAGTGCAAATAAATGCCCAGCTTGCTTTTCCTGGATATGTTTTATTTGACGCAACCCCAAGACGCCGACAGCCTTCGGCTTTAAGTTGCTAGTGGAGGATGGCAATGTGAGAAATGTGATTTGCTGCGATCTAGCTGTTAGTTTTAAAGAAAAATGCGGAAGAATGGGGCAAAATTTTCGGAGGGAAAGAATCAAAATCGGGTTTACACACCAGGGATCTCCAACTTTGGCAACTTTAAGACTTCAACTCCCAGACTTCCTCGGCCAGCTTTGCTGGAGTTGAAGTCCACAAGTCTTACAGTTGCCAAGGTTGGAGACCCCTGGCTTACACAACTTGCGCCTGCAGCTCTTCGGGCCCTCTTTGGGGACGTCTTGTAAACAGTTTGCAAGGGTTGCTGACCTAGGAGAGAGAGTGCGGCAAAATAAAACAACTTCTTTCTTTTACCAAGGCGAGCAAAATCAAAGCGAGGAGGAAATGAGGGAGGGAAAGCCGGACGGAGGGCGGTTGGTAGGTGAATTAGCCCTGATGCACCCCTGGAAGGGAAGTCGCCATCTCTTTGGCGATTGCTCCGGAGGGCTCCAAGTTTGCAGAGAGGCGCGCCAGATTAAAGCCACCGGGGGATTTCTTTTTCGATTTAGCTCCGCCATTCTTAAAAAGAGGGCCGGCGAGATCCAGTTTTTGTATCCGAACATCAGCGGTTCCAAACCGAGCTTGCTATGTCAAAAAGAAATATCGTGTAGAGAAACAATCCAGTTCTAGGTCGCTTTGTTCAAAGGATCCTCACTGAATAGCGCCCTTTAACGCGAGTGTAGGCAGACTGCAGCTAGAGTTGCGTTCGTCCAAGTGGCTCCCTTGTAAGTTAGTCACGGTTTACTGAATCAAATCCATTCTCTGGGTTCATCCCACACATTAAATCAAAAACTCATCAGATCATCCGGGTCCCAAAACACGTTAGGCGGCTAAGGTGGGATTCGCTGGGTTGGGGGCTCAGAGCCTTGTCTGAATTTGGTCTAGTCTAGGTGGTTTGTGACCGGTTTTGTAGGACTCGAGTTTTAGATAGGCGAGAACTTGTTTCGTGAAATGCATGAAATATTCGCTTCGCTACGTCTGCTACACCTCGGATCAAGCAAATTGTCATGACTTAAAACTTCCACCACCATAAAATACTTCATATTTCAGGTGGCACAAACCTCTGAAAAAAGCAGAGAAGGATGTCTTTAAAACAGGGGAGGGGGGCGAAGACTTCCCCCAAATCACCCAATGGGATTCCATAGTATCCAAATACCATTATCTTTATATTTATTGTTTTATCTTATTAGTAAGCTTCTCAAAGTCGTCAGGGTTGGATAGCCTCCAAATTCAGTAAAACAAATACATAATAAAGATTTTATATATATATATATATATATATAAGATTTTGAAGGTAATGTCTTTAATTGAGCTGACTGAGGCTGATTTTGAACAACAAAAAAAAAAAGGAGGTGGCAAAATTCAGCCCCTTGGAGGTCATCTGTATGGCGGCTGATCTCAAAGACGGCTGACGGCGGTTCCTGGGTGCGCCGACTGCCCCGTCTATGTACAGAGCTTTTCCCAACGTATGAAGACCCTGCCTCAGACACAGAGGAGCGTTCCCGAGTTTGAAAATATTCCACTGCATCGCTCAAGACGTGGGATACCGAGATTGTGTTTATTTGAATGTAACGCTTTATACTTTTCTTTAAAGCAGGGGTCTCCAAGCTTGGCTACTTTAAGACTTGTGGACTTCAACTCTGGGAGTTGAAGTCCACAAGTCTTAAAGTTGCCAAGGTTGGAGACCCCTGCTTTAAACCCAAAGAATCCCCTGTGATTTTTTGTGATTTAGCTGTTAGTTTTAAAGAAAAATGCGGAAGAATGGGGCAAAATTTTCGGAGGGAAAGAATCAAAATCGGGTTTACACACCAGGGATCTCCAACTTTGGCAACTTTAAGACTTCAACTCCCAGACTTCCTCGGCCAGCTTTGCTGGAGTTGAAGTCCACAAGTCTTACAGTTGCCAAGGTTGGAGACCCCTGGCTTACACAACTTGCGCCTGCAGCTCTTCGGGCCCTCTTTGGGGACGTCTTGTAAACAGTTTGCAAGGGTTGCTGACCTAGGAGAGAGAGTGCGGCAAAATAAAACAACTTCTTTCTTTTACCAAGGCGAGCAAAATCAAAGCGAGGAGGAAATGAGGGAGGGAAAGCCGGACGGAGGGCGGTTGGTAGGTGAATTAGCCCTGATGCACCCCTGGAAGGGAAGTCGCCATCTCTTTGGCGATTGCTCCGGAGGGCTCCAAGTTTGCAGAGAGGCGCGCCAGATTAAAGCCACCGGGGGATTTCTTTTTCGATTTAGCTCCGCCATTCTTAAAAAGAGGGCCGGCGAGATCCAGTTTTTGTATCCGAACATCAGCGGTTCCAAACCGAGCTTGCTATGTCAAAAAGAAATATCGTGTAGAGAAACAATCCAGTTCTAGGTCGCTTTGTTCAAAGGATCCTCACTGAATAGCGCCCTTTAACGCGAGTGTAGGCAGACTGCAGCTAGAGTTGCGTTCGTCCAAGTGGCTCCCTTGTAAGTTAGTCACGGTTTACTGAATCAAATCCATTCTCTGGGTTCATCCCACACATTAAATCAAAAACTCATCAGATCATCCGGGTCCCAAAACACGTTAGGCGGCTAAGGTGGGATTCGCTGGGTTGGGGGCTCAGAGCCTTGTCTGAATTTGGTCTAGTCTAGGTGGTTTGTGACCGGTTTTGTAGGACTCGAGTTTTAGATAGGCGAGAACTTGTTTCGTGAAATGCATGAAATATTCGCTTCGCTACGTCTGCTACACCTCGGATCAAGCAAATTGTCATGACTTAAAACTTCCACCACCATAAAATACTTCATATTTCAGGTGGCACAAACCTCTGAAAAAAGCAGAGCAGGATGTCTTTAGAACCGGAGAGGGGGGGGAAAATCAAAACAAAGTGGGAGGAAAGAAGGGATAAACACACAGCTACTGAAACTTTTCGGTTCAGCTGGAAATCATTAGTTCCAGCCAATAACGGGCAGCTCCCTAGAAAGCCTACTGGCATGAACTTAAAATCCGGTAGAAAAGACCACAGAAAACACCTTTTTTCGGAATAGCCTTCCCGCTCCAGTTCATGAGGTGCTCCCTCTAGGAGAAGCTTCTTTCTTTATATATATATATATATATATAAAGATTTTATATATATATATATATATATATAAGATTTTGAAGGTAATGTCTTTAATTGAGCTGACTGAGGCTGATTTTGAACAACAAAAAAAAAAAGGCGGGGGGGAACGG
>QLTV01012198.1:848514-883586 GCA_003457575.1 Thermophis baileyi
ACAGAGAACACAGGATAATTTTTTCAGGAAGGAAGGAAGGTGAAAGCAGGAGGAAGGAAGGAAGGTAAAATCAGAGGAGGGGGGAAGGAAGGAAGGTGAAATCAGGAGGGGGAAGGAAGGAAAGTAAAATCAGAGGAGGGGGGTCTGCGGGACTTAAAATTATGAATTAGGGTCCGTGGGATTTAAAATTATGAATTAGGGTCCGTGGGATTTAAAATTATGAATTTGGTGGTCCGCAGGATTTAAAATTATGACCTTGGTGGTCCCTGAGGTCCAAAAGGTTGGGGACCCCTGTTTTAAAGGATACTGAAAGGCAAGTAAACAACGTAGCAGATTTTGCGGCTTGTTCTTGTGAAAAGTGTTGTGAAATCACTGTATCTACAGTTTTTTTTTAAAGAGGTAAATTATCATAGTATTTATCAAAAAGCATTCCTGAGAAAAGAAGAAATAATGTAGAATTGCAACAAGGGAATTCATCCTGAAGCGGCTGATCATTTTTGGAATTATTGTGCAAATTATCATATATTAATAAAGCACAGTTCATAATATTTACGGACCACCTATAATACTCAGTTTTAGGGTACTCTACCTGCAAAGTGCAGTCACAGAAGTAGTAAAAGATTATGGTGAAGTAAGACAGAAGGGAGATTTATTAATAATATTCCTCTACCTCCACCAGTACTTTTTTTTTTGGCTGTATATAATTCGTCCCATCAATTAAGAGAATGGCATTTCCCTGCACATCATTGTTTTCATTGCTTTCATTTATGTGCAAATTGCCTTTTGTTCAGTCCATCTTTTGTCATACTGTATATTTAATTTTAAGCAAATGATTGCACTGTCTACATCAGGACTATCATATGCATTTTTTTCATGCAGGTCTCTTTGTTTTTTTTAATCTACTGTTGTGGGCATGAGGTTTAAGAGAAAAATTCAGTTGTTTTTCAGTTGATTTGTTTAAAAAAAAAAGAACTATTTAAACCTGCATTTCTCAACCTTGGCAACTATAAGCTCTGTGAACTTCAATTCCCAGAATTTCTGACTGAGGAATTCTGGGAGTTGAAGTCCACATAGCTTAAAGTTGCCAAGGTTGAGAAACACTGCTTTCAACTCTTCTCATTTGAGTCCTCCGGCCATTCCTTTCTGGAAACAACATCCCCATTAGCCCAGCCTCGTTTTATTTGGAATAGTGTGTTGATAAAAACCAGCAGCCCTGTAAGTTGGAGTACAATAGAAATGTCCCAGCACTTCTAAATGAATTTTTTTGGGGGGACAGGGAAGTAAAGAGTGAACAACCCATTAACACAAACCTCTGGATGATTTAATACAGTGACAAAACCCAGCCACTGGCAGCACTATACTTATTTTTTTTTAATTAGGGTAAAAAACCCACCAAGTTTTAAGTTTTAAAAATGAGATTATAACTTTGTAGTCTCCAAGGCCATGAATATAATGCAGTTCTTTCCAAACTTTTAGAGAAGAAGATTCTGGGAAGAGAAGAATGTCTGCCATGGGGTCAGTGACAGGATCAGGATCAAATGGACCTATAGGACATTTGTCCACTCCAGAGGCATTCTTGGATTAAAATGTCTTTGATAAAACAGAGAATGAAGTTGGTTTTCAGTCTCCCCACTCACTCCCCAGCAACAGACCAATCTTTTTTTTTTTTAAAAAGAGTGAATCTCCCTCTCTAAACACAAATGTATTGTTTAGAAGCAGAGCATGAAATCTTAAACTCCAAGTGGATTATGCTCTCTTAATCTTTCACCATCGAAATAGAGAGTAGATTTAGCATGCTTTCATTGCAGAGTGCTTGGCAAGCAGCCGTCGGATGAATGAGGCGAGCTGATTTCATTTGTATATGTGCCAGATGTCACTGTTAGATATGGCTGTTCCATTTCATCAGTGAAACAGGCTTACATGGGGATGTTGATTGGTGGGGAGCTGTTTTTGAAAAATAACAAGATGTCAAATTAACAGGGAGAGAAGAGCCTATTATAAGAGATAAATGATACTCTGAAAGAATCATCGCTTCTCTTTTGTTTCATTAAATATTTGGCAATCTCATTTTCTTGTTTGGCTGCACATTAATTGGGCCTAGCAACGTAACAATAACATTATTACACTGGTTGATGACTTGATTGCTTTTTTTTTGAATAGGATAACTGCAGTATTGAGGTCTGGAAAAATGCACTGCTGGAATTGTATTGTGGAATGAAGAATATGGAGTTGGAATATGTGCCCTGTAAAAGTCACTAGATGCATTTCCACTGATTTCTGGGTTTCTGGATTGCACCCAGGAATTCTCTGTTTCAGATATCCCAATTCAGCCAACATTAGCCTTAATCAAGTCTTACTGGAAAAAAATAGGGCAAGTGCAGGCTATGACAAAAATTAGTGCCATAATTTGCAATGCCTATCCTTAGCTGGATCAGATCCAGCTTTCAAAAGCCGCCATGAGAGAACAATGGGATGGGTTTTCTTGCCTCCTAAAAAGGACAGGTTTCACCCATCTGGTATCACAGATGAAAATTATGTGGGCATTTTCACTCAATGAGTGGGAGCCACTCAATGAGTTGTTAACGTAGACTTACTGAAATTAATGCATCAAAACAGTGAAGTCGCATTTATTTACCTCAGTAGGTTTAAGCTAAGTAAGGAGGAGTTTGATTCCAGTATTTTTTCCTAATTAGGAAATCAATTTTTCTAATTAACTAAATTTGAATTTCACTGGCTCTAATTGAGTGTGCTGTTCCTATTCTCCCATTCATTCAAAACATTCATCCCTTCAGTATTCATGATCCACTAGGTGGCCTTAGCCATATGTCTCATCCAAGTATCTTCTGCTTTAAAACAGGATATTAGCAATGTACATAATGGAATTATGGTATCAATGAGAAATGGCATTCCTTACTTGCCTTCAAGGGTTAGACAAACTGCAAAATTAAACAAAATCTAACACATAGGAGATGTGCATCTTGCACTTCATTCAGTGAACTTCTTTATCTTTCATTTCATGTTTCTGTTTTTCCAGAGTATTAAATAAAGGCAAGGGTTTTTTCCCCCCCCCCCTATACCTTAAATAAAGGCAAGGGTTTTCCCCCCCCCTATACCAATCTTCCCTCAGCTACTTCTATTTAGTGTCTGCCCCATTTCTTGACTCTCTAGTCATGGGACTTTTAAAAATCTTTCACATCCAAATAATACTCCCTTTTGCAGCCCCTGGACCTCGATTGCTACAAATTTACATCATAATTATTCAATGATAGTAATATGCAAAAACTGGAGTATAACCCCTAAAATAACCACATAGTTAAAAAAAACCCTGTAGGAAGTTAGCACCCACCCCTCTCCAAGAAGAATGAAATATTCTAGGAAATATTAAAAAGGCAGAATATTATATTTCCCTGGATGAGAAATGGAGAAACATGTTTTTTTTAAGGCAGGAAGCAGACTCACTCTTAATAGCCCCCACCCTCCTCAATAGCCCACAGCAGATGTCAGCACTTAAGAGATAAAGAGATGGCTAGGTCTATTCATAAGCAAATACCCTCACCCAAGATCCAACAAAGGTAGGATTAGCCCTCAGCCATAATAGGAATTGCCCAAAGCCCCTCCATTGCATCACCCCAAAAATTCCATGTGGTCCCTCTCTCTCACCCATGTGCTTGATTTCCCAGGACCTCAAACCATGTGGTCCTGTCCACCATTAAACCATCTTTCCAAACAGCTTCCATGTTTCCAGTGTCTTTCTCCCCACTTGGAACTGAACCCAGATGGACATTTCTTCCAACACCCAGAAGAGCAAGAGACTGCTGAACAACCAAGCATAAAATTGGAATATTTGTGGCAATAGTAAACTTGGAGCATCTTGATATCTTTTATATGGCCAGACCTTAGTGGTGTCAGAGAGAACGGTATAATGTGCAACTGCTTTTTTCAGTGGCACTTCTATCATCATGTTGCAATCCAGCGTATGGAACAAAAATGATTTTTTAAAAAATCAAATTAAATATGACATTCTACTAGTGTGGATATATCCTTAAGTAGGCAAGATATATTATCTCAAGTTTCAAAGTATTTCCTTTGATTGTTTAAAAATCTCGTGTTTAATCTATATTTCTTGCCTCTTAATAGCTTGAATTGCTGCAACGTGCCATATGTGAAAAATTTCTAAAAGGTGTCAAAATGTCTTGCCGTGGCTTGGAATAAGAGTGCAATGAAAGGTCCATATCACAATGTAATATATAAATAAAGTATGATTCCAATGTAAACCGTTCATTTGGCAGTCATTTCCCCATTTGCAGGCAGTAAGTGATATAGAACCCCTACTTAGGTTTTATATCCAGAAGAAAGGGAATGTCTACTTTGAGTCATTTCAATATTTAAATCCAGCATTTGTTATGCTTTTTGCAACTGAGAAAAAGTAGTTTTAGTTCTTTGATGTATTGTAAGCTATTTTAAGAGGGAAAGGCAAGATGTTCTACTATTTCTTGCAAGTTAAGTATATTTCCATCATTTTTGGAAAGGAGTGGAAGAAATGGGGAATGGGCGATGTGAGGAATTATTTATGATGGGCAATGTGATGCCTTTGCCTTTGCCTTTAACAGGGTGTTTTTCTGAAACATGAAAAAAGTTTATGGTGGAACTGTTTGGAAAATTCAGTGTTATTTTAAAATCATGGCGTGTCAAGTCTTTCATATAAATTATTTCAGAAAACATGAACAAGGTTTTGAGGAGATTTTGCACTATAGATTTATTTTAAGGAAAACGAACATACCAAAAAAAAATCTACCGTTTATATGCTTTAGGATCTAATTAGGGAGATGACTTTAAAAATTATTAGAGACATCCCACTTTCATATTTATTTTTTCCATTTTAAGCCCTTTTTCTTCAAGGTCATCAAAAGAAATAGTCTTTTCACAGCAATTTTTGATGATAAGTTTGGCTATCAGTAAACAGTTGATGTAAACTCAAATAAGGATTTGTTGGAGATGGCCAGGCTGAGCCTGAGGGAGGGGTCAAGACTGTTATCAGTTTGGAGTCCCTTTGCATCCACAAGAGATCTAAGTCCAGCGCTCCTTGAATTCCATTGTTCTCATTCAAACAGTCTTGGTTCCTGATTTCTTGTGCCTGACAGGAATATGGTGCGATGCATTTTGTTCCTCATTTCACCTTTGCTATGATGAAATATGCACAGAATGCTTATTCTCAAGCAAAGAGGAATGGAATCCACCTTCAGAACCTATAGAAGGCCACATTCCCATATTTAGAACCTTGGCTGTGGCCTTCAGACTTCCTCCCAAAACTGTTGCCAAATTTTAATTGTGCGTGTTTCAAAAGTATCTCTACAGGTAGTCCTCAATTCACAACCAAAGTTGAGATTTGAATTTCCATTGTAAGTTGGTATGGTTGTAAAGTGAGTCGTCATGTGACCAGACGTGATTCCATGACCATTTTTACTGTAGTCATTAAGTGAATGACTGTGGTCATTAAGCAAATTACATGGTTTTTAAGCCAATCATGTTGTCATTAAACGAATCCAGCTTCCCCAATTGACGTTGCTTGCTGGAAGGGGCCATATTTTATTTTAAAGCAGAATTTAGGGGAGAGCCCTAACTGAGGCAACAGAAGTAGCTTAACACAGAAGGAAGGACTGTTTCAGATGCAATGTTAATTTAAATTCATAGCTCAGGTTGATTATGCAGTAGTTGACCTTTAATCTACATATGATTTTTTAAAACCAATCCTATTTCCTACACAGAGAGACGAAGAAAAAGGATGGAGGGAGGAGGGGAAAAAGGACAGAGAAGTGTATTATTATACTGGAGTATAGTTACATAATTATTTTTAATTCAGGGCAATGGTTTAATTAAATACTTGCACAAAACCAAGCTTTTTCAGGAAATTTGGCAATTACAATCAATTTAAATGTACGGCTGTATTAATATGATGACAAGCACAGTAATAACAATAACACAACCCTAAGTAATTGTAGGCAAATGTTAAACAGATGTGTAAATAGACAGTGACATTAGGGATCATTATGATATGTCATTCTGAAGTGTAAAATCCCCTCATGCTCCAAAGGGCTTATTCTCTTTTTAGTTTACCTATTTGACTATGACTCTTCTAGGTACACTTTTATACATATGAAGCTGCTGTAGTTTGTAGTTTCCACACACACAAAATATACGTAACTGCTCCCTGCTTTGCTCTTCCATTTAGTGTACCAGTTTTGTCTTTGATGTCTTTGGAATAATGGAATTATTTTTAGAATTTGCAAATTGTACTTTCATTCCCCTTCCCCCCCAATGATAAATATAAACATAGGAATATTTTCTATTACTTGGGGGTTCCACTGAGGCATCTGTTTGACCTTAAGGGGCAACAGAAAGCTGAGAAGAAGTTCTGGCCTTATTCTCTGCAGCTTTTCTGTGGATTCAGGGTTTGGACGGCAAAAAAAAAAAAGCTTTGCTGACTGAAACCTTCTGCATTACATTTCGCCCAAAGGGGGTCGGGGAGAGGGGAAGCCTCACTGAAATATATTCTTCTTTCAACACATTTCTTGAAAAGTGAGTTTTGCTTTTGGACTAGTTTAGCAGTCAAAACAATCCACAAAGCTTTTATATTATAGCTTCTTGTCCTCCCAAATTCTACTCTAAGGATAACCTCCCAGCAGCCAGATTGAACAAAGCCACATTATCATCTGAGGAGGCCTGATGTCTGTCTGTCTATCGTGCTGATTGTGTCACAAATGGACACTTGAAGAATGTTCATTTGAAGTGAATTTGAAGTGCATGAGCAGAATGTATGTGTATTCATAACTATAGAAAACTACATAGCTGAGGATTAAAAGGGCCAAAGAAATTGTGCAGTTTGAATTAATATATAGTATAGTATAGTATAGAATAGAATAGAATAGAATAGAATAGAATAGAATAGAATAGAATAGAATAGAATAGAATAGAATAGAATAGAATAGAATAAACAGAGTTGGAAGGGACCTTGGAGGTCTTCTAGTCCAACCCCCTGCTCAGGCAGGAAACCCTATACCATTTCAGACAAACGGTTGTCCAATCTCTTCTTAAAAACTTCCAGTGTTGGAGCATTCACAACTTCTAGAGGCAGGTTTTTCCACTGATTAATTGTTCTATCAGGAAATTTCTTCTTAGTTCTAGGTTGCTTCTCTCCCTGATTAGTTTCCATCCATTGGTTCTTGTCCATGTATGAATTATTTTTTCTCTTTTTTGAGTTTTTCCTCACCTCCAATTCTGCAACAAATGCTATTTGAAATTGATGAGCTTTATTTATGTCAGAACCTTCAAATAATAGACATATAACATTCAACACTGGGTAGGTAAAATAAGTATAAAATAGGTTCATAGAGATTTAGTAGACGACCCTCACTCTGTCAAGGACCTAGGAGTACTCATCTCAAACGATCTAAGCCCCAGAGCTCACTGTAACAGCATTGCCAAAAAGGCATTAAGAGTTGTTAACCTAATTTTGTGAAGCTTCCTCTCTGGTAACATTGTATTGCTAACTAGGGCATACAAAACCTTTGCCAGAATACAGCTCGTCTGCCTGGAATCCACACTGTATATCGGACATTAATACGATTGAGCGGGTCCAGAAGTACTTCACGAGAAGAGTACTCCACTCCTCTACTCACAATAGAATTCCCTATGCCACCAGGCTTGAAATTTTGGGCTTGGTCAATCGGGAACTGTGCCGCCTGTGGTATGATCTAAGCACAGTACACAAAATTGTCTGCTATAACGTCTTACCTGTCAATGACTTCTTCAGCTTCAACCGCAATAATACATGGGTAAACAATCGATACAAACTCAAAGTAAACCATTCCAAACTCGATTGCAGAAAATACGACTTCAGCAACAGAGTGGTCAACGCCTGGAATGCTCTACCTGACTCCGTTGTTTCATCCTATAACCCTCACAGCTTCAACCTTAAACTGTCTACCGTGGACCTCACCCCATTCCTAAGAGGTCCGTAAAGGGGGCGTGCATAAGCGCACCAGCGTGCCTACCGTCCCTGTCCTACTGTCCCCATTTATTTGTATTCATTGCTTTCGTTCATGTCCATGTTTATATTTACACCTGCTATCTTGTACATGTTTGACAAACTAATAAATACAAATATAGATGGACTTATTCTGCTTATTTGTTTTTTTCCCATTCACAGGGAAGTCTGCAGCCATATTTTTTGACCCTGGATAATTGGATAACCTGTTAAGCTGCTTCTTCAGCTTCAGAAATGTCAAGAGACAACTATTAGAAAAAATTTAAAAGGAAAGTAAAGCTTCTCAAGATGCAGAATGTTGATTTACAAGAATATTCTGGGTATTCTGTTCCTACAGAATAAGGTGGCACTCCAAGCTGCTTTGAAGGAAACAACTGTGAGGATTTAAGAAGACTTTCCATATTACTTGTCCTTCAAAGTTGCAAACACATTATTTGTGTTTGTGTGTGTGTGTATGTGCACGCATGTGTATCTTATGCTATAATTTAGATAAACATAATAAGCATCTCCCATTCCTTTGCTTCTCTTCCTATTATTTTGTTGATAATTTGCTCATCATCATCATCATCATCATCATCATCATCATCATCATCATCATCCTAGCCATTGTCTATCCACTGCAGGATGAAAGCTCTTCCATGTTTCCAGCCAATACAGTCTTCGGCTTTCTTTTTCTAATTGGGCCTGCAATACTTGCTGATGTCATTGTTCCATCTGGTTTTAGGTCTCTTCTGAGGTTTAAATCTGTCTATACAAGGGCACTTCACCAGGACTCAAGGTGTACTTGATGGATGAAAAGGATGAAAATAATGGGTGCAATACCTTCTGGCTACTATTGACAGGTCTCAACCATACATTAAGATAGTTTATTGGGATTCATAGACTGTTAAGAGTCATAAAAATGTGAAAAATACCCAATGCTTGTTGACTCTCAGTTGTAAAATTCTCAGCTGGTTACAGAAAAGCCCCACAGAAAATATAAGGATATAATGAAATCTAAATGCATCACTTTTTAAACCAGTACCATACAGTTTCTGATTCTCAAAGCAAATAGTCCTGCAAACACGTACAGTAGCCTCAAAACATTTTGCATTTAATTAAAATATTTGTCTTACTTTGTTAAGGAAGTTCTTGTTTGAAGATGAAAATAGCTTGAAAGTAGATCTTCTACAGAAGATGACAGTGCCACAATATGAAAGATTCTCCAATCTAAAGATTGGAAAAAAGTTCTAGTTGGACAATTGACAAAAGTATACAGTTACCCAATCACAAAGTATACTGTATTTCTAGTTATAGTCGTTATTTATACATTTCTACTTTTCCATACAAATCAGGATAGTAAACTTTTCTTTTATTCTTTTGTCTCCTTTTGGGGGGGGGGTGTTGCACAAGTGGCCAGCCTTTTTGCTTTACTAATCTGAATTTACTGAACAGCTGATATTGCTAGAATCAGAGAGGTTGTGAAGCATTAGACTGCAGACAAAATATGACTGATAGTCCGTCACAGGTTGTGTTGGTCTATTCAAAGTCATAATGTTATGACTTCATGGAGAAGATAAAATGAACCATACGAAACAAAGATTTCTGTTGATTAAGCAATCTGCTCAGATTTATTTTTACTGATAAAAATATACATTTTAGGATTGCTTTAAAACACAGATATAAATTATTGCTTATGCCTTCTGGCCTCAAAGAGCCTTTCTGGTTATGGCACAGTCAAGTCGTACGTAATGGGAGATATTGTATATAAATTGCTGATATTTCATTAGGAAAAATTAACGACTGTGATAACCAATGAAATGTGATAACAGAATTGCTGTTCACATCTTGTTGATTTAAGTTATGACACCAAGAAGAAAGTATTATTAGAAACACATGCTAGTTCATCTTTACTAATTTTTTTTTGTTGTAAAAGGATCTGGCTTTGTTTAAAACTACTCTTGGACCGAGAGATCAAAGCACTATAGATAAAACAAAGCTATTACAAATTGTTCCTTCAAATCTAGCCAGTAGTAATGCAAAAATAACTGTAAATAGTTAAAACTGTAAATCCAGATGGTGCTTGATTCCATTGGAAATAACAGAATTTACTGCAAGAAATCTTCCTCATCTAAATTCGCAGGTAGACTCATGAGAGCAAGAACAATTTTATGATGGTTCTGAATTATTGAGGAATGGAGCACAGCTTAGAGTTAAGTTGGAATATTGCTTCACAAGTTTTAAGGTAAGCATCCAATTTCTCCCTTTCCCTGAGAAACTCTGACCAAACTAACCATCCCACTTTCTCTCCTGCCCTATCATTTTGAAACCATCTGACTTCCCTCAGAAATATCTGTTTTTCCCTACTTAGAATTATTGAATTAGAATTAGACCAGTGCAAGGTTCCAAATAAATCACCCATGACAGATTACTATTATGTATCTCCTTAAATACGTATCTCACTGAAAGGAACTCAGTGCTTTTTACTCTTATGAAGTTTCCCCCACCTCTCACATTCACCTATAATCTGTCCTCTTTGGTTTAAATCAGAGGTGGGTTCCTCCCGGTTCGGACTGGTTCGCCCGAACCGGTAGCGACCCGCTGGTGACGTCATGATGACGTCACCGATCCGGTTCGGTCGGTGCCGGTCCGTGGGCGCCACCATCTTTTTTTGAATTATTTTTAAATTTAATTTTTTTTTTCTTCTGCACATGCGCAGAAGCCAAGTTTCCGGCACTGCGCATGCGTCGCCATCTTGTTTTTGATGGTTTTTTAAAAAAAAAATTAAAATTTTTTTGCACTGGGCATGCGCGTGCCCACAAGGTGCGTGCGCGCCCACGCGGCGCACCCACGTGGCGCGGGAGGAAGCGAACCGGCAGCGAGGTAAGTTAGAACCCACCCCTGGTTTAAATCCATTATTGTATGCCCTGCCCTCTGGAACAAAATAGAATGTTCTTAACCTTTTGTGTAACTCTCTTTCAGGTATTTTAAGAGAGCTATTATATCTCTTCTTTGGTGCCTTTTCTAAAGGATAAAGATAACCAATCTTTCAATTTCTCTTCACGGTTTCTAGTTCTCGAATCATCTTGATTGTCCTTTTCTGAAATTCTTTGAATTTCTCATATTTTCTCTGTAAGTACATGCAGGAGTACATGCAGTACAATGCAGAATAAAGAATTGTTACATCTGTTGTTGCAGCATCAAAGGCATTTACCTTGTGTTAGGTTGTATTCAGACTACAGTTAAAACATCTTTTTTACAAGTAAGATTATTAAACAAGGTTAGCCCTATCTCTTTTCTTATGGCTGTGTATTTGATTTTAGTTTCTTAAGAACTTTGTACTCCATATAGTTTCATCCAGTCAGTCTAATCTATTTGAATTTTATGCTTTAAATGTTTTCCAAGATATTACCTTTTTTCTGTTTGTGTTCAAATTAGTCTTGACTCCTGGTGACAACATAGACAAATCCATGCAGTTTTCTTTGCAGTCTTTCTATCATTGCTTTCCTCCTAGGGCTGAAAAGAAGTGACAGGCACAGGGAGTTGGCTTTGTGCCCAAGGCAGGACTAGAACAATGACACATACTTTCCTGGTTTCTAATTTAGTGTCTTTAATCACTGCCCCAAACTGACTCCCTCTCTTAGCTATCCCACCCAATTTTTCATCATTTACAGATTTGCATTCTCTCCATTTCTTCATCCAAATTATAAATGAAAACATTGAAGAAAACAGAAGACCCAGGAGCACGTAAATTTTTATTAGAGAAGACTGAGCCAAAGTAACTATAATTTTTTTGTTACCTATAAGCATTTTGTCATCTGTACAGTGCAACTGAAATACAGGCAGTCCTTGACTTATGACCACAATTGAGCCCAAAATTTCTGTTGCTAAGTAGTTGTTAAGTAAACTTTGCCCCATTTTACGACCTTTCTTGCCACAGTTCTTAAGTAAATCACTGCAGTTGTTAAGTTAGTAAGATGGTTGTTAAGTGAATCTGGCTTCCCCATTGACTTTGCTTGTCAGAAGGTTGAAAAAGGTGATCACATGACCCCGGGACACTGCAACTGTCATAAGTCTGAGTCAGTTGCCAAACATCTGAATTTTGGTCATGTGATCATGGGGATACTGCAACGGCCGTAAATGTGGAAAACAGTCGTAAGTCACTTTTTTCAGTCCCGTTGTAACTTCGAATGGTCACTAAATGAACTATTGTAAGTCAAGGACTACCTATGTAGATTCCTCTCCTTGTATTTTTAACACATCTAAAAAAATCATTTTGGTCTTATTACCCTTCAGCACATATGGAACTTTCACTTTCCTGAAAAAGCTCTACAGTTTTACACTTTCTTTGTGTATTCTTTGTTGTGGCTCCCTTTCTATTTTTTTTTAATATATGTGTTTTTTCTCATTTTCAGTTCTTTGTAGACTTTTCATGTACCTATACTAGCACTATAGCACTTAGACTTATATACCGCTTCACAGTGCTTTACAGCCCTCTCTAAGCGGTTCACAGAGTCAGCATATTGCCCCCAACAATCTGGGTCCTCATTTTACCCACCTCGGAAGGATGGAAGGCTGAGTCAACCTTGAGCCGGTGAGATTTGAACCGCTGAACTGCAGCTAGCAGTCAGCTGAAGTAGCCTGACTTCCTTTATTATCCCCCATTTTGGCTCACTGGAACTGTTTAGAATTTTGCCTTTAATAGTTCCTTCTGCAGGAACTGTGGCCCATTTTGTGCCCCTTTTCCCATTAATTATTACTTACAGTATCTTTGTTCTGATTAAAATCTACTATTTTTAAGTCCACAATTTATATTTGAGTACACTCAATTTTATTTTCCTTTCAAATTAAGAACTCCAGCAATGCATGGCAACCTTTCTGCAATGTTGCTATTACTTCCACTTCCTCAATTACGGTGTTTCCTTTATAAAGAATATTTTTTATTATTTAAGTTAAGTCCAAGTCCTTGAAAAATCACAATTAGGTACCACATAGAAATTCAAAGCATTTTACTTTCATATCTTAAAAATCCTTTTTCTAAACAGGTCTTACCAGTTATGTCCTTAGAGGAGTTGTGTATGAACTATGAAGTTCGAAAGGGCCACCCAAAGTCATATAGCTGGAAGGGAGCATTTTAACTGTCCCCAACAGATGACCATCAAACTTTGGTTTGTACACAATCCATGAAGGGGAACGTACCATCTCATTTTTGTAATTGGTTATAATTTCAAACTTTTTCCTGAAGTTCAACTGGAATCCAGCTTTCTATAATTTAAGACCATTTTTTGTTTCCTGCACTCTAGAGCAATAGAGAACCATCTTTTTCTGTATAAAATATTTTCAAGAAACTGAAAAAGTTCTGTTATACTCCCTGAATTGTCTTAAGGGTAAGCATACCCAGGTCCCTCAATCTTTCTCATGAGACATAATTTTGAGTCTCACAATCATCCTTTTTAAAAAAATCTGCTGTTTCTATATTTTAAAACTAGCTGATACCTGTGCTTCGCTACGAACCTATGTGATGGGGCTTGATAAATTGACACTTAAAGCTTGAAAATTAATGAGTAGTTAAAAAAGGGACTGTATTATTTCATTAGAGATGGTAAGCTAAGTTTCTGTTACAGATGAAGACATTATTGTAAGTGTAACAACAATCGTGGCTGTTTTGTCTATGTAGCCAGGCTAATAAGTTGCATAGCATAGACTTGCAATTTGTCCCTCAGATGAATTGCTCAGGACCTCCCTGTAAATAACATTCCTGGTTTTGCTGTCTGGCTGGAGGATGACCAGGCTGTCGGGTGAACTGACTCTGGAACATGCCACATAGAACTGGCCATGGGAGAAACAGGCAGCTTCCCTTACTTGTATTTTCCTAATCACATATGTAAATCTTTTCCTGCGTTTTTTTGCCTCTTTTCCCTTTAACTGGTAATACAGTAGAAGGAACAGATTCGTCTGAACTGAGNGAACTGGGGTGGAAAATAAGGGGGGGGGGAAATCTGTCTCTGCCTACCAGCATCCATTGGTATTCATCTGGCTAGCGTGGCTTAGCTCAATTGTTCTGTAGTAAAGCTGCTTGCTGCTGTGAAAGCAAAAGTGAAACTGAAACTGTGAAAGCAAAAGTGAAACTGAAACTCCTCTGCTTGTGTTTGGCATTTGGATCAGATTTCTTTTCAGGTGGGGAGTGGGGAGTAGAACTCCTTAGCATCAGAGCTTGTTAATAATAATATAAGAAATACTCATGCTCCGATGGTCATTTTGAAAAATCCTTTCTTAGTGAGCTCCTAGAAGCCAAGAGGAACATAGGTGGCAAATTTCAAGTTTGTAGGCTTTACGGTTCTGGAGAGTTTGTGATTAATGCATGAGTGGTTTTCGCTTTTATATATATAGATGTAGTATCCAGAACTTGACATAGAACTCCAGGTGTGACAATAGAATGCAATGGTCCTTTTCATGCATACTGTTAGCACCCTTAATCTCATATCTACATATTTGAGTTTGTTTTTTCTAAATAAAATATTTTGAATTTCCTTCTGTTAAATTTTCAACCCTTTTCCATAGTCTATCGAAATTTCAAATTTTGTGTTATTTTAGAACAAGGATGATCAATCCACAATCCATTAATCCGTTACAGCACCCACAGATTAAGACGCCAAATTTTATCAGCAAATAAATACTCTCAGTCTTATTCTCACCCTAACTCCTCCAAAATCATCATGCTCTATAAGTCTATAACATCATAGTATTAGCAACTAGCTTTCTGTAACCTTTATTAAAGCTGAGTTGTGGCTCCCAAACTTTCACCCTTTGCCTACTCCTGTTTTGGATGTTTAAACTATTCCATTCAACTTTGTGTCACAGTAAGCATTCCTTTCACTTCTTTATCCAAGTAATTGACAAAAACACTGATGAGTATTAGATTCCGCAGCAAATTCTGTAGCACAAACATTTGTGTTTGATGAGGCACTGTGGATGAGTTGTCTTTGAGCATGATTTTCAAGCCATCTGTGGATCATCTCCATACACACTGTAATTAACCTGCTAATCTGAAAATCACAAACTATTTCATCAAACGCTGTGCTGATGTTTGGATATGTTATGGCCACAAGGTCAAAAAAGTCACCCTAAATGAAATAAAATTAGTCTGACTGCTCTTCCTCTTTTCATCAGACTGATAAAAGAGCAAGAGCAGCATTTAAGCAGTACAGCTCAAGAGCTACATGTGGTTTTATAATAACCAAAATCTCTTCACTCCACAGAAAATGGAAATTGCCAGAATACTTTTGCATTCTGGTAAGTCTCCTGCTCATTTGTACAGGAGGTTTGGAACAGTGCTTGGCATTTGGCATTTAACTGTCAAATGGATTTTGCCATGATGCCCACAATACATTCCATTTTGGACATTGTAGAAAATTTAAACTGTGAATATATTCAAGCATTCCCACTTAATATTGCTTTCAGATTGGCTCTGTCAATTTCTAACCTCATAGCAAAATCTGTATGGGAGCTGAGTCAATTTATTTCAGGTTCAACTTTAGTGTAATTGAATTGCAACCAAATTGTTTCTTTTTCATATGGAATGCAGCAGTTTATGCGAGGTCTGTTTTTTTTCTTGGCTGGAAAACCTGATTCAACCAACCTTCTGGTTCAGGCCAGCCATTGCTCTTTGTCTTTAACTATAGAATTTCAGCAGCCTTGTCTCCCTTAATCCAGCCCACTTCCACATTTTCATTATTGAATTGATAAAGCCACAACTGTGATTTATAACAGTGCAAGAGAATTTATTTTCTTTTAAATTTTCTTTCAGCCTTTTACAGCTAGAAATGTAACATTTGCATGTTGTACATATAGCTACGGTAGCATGTAGCATGTAAAACAAATGAAAAAAACAATTCTTCAGTTCTCCCTTTCTTTTTCTGCCTTAAATAGGTTAAAATGCAATAAATCACTAAATCATTTTGTGATTCTAACTGCTCTTCTGTATGGAGGGCTACAATGAGGTATGATGGCTAGTGCATCGCAAGGTTATGAGGAAACACACAGTAAGAGATTAACTTTTGCCTGACCTGGAAAGGATTCTTTCTTCTGAAGACACTAACTGTATGCCTATCGCTATATATATAGTTATTACTAAATTTCTCTTAGAGTTATTCAAGTGCTTCTGATAAACATAGCTGGCAACCAATTCTCGAATACAGCTCATCTGTCTGGAACCCACACTACATATCGGACATTAATACAATTGAGAATGTCCAGAGATATTTCACGAGACGAGTACTCCACTCCTCCGTTCGCAACAGAATACCTTATGCAACCAGACTTGAAATTTTAGGCCTAGAAAACTTAGAACTACGCCGCCTTCGATCTGACCTAAGTGTAGCACACAAAATTATATGCTACAATGTCCTACCTGTCAATGACTACTTCAGCTTCAACCGAAACAATACACGAGCTCACAATAGATACAAACTTAATGTAAACCACTCCAAACAAGAAAGAAAAAAATACGACTTCAGCAACAGAGTGTATCGTCCCTGTCCTAAAGTCCCCATGTATTCGAAAAATATGTACTCGAAAAATATGTACTCAAAACTATGTTTGTACTTATTATATACTCATATTAATATTTATACTTTACCTGTAATCATATACATGCTTGACAAAATAAATAAATAAATAAATAAATAAATAAATAAATAAATAAATAAATAAATAAATAAATAAATAAATAAATAAATAAATAAATAAATAAATACTTCTTATGGCTAGCAGAGCATGGATCTTCAGATCCTTTTTCCTTAGAGGATTCTGTGTAGAAGAAACCTGATTCCTCAAAGACTGATTCTTCTCCATCTTCAGTGATCTTCCGTCAGCCAGGAACATGCAGATCTTCAGTGGTTTTGGTCCACTCTGAAACTGGCGTTTCTTCACCTAAAACTCAACTTGGTTTGGCAGCCATCTTCTTCCTCTTTGGGCTTCCGACTCCTGTAACGGAGATAGAACTCTTGTGGGCTGGACCTTTTTGGGGAAAGAAGATAAGCAATTGAGAAAAGACCATAATTTGGCCAGTTTTCTCTTTTCTTCTCCCATCCTTTGAGTTTTATAGCTCATTGCAATTTAACAGAACAGTAGCATGCTTACCTACTTCTAAATTGAGGAAAAGCAGCCATTTCCCTGTGAAAATGTCTTTCCAAACTTTCTCACTTGTCTCACAAAACAGCAATCTATGAAATCTTGGAAAGATAAGAGTTAACATCTATTTCTGTCTCATCCCAGAGCCAACACCCTAGAACATACGTATTGCGGAGCTCTCACAACTAGTTTTAAAACATCTTCCAAAGTTGGTGTTGCTTGCAAGACAGGCAATGTGCAAAGCCCTTTTCCATGCACTAGAAAGAGTGCAGAGAAGAGCAACAAACATGATTAGGGGACTGAAGGTTAAAACATATGAAGAACAATTGCTGGAATTGGGTATGAATAGTTTAATAAAAAGAAGGAACTAGAAGCAACATGATGGCAGTGTTCCAATATCTAAGGGGCTGCTACAAAGAAGAGAGGAGCGGGTTTCAACTAATTCTTGAAAGCACCTGAAGGCAGGACAAGAAGCAATGGATAAAAACTAATCAAGGAGAGAACTAACCTAGAATTAAGAAAAAAATTTCCTGACAGAACAATTAATCAGTGGAACTACTTGCTTCCAGAAGTTGTGGGTGCTCCAACACTGGAGGTTTTTAAAAAGAGATTTGGACAACCATTTGTCTGAAATGATATAGGGTTTCTTGCTTGAGCAGCGGGTTGGACTAGAAGACCTCCAAGGTCCCTTCCAACTCTGTTATTCTGTTATTCTGTCCCTTGCTACAAAATAGGGTTTTCTGCATAGAATAATTTTTTAAAACTGCCTTTTAGCCCAACTAAGGACAAGCCATGGGAATATTTATTTATTACTTATTAATGGGTATAGTCACCCACTTCAACTCTGGGAGAAGCCACATATTCTGGGACTCTCTAAATATAGCTTCATAGCTGATGATACCTGCAGCATGCCTTCTCTGCCAGATCTAATGGGATGGGCTCAGCGGTGGGTTGCTCCCGGTTCGGCCTGGTTCTAAGAACTGGTAGCGGTGGTGGTGGGAGGCTCTGCCCACCCACCCGGGACGCTTCTGCGCATGCGCAGAAACATCGCGCGCACACGAGCGCGCACACGAACCGGTAGTAAAGGGTTTTAGAACCCACTAGTGGATGGGCTAATGTTACCAGGAACAGGCGGTCCCTGAAGTAGTCTGGTCCCATGCCATGAAGGCTTTTAAATGTTAAAAAAAGCACCTTGAATTGGACCGGGAAGCAAATTGGAAAATAGTGCAGCTTGCGGAAGAGAGGTATAAAACGTGCTTTTCTAGGAGTGCACATAATTGTGCTGCTACATTTCAGGGTTCTTCAAGGGCAGCCCCAGGTAGAGCGCAATAGTCCAATCTGCATGAGTGACTACAAGTGAAAGAATATAGAAGATATGGAAAATATATCTTGGAAGATATAAAAGATTGATATTTCCCTGGCAAAGGTATTTCAGCATCCATATACTTGAAATTCTCAACATTTAAGAGGACCCACAGTGGGATAGTCTGATATTGCCCATGACTATCTAGCATCCTGTCATGAATGTACCCAACCAGCATTTTATTTATTTATTTATTTATTTATTTATTTATTTATTCATTCATTCATTCATTCATTCATTTATTTATTCATTTATTTATTCATTTATTTAATTAAAATTTTGAGGCTGCCTGACTTCTTGACCTGAGTGGCTTACAAACTGAAACAGTGAAAAGAAATAACTATAAGAAGAAGAACACAGGGAATCAGAACAACTGGCCAATCTTAAATAAAGTTAAACTGTCTAGAACAACACAGCCACCTTACTGCAAAGTTTGGGAGGAAAAGCAAGTTTTGAATAATTTACAGAGTGCTTTAAGGTGGGAACCATACATAATTCTGGAGGGGATATCATTGCAGAGGATAGGTGCCACAACCAAAAGGTCATCATTCCTGCATCTCACAAGATGACATTGTTTGATGGATGGTACTCAGAAGGCAGATCTTTAATTGAAAAGTAGAAGTTAATTCTTGGAAAGATAGAATAGGTGCACATAACTTTCTTTTAGGTAGTATTTTTCTATAAGAAAAGAGGGAAATAACTGGATAGAAACATAAAACAAAAAGGCCATAGAAATGCATGGATTTGCTTATTGACCATGACATTTGCTTAACAATTGTGGTGTTTGCTTAATGGCCAATACAAAAAAAGTCATAAAATTGGGTCCGATCAGGTGGATACCTTGACTTATGACCATCATGACTTATGATGAACATCTGGGCTCCATTATGGTCATCAGTTGAGGACTACCTGTATACTGTAGCTATTAACAGTAAAGAAGGCACTAGAACAGGAGAAAAGAAGTGCTGCCTGAAATCAACTTGTGTTGCTTTGTTTTGCTGAATAAAGAGAAAAACAACAACAACAACAACCAGGATGTGCTATGTCTAAGATCAAATTTCTGAGAACCCACAAGAAGCATAACATATAGCTGAAATAAGGAAGTCTCAGTGCAAAGCAGCAATCATGATGTGAAATATTGGAGGCAGGGGAAAAATAGCATGGCTTTCTCTTCATCAAAGCAATGTTCCTGTGAATTGCTAGCTTTCAAAAGTTGTGATAAATGTAATGCTACTGACTCCAGCAATGGCATCAAGAGACAGTTGACAACTGGATAGCGGAGAATAGGTGTCCACATGATGACAGAGTACATGATGACAGGGACAATAGATCCCTTGGTACTAAACCTCCACGCCCCAGAGACCTTCCTCTGAGGGCTGTCTTTCAAGCTGAAAGGCAGATTGTGTAGGAGAGAAATGTGAGGAAACAAATGAAAGTGCCTATCTTCCAGAGCATACATATTTAGGGAACATGGAATAACATCCTGAACATCTTGAATTGATTTATTATCACAAGTTGTCTGAGCAAACTACAGTCCTCTTGAGTTTATCCAACCCTCATGCAACTTTCAATCAAAACAAACTAGGCCGAAGCAAGATGGGCTGTTACCCAGATCAGCTATTACTCTCATTTTCAAATAATAGTCAGTCATTGTACAGGAACAGTTAACACATTTGTCATGGAAAAATAACCTTCTGAGCTTTTGGGCCGGGGTAAGGGGCATTTAGTTTCAAATTGTGTTTTCATGATAATAACAGCAAAGTAGGGCCATAGAGAATTTGAGGTTTTGAGAGTTGCACTATTAGGCTAGCAGGGTTAAATCTCCACAAATGCACCCCTACCCCTTCTAAGGGAAGTCTCTTGGTGGTTTATTAGCAGCAAGAACATAGTCAAAACCTTTCATTTTCATCTCATTCAGGATATTTTCTGACAGTTGCCTAAAGGATTCTCATCAATGAAATCAAAACGTACAAGGACACATTAGCAAGAACTTAACAGAGGCCTAAGTCAAACAGGAGGGATTTCATCTCAGTCTGAATGATCCAACAGTGCCTTTGATATCATATTTTGTTTCTTATTCAACAGTTATCAAGACTAATAGACTCCCTATGGACTCTGTGGTACAGTTCAATCTACAAAGTTTTCTTTAAAAGGCCCTGTTGGTCCTTTCCAATTCCAGAATGAATGAAGATGTAATCTTAATACATTTCCTGCAAAACAGAAACAAAATAACATCAGAAATTCCAGTTCACGCTTTGGGGGTAGGGTGGGGTTAATGGGACTGGGCTGGTGCTCAGTTTGAATTATAGCCAGCCCATTGCTCATTTCCCTGCTTCTTGTTCTTCCTATCCATGCTGGAAGACAAGCCTCACTGGTTGGCTCCTGCATGGACCAATTTACCAGTGCCTGCCTTTTCCTTTTAGGGATTGGTCCCGCCTCACTATTTCCTCAGACTTTCCTATGACTTCAACTCTCTTTCCAAATTACCTCCTTGGACATTAATACAGACCCCCTCCCCTCCCCTCCCCTCTTGGTATCATTGTAGCTCTGATGTCATAATAATCAAAGCAAAACAGAAAGGATTTATGGAGTCTTTGGTGTTCTCTAAGGTTGATTGTTTGCGGACAGTTCATTATCTGACATCATCAGTGCTAGTGAATGTGGGGTTTATATAGTACCTTGCCCTACCAGTGTTAGTGGGGTGTGGTTTAGTTGTCCCTTGGTGCATGCATTGTCAGATAGTGCCAGATATTATTGCAGTTGAAGAATCACCTGGTCTGAGAGACCAGAGAAGAATCCAACCTATTTTCGAGGCAAATAATATAAGTCCCCCAAGCCCAGAGGTGGGTTCCTCCCGGTTCGCACCGGTTCTATAGAATTGGTAGTAAACCGGTGGTGATGTCATGGAGCCGGTTCTGTCGGTCCCGGTTTGTGAACGCTGCCATCTTTTTTGTGTGAATTTTTTGTGTGAATTTTTTTGTGAATTTTTTTTGAATTTTTTTTTTGAATTTTTTGCTGGTTTTTGCTTCTGCACATGCAGAAGCCGAGTTTTTGGCACTGCACATGCGCAGCATGCAATGTGTGTGCAAAGCGTGCACACGGCTCTGTGTGGCATGGCCATGCGGCACGCAATGCGCACACAGCCACACGGTGCGGGAGGAAGTGAACCGGCAGCGAGGTAAGTTAGAACCCACCCCTGCCCAAGTCCATTTCTAACCAGAGCCATATAAACTTTGCTAACATCTTCAGTTTTTAAGAGGGGTCATGGCTGAAGTGGAGTGAAGTAAGGCCTGAAGACCCAATAACATTGGGGCTGTGCCAATCCATTTACCCAATAGCAAGAAACCAGTTATAAGGGCAAAGATGCCCACATGGGTGAGGTTAAAAAAAGAATCAAGACAGGAACCACAACCATGTGATCAAAACCCCTGCTACAATGCATGTAAAAAGGATTGGAGCTTTGATTACATGGTTAATGGTAGCCATCTGGACTTTTTTTGATTCCTCAGCAGACATCTTTGCAAAAGGAGTATTGCAATCCCTTTTTCTCATTATGGACAACAGAAGTCTGAGAAGAACCATTTTACTTTCATTGCCACAATCATCATCTAGTAATAAAGGCAGAGATGAAAGCTATGGGACAATATGTCAACACCTCTTTTTCTTCACGTCAGACAAGTGGAAGACTTTATTGGGCAGGCTGGTTTTTTTTTCTTGTGGCCTCCTCAATGACCAATATGGTATGAAGAGGCCAAGGGTCCCTAGGCCACGGCTGACCCTTTAACCCTTTGCAAGTGCTTCTCAGTGCTTTTAATGAGACAGAAGAAGTTACGGTAATAACTAAATACATGAGAAATCATATTAATATTTCTTAAATGTTCGTTCTGGTTCCGGCCGCCTTTTGGAGCATGGCTCTTGGCACGTGCAATCCCCTCCTGTTGCAGTCCAACTCCTTATTCACCACAACATTCTTTAACATATTTTTGGTCACAAAAAGTTTGTATACTTCTATTCAGGAATTTCACTGATTTGAGAGGTACCCATTCCCTCAGATAGTTCAACAGTAGAGATGCATGGAACAGCTTTTGTTCCTTTTAATTTTATAACTTATGTATACAATTTCCAACCTCATATTCCATGTTGTTTGGGAGGAAAAGCAGTTCTAGAGTAGCAGCCAAGTAAAAACAATGTACTTTAAATGAAAATATTTTTAAAGTGTTAATAACAACATCCAAACTTTTCCAGTAGCATAACTCATTGTCATCTATTTCTCCTAAAGCAGCAAGAGAATCCACAAAAACTGAGAATGTTCCCATTCTGCTAGAGTTTGCACTGGGGAAAAAAAAACTATTTTTCAATTTTCAATCACAAAAACAGGAATGTTGGAGGCTCAATGAACTTGAGTTCTTTCAAAAAACTGATGGGGTTTGCAGAATGGGGACATCATGTGCAATTAGAGGACCACTATCAAGATACATTGGCTCCCAATTTGTGAGAAGATTTGTTGAACAACAAGTATTATGGAGATATTCTCAATGGAGACCTTCTTTTTTGGAGACTGAGAAGCAATTGTTTGGAAAGATTCCACTCATAATCTTGAAGAAAAGATGATAAACTTACCAAGAATCAATAAATGGTATTTGATCCCGGATGGATCAGGGACAATAGTTGTAGTGGGCTTCTGAGAGAGTAAACTGTGGACTTTCTGCGAGTTAAATACAACAATAGATTGTTAATAGACAGCTTTGAAGTTTAGCTTTCATGGTTGGGAGTGTCTATTAACTTTTTTATAGTAGATAGATGGTAGGTCAAATGGGTTGATTGATAACAGATTTCTACAATTGTGATTTTTTAAAAATGTTATATAACAATTTTGCAAATACAGCAGTTTAACCGATAGAAAGGGATCCATAAACCTTGCAGGAGAAAAGTTCTGAATATATTTTGTACCTGAAGCTTTCCCCTTGATACATTTTATTTCAATGAGGCAATCAAGCAATCTGGATAAGGCACTGAAGCTCTTTGAAGTACTGAAGCGACCAATAAATAAGGTGAGCAGTTTGAAGATGGGGATGTTCATTTGGAGGTGTACATATGCAACAAGTTTATAGTCACAGTGATTTGTTGCTACCTGTAAGTCAGTTTCCTGGGGTTCATAAATCTTCCTTCAACTAAAATTCAAACACCCTCAGTCCTGATGTGATGTATGATTTACCCTCTCCTAAAGCAGAAATGCCACACACAACCTCACATAAATTGTCAGTATCCACCCAAACCTGCAATATGCTGGTTGCCTTCCTGTCAATTTACTGCAAAGAAATCATGCCAAGCTGTAAGCCTTGGCTAACTAATGTTCCATTTCATGACCAGAAAGAGTGGTAACTGTCAATGGTGAAATAAAATTGACTTATTGTTTCCAGTTTCAAAAGAGCCAGCAACAAATCTAAAAAAACTAGATGTGATCTTTTTCCTCCCTCCCTCCCCACCCCCACAGACACCTGCACCCTTCTAATGTTTCACTGAGTCCTGAAAAATAAGTGCATAACTCCAGTCTCCTAATCCATGTGGCTCCAGGGACCACGGTTACATGAGAACTTAAACTGATGGGGCTGGGCGTCACAGGGGCAGCTTAATCTTTTTTAATTCAAATCAACTGAGTCCCATGTGGCGCTAGGATGACACTCTATATGCAGCAATCAGACTGACCTAGACTTCTTGTGCTTTAAATGATTAATGAAACTGCCTCTTCGTTTGTTTCTATGGTGATGTGAAACTCGACTCGCTGAAGGAATCTGCCATTCACACTGAATGAATTGAGAAAGAGGTAGCTGGGGACGTTTAAAAAAAAAGAGGTTGCTTGACTTAGAACATTTTCAAATGGTTTCTTCATTGCCAAAAAAACCTCTTCATCCTGAAAGTTATGACTGGGAATGGCAGAGGAATATCATTTTAAACTGGGATTATGACAGATCAATAGACGAGTCAAGAGCTCAGGGGTTACAGAACACCTCTTCCCCTGCTGCAGGCAATAATAAAAAAATAATGACATAGAAACTTGTTGTATGTGCCTATACACATACACAAGAATGATCATAAGCAGAGAGCAGGGCTCTGATTCTGTGGTCGTGAACGCCATCTTGACTTTTTTTAATACCTCTGAATATGGATTACAAAAATGTGAATTTAATGAATCTATATATATAAAAGCGAAAACCACTCACACATTAATCACGAAATCTCCAGAACCGTAAAGCCTACAAACTTGAAATTTGCCACGTATCTTCCTCTTGGCTTCTAGGTGCTCACTAAGAAAGGATTTTTCAAAATGACCATCCCAGCATGAGTATAGAGCCGAGGTGGCGCAGTGGTAAGAGTGCAGCACTGCAGGCTACTTCAGCTGACTGCTAGCTGCAATTCGGCGGTTCGAATCTCACCGGCTCAAGGTTGACTCAGCCTTCCATCCTTCTGAGGTGGGTAAAATGAGGACCCAGATTGTTGGGGGCAATATGCTAACTCTGTAAACTGCTTAGAGAGGGCTGTAAAGCACTATGAAGCGGTATATAAGTAAGTGCTATTGCTATTGCTATTTCTTATATTAATATTAACAAGCTCTGATGCTAAGGAGTTCTACTCCTCCCTCCCCACCTGAAAAGAAATCTGATCCAAATGCAAAACACAAGCAGAGGAGTTTCAGTTTTGCTTTTGCTTTCACAGCGCAAGCAGCTTTACTACAGAACAGTTGAGCTAACCCACGCTAGCCAGATGAATACCTATGGATGCTGGTAGGCAGAGACAGATCCCCCCCTTTATTTTCCTCCTCAGTTCAGATGAATCTGTTCCTTCTACTGTAACACCACTTAAAGGGAAAAGAGGCAAAAAACGGAGGAAAAGATTTACAGATGCGATTAGGAAAACACAAGTAAGGGAAGCTGCCTGTTTCTCCCATGGCCAGTTCTATGTGGCATGCTCCAGAGTCAGTTCACTTGACAGGCTGGTCATCCTCCAGCCAGAGAGCAAAACTAGGAATGTTATTTACAGGGAGGTCCTGAGCAATTCACCTGAGGCACGAATTTAAAGTCTATGCTATGCAAATAATGTCTTCATCTGTAACAGAAACTTAGCTTACCATCTCTAATGAAATAATACAGTCCCTTTTTTAACTACTCATTAATTTTCAAGCTTTAAGTGTCAATTTATCAAGCCCCATCACATACGGTAGTTTCGTAGCGAAGCACGGGTATCAGCTAGTGAATAATAAAGATAACCTGGAGTTTACTGAAGAAAGCATAGAATTACGAAATAGGGAAATGTTCTTACAGGAGAATACAAATACTTTCCTCTCTTAAAGGAGAATATTTGTAGTTCAGGGTTGAAATGAGGGTTCCTTAGTGCTCTCTGAGCTTGGTTGTTTTCTTGCAGACATTTCATTACCCAAACTAGGTAACATCATCAGTGCTGGTAAGGAGTGGGGTTTGCTCCCAGTTTATATTCTAGTGGCTTGCCCTGACAGAGTTGGTGGAAGTGGTCTTGGAGGTTCTTTGGTTGGACTGCTTACTGTTAGCATGTTTGGCAGTTCCTTGATTGGGGTATTGTTTACTTCTTGATTGTTGGTCTGATGTTAATCTTGGAGATAATCTATGCTCATCTGGGTGTTGATTGCTGGTGGGGACATGTTTTGCTCTTTTTCTTCCCTTTTTTTGGGAAATATTCTTGCACACCCTTACTGTACATTTCCTCTTCAACTATTCCTTTTACTCTAAAATTGAATTACTTTTATTCTGCACTATAAATAAACCCATATTCTGTGAACTGCATTGTAATATCTTCTCTCATTGTCCCCTTTTCTCCCCTT
Organism: Thermophis baileyi; assembly: GCA_003457575.1. Taxonomy (NCBI): domain Eukaryota; kingdom Metazoa; phylum Chordata; class Lepidosauria; order Squamata; family Dipsadidae; genus Thermophis; species Thermophis baileyi. Next base: position 874,885 of record QLTV01012198.1, read on the forward strand.
GTTGAACTTTAGTCAGTAAGCTCTTGGTACAGCAGCAAACCTCGATGGCAAACTGAGGAAACATATGGTGATATCATCACATAAACATCACACCCAGAGGTGGTATTCAGCCAGTTCGGACCGGTTTGGGCGAACCGGTAGTAGTGACCTGTGGCCTGCCCCGGCGCTATGCCATCCTATTTAGCCATGTTTTCAAGCCGCACGCATGCGTGCAAGCCGTGCGCACGAGCAAACGCACGTGCGGAAGGCCGCACACATGCACAGAAGGTGCACACACGACCGAAGCGAGCGTGCGCGTGCTGGGTGAACCAGTAGGGAAATTATGAGAATCCCACCTCTGAATTCACACCTACAGGTATGTACTTGTGTCCCAAAGTCACAGCATATAGTATATTATGTCATTCCATAGAGAGCCAGTTTGGTCTAGTAGTTAAGGCTAGAAAGCAGGAGAACCTGAGTTCAAGTCCTGCTTTAACCATGAAGGTCAGTTTGGTCTAGTAGTTAAGGCTAGAAAGCAGGAAACCCTGAGTTCAAGTCCTGCTTTAACCATGAAGGTCAGCTGGATGACTTTGGGCCAGTTCTTTCCTCCCTCCTTTTCCATTTTGATTTGTTTCTTTTCAGTTGATTTTTTAATGTACAAGAAAAGGAAAATGCCCATGTTTACCTCCACTGGTTTCCTATTACCCTATTAAGTAAATTATTTTTTAAGTAGAATATAAACTGCAGCTCCATTGCACAACCATATTTAGAGTAGGTAGTAGGTCAAGCCAGATGGAAGATATTTAGTTACAAGAACTATGAGTAAGGACTAAAGACAGTAGTAGTGAAATAGAAGTTGCCATGAGTATCTCAGCATGAATGATTAAGTAACAAAGTAAAAAAAAAAAGTGCTTTCTGAATGTCCCATGCATGTTAACATTTTTAAAAAGAGTTTTTTATTCTTTAAAAAATTATCATACCCACCCAGTAGGAAAATTTCCAGATTGAAGGGCTTTGTCTGTGGAGATTCTCAATCATCCAGGACAGGTCATGGTTGTTCCAAAGGGGCTTTCCAGAAAGCAACTGGACTTTCTTGATTTTTTTTTCTTGAAAATGTTTTGCTTCTCATCCATACTTCTTCTTCAATTATGATGGAACTTTAGTTAGAACTGAAGAAGCTTCCTGGATGAGAAGCAAAATATTTTGGTTCCCTTGTTTTTATAGACAATTAGTTTGGAATGGTAGCCATTCATTTGATACTTTTTTCTTTCCAGCCCTGCCTTTTTTGTATTGTGGTTTTATGTGAAACAAGCACATTTTTATTGGGAGGATGACATTTCCAAGACTAGAGTCCTCAACCCTATCCTGACAAGGTGGGGAAGTAGCATGTTACAGAGGATTTTTTATCATCCTTTCTCTCTGTTGATTCTTCCTTTTTGGGTAGGCCTTCATTAGTTCAGAATTTTCTTCCTCTTTAATACACTTGAAAGCAACACTATTCCATTTTCAGATGGGCATATATGAAATCATTCTGAAGTGATAACAATAACGAACTTGAACTTATCACTTCTGCAGTATGAATATCAACAGTTATCTTTTCCATATTATATTAGCCACTAAGCATTAAATTTTATTTATTTATTAGATTTTTTTTAAGTTCCTCCTTTATCACTTTGTAAGTAACTCAGGCCAGTGAACATACATAATACTCCCTCCTCTTCCTATTTTCCCCACAACAACTATCCTGTCAGGTGACTTGGACTCAGCAGAGCCGGATATTTTTATTCAGGTTATCTGAGGGACCACCCTTTCCTGCTACTGTTACATCTATCCATCCTATCAGGTCCAGCAGAAGAGGCTTTATTGAGGGACCCATGTGTGAAAGAGTCCCACCTGATGAGATCTTGGAGGCGAGATTTTTCAGCCATGCCATCTGTCCTCTGGATCAGCATTTCTCTTAGGGCTTTCCAGAAATCTCTCAAATGTGGTTTTTTTCAACAAGCATAGAGATTCTCTGGTAATAGAGAGACTGCGTACTTATTATGCTGTATATAAACATCTTCTCTTTCATGGTCTTGTTTTATCCATGTTCATTGTTTTAATGGGCTTGCAAAATGTTTTAATCCTTGATTTTATTGTACACCATCCAGAGCCACATATGGACAGCCATATAAATATGATAAAATAAAGTCAAATTGATTACATTTTTGAGACCGGCATTGAAGGAAGAATTATTTAATTTTCTTTAACCGTTTTTCAAAAAATATTTTCAATATATTTTAAAATTCCTCCTTATTTACACTTACACTTTGAAATGGGATGGATTAATATATTTAATTAGACAAATATATTCCTATCTAATTAACAGAATCACAACAGCAAAGTAGAGATGAATAAACTTGGGGTTTAAAATGCTGAGTTGCTTAATAAATTAGATTAATTGATTTAGCCTGATGTTTAGTTATTTTTTAACTAAAAAGTGTTCCAGATTAACCAATGGCAACCCTTTTATTAAAAAAAAAACCTATAATGCTGCATGTTTCAAACAACCCTTAGGTTGCTGCTAGAAATTTATCTTGGAATGAGCAATAGAATACATGAGCCTCACCTTCCAATTTAATGTAGTAATTGAAAAGGTATTTCTTCTTTCAAAAGTTGCATTCTGAGCTCACTGGTGAACCCAATTCATATCCTATGTTGCTCCTGACAACATCAATTATAATATTGTTTCAAGATGTTTAGGAAGACAAGCTTAGGATTTACACTCAGCAATCCAGAGAATCTTAGGCTTCTGGTTTCTGAACCTCCTAATCATAAAATACTGAGAAAGAAATTTTAGGTAAAGGGAAAATGTCTAAATTTGAGGCTCACTTCCTTTTTGGGCCAATTGACGCTATTAGTCCCAAAATGTAGGAGCACAAGAAGTCCACACATCTTAAACTTAATGTCAAGTGCAGGAAATCAGGAGTCTGGACAGTTCAAATAAATATATAGGTTTATTGTAAGCTTAAGCTCTGTACAAGAATCTGACTCTACCACCAAAACAAATTGGTGGTAGAGTCAGTGGAATTCAAGGGGAGGCTGGACTTAGATTTCTTGTGGGAGTGAAGGGATTTGAGACTGATGACGAGTTTGACCCCTCCCTCGGGCTCAGCCTGGTCATCTCCTACACTTGATAACATCGAGGAACACTGCCATACAGTAATTCTCACAATGCCCTGCATCAATTTTATGTCCTGCAGCTATTGCACAAATGTTGAAAAGGATGTTAACACACACACCAAGCTTAATCAATCATGTCTAGTAATGGTATGTAAGGGTCTATACAATTGCAATGGTATTTGTAAAATATAATAGTCTGTGAATAGACCAATTAAAACCATTTGTGACCTATGTAAGACTTCAATGGCTGTTCTGTGAACTATGGCTTAAGCATGGAGACACTCTTACACAGCCACGCATAATTTTATGAAGATGAATGCACATTAAATCATGATCCCAAAATGCTAGGTCTGATGTGAAAAAGTCCCCTTAGCAAATTGCCTGTCAATTTTCAAAGCCAGGCCCTTTGGAGTTGTAGCTATGGGAATATCAGTAACACAAAGATTGCTCCTTAAAAGCCAGAATGATTTGCTCCCTACATCTCCATGTATCACGTTTAAAAAAAAAATACTGCTCTGCTATTGTCACTTCTCGCAGCTGAATCTGAATATTTCTTTCTCCCTCCAGGTTTGAAAAATGTCATACCATTTTTCTTCCATACGTGCAAAATTACCAATATCAGAAACTGATCTCTCAAATAATAAAATAAAATTCAAAGAAAAAAATCAGCAGGGCCCAGCTCTTGATTCTCTGTATGCTTTATGCTATCAGAATCAAAACACTTTTCAGAGCTTAAAGCAGAATGATTACAATATTCTTTATTGGTAAGTGTATTTTCTGTTCTAGTGGCATCCAGGGGCAGGATGAAAGAGTCAAGATAGCAGTCATGGCAGCACAGTCAAACATCTACCCCTTCAGACATGCCATGCAAGTTGTGGCCAATTGTATTAAAGCATGCTGGGTAAAAATATCCCTGACACTATAAAGAACATTCACATGATGCTGCTAGATCAGAATGAAGCCCTCCATTATGTCTGAGAAAATATAAGCACAGGTTAATGGGGTTTGTTTACATTTCGCCAGAGAAGATTTACTAAAGAAAATCACTGCCAGTCTTACCGCAGGGGGCATAGTTCAGAAACTCCCTCTCAAGTTAGTACAGAAAATCTTGGTCATGTTTCCAGGTCAGAGCATTCCAACATGTGAAGGTGAAGCCATGCAATCTCCTCCCCAGCTGTTTTCTCATTCTCTTCCAAGGACTCTTAGTCTCTTCTAAAGATTCTACAAAGCTTGCAGGAGCCAATTTGGGTGAGTCACCGGGACCGGAGCAGAGGTGGGTTCCTGCTGGTTCGGACCGGTTCTTTAGAACTGGTAGCGGGGATTTCCCCGCGCTCACTGAACCGACAGCGAGGGCCGGCTGGACATGCCCCCGAACCGGCTCTCTCCGTGGTGCCATAGGCGCCGCCATCTTGTTTTTCGCTTCTGTGAATGCGCAGAAGCTGGATTTTCAGCACTGCGCATGCGTGCGCCCACATGGCGTGCAACACACAAGCACCCACGTGGCGCGGGAGGAAGAGAACCGGCAGCGAGGTAAGTTAGAACCCACCCCTGGGCCAGAGGTTTAGTCTTCTGAGTTTTTGGACTCGTGCTGGAGCCCATTTTCAGGTAACTTCTCTCTAGCAGTGTGTGTGCTTTGGGCTATTCTGTGTGTGGTATTTATATAGTGCCTGGTTGTGTGTGTCAGCTTGGAAGACTAAACCTCTGGTCCCAGTGACCGACCCATTAGGATCCTGCAACATTATCCTGGGACACATATATTTGCCTTCATTCGTCTATAAAAACGAGACAGAAGAGTCATGGATGTGTTCAGATTTACATTAGGTTGAGAACTTAATATACTCATTGTCTTAAGAGAATTCATTGCAAGATGTCCATAACAACTCATTCATAACAAGAATTTCATGCGTGTTTACTATATTTTTAATTCATGCATAGTTTTTGTGTTGTTTTTCAAAATCAAATACTTTTAAAAGACAATCTGTTTGCCATTGTAAGCACAACAGAGCAAATACGAATGTGTGGATCTCTCAAGTATGTGAAAACTTGAAAAGGATGTTAACACACCCACCAAGTGCAGATTCTTTTCAGGACAGCACTGGCTTATACAAATGTGTAGGATTTTTAGCTTGTAGACGTGACCCCCTACTAAGGCATGCAAAGTACCCATTTATAATTACCAAGATGTCTAATTGGATTACTATTATCGGAAAGCCACCTGAAGCTAACAAACCAGATAATAAGTTCCAGAAGCTGGTACAGCATGTAGGATCAACACAATTTTACTTGCAAACTCTGAAAAGTTCAAATCAATGCAGTATGAGTCACAGCATAGTATTTATACACATTCCAAGAAGAGAAGGTCTTCAAGCAGGCAGCTAAGCCTCCTAAGAAAAGGCAATCAGTTCTCTGAAAAAATGCCCTCTCAGAATATAAAAAGACCCTGCAAAGATATAAACATATAGTAATTAGTTCTATTACTTTTCTGTTGCTCCCCACCACTTCAGGTGAGACTAGCAGTATTCTAAGACAGTGGTTGGGTACAACAAGGCATTGTCCGAAGCCCATCAACTGACATTAATCCAGACAAGACAAAAAGGTATTACAAGTGATGTTCATGTTGTTAAGACTGTGCAATATGGGACATACCTACCCCATAAGGGCCAAAATGCTATCTTTCTTTTGGTCTGTGTTTGTCACTACAGGCACATATAACCTCTGGGTCAACTAGTTTTGAAACTAGCAATGATCCTACTGGAACACAGACTTACCACCTGAGTTCTAGGAATCTCAAAATTAATGATTATAATGGGATGGGATTGCTTTGGAAGTCACAGCTGGTTTGGAAACTACCATTTGTTTAGGATATAAATGAAAGATTTTTATAACTGAGATAGAGAATCATGATGAAATTCTGCATCAACTATATGTTCTTTTAATTCATTTCCAAGCTTAAATCAAGATTCCTCCTTTAATATTTTTTTCATCCTTTCATGGCTGGGAAACTGCATAGAAAGACAGTCATCACATGCGCACATTATTATGACTATTAGTATTGATAGTGGAATATTGTGTCTAAAATGTCTTATAGCATCTGCCTTAATATTCAGAACAAATTGAAGACTTCTTAAACATCCAGATACAATAAATTACTTGTAGTGGTACTACTACTACTACTATTACTACTAGTAGTAATAATAATCATAACAATAATAATATGATTGAAGTGTTCCGAGCTGAACAGTCTCTGTTAGAGAGTCAATGCAGTTTCTATATTTATTCTCATTACACTATAAAATATACTATATTTTGCTAAATAAGCCACCTTGAAAATTCTCTGACACGTAGTACACAAATGCTTACAGGATAAAGTTCGGTGGCACTAAATTTTGAGTTGCAGCCTAAATAACATTAAAAAAGATAAAACCACCCTATCCTGTAAGTAGTGGTCATCTTTTCTCTGTTACACAGACTGCCAGGATAGGGCAATTTAATGTGGTCCTTACCTTTGGGGCTTCTCTTTATCTGCTTGGCTCCATGTTTTAAATTCTGAAGACTTCATTTAATAATAATAATGTTAAATAAATAATAATGTTAAAGTATTTTGGTAATCCTGTTTTTTCATAATTGGAAAGAGGACTTAAGACAGATCAAGTAGTCATTTAAAACAACTTAGTCTGTTGTCAATTGAAAAAAATAAATTACGCTCATTAGGATGCTATGTTGTCTTTAAACAAAATAAATATTGAAGTGTATATTAAAGTGGCTTTCACTTGATGCGTTTATAGTAATAATAGTAAAGCCATCAGATGTATTGTACATTGGTTGGAACTAAAAGTAGGAAGAGAAGGTCTTATGCCTACCGTATTTTTCGTAGTATAAGACGCACCTTTCCCCCCCCCTAAAAGAAGCTGAAAATTTGGGTGTGGCTTATACTCTGAATGTAGCTTTCCCCCCCCAAGCTTTTTTTCCCAGCCCTAACGAGGCGCTAACGATTTTCCTGGTAGCTATTTTCATTGCTACTCGCTCCCAAGATTTTTTCCAGCCTTAAGTCTTTGCAGGCTTTTTTCAGCCCTTACGAGGTGCTAACGATCTTCCTGGCTTGCAGGCTGTTTTCATTGCTACTCCCTCCGAAGAAGGTTTTTTTAAGCCCTAACCAGGGGATAAAATAATGTGCTGAAGCTGACCAGACTAAGGACGCTAGCCAGATGAATACCTGGTAGGCAGATTTTCCCCCCTATTTTCCTCCCCAAAAACTAAGGTGCGTCTTATACTCCGGTGCGTCTTATACTCCGAAAAATACGGTAATTAAAATTTATCTGCTGAAAGCAACAGACACCTGGAAAAAAAACTTTGATAAAGATCTTAATCAGGATTATATAGCAAAGGATGCTGCTTAGATAAATGTTGCATAATTTAAGGGCCCTCTATATGAACATTAATATTTGCCAACCAGGGTGGAAGTTAGGGATTTGAAACCCACACATTTCAATGTTGCTCCAGTTAGGGAAGTCCACTTAGATACACTAGCATTCCAACCCAATTATGCAAGTTAAGTGTATGTTTTGAATTTTTCAGATATTTGAATTCTCCCTTCAGATCTTGTTATTCCTCTTTTCCATGCTGATGGTAAAATTTAAGTTACATACATATTACTTGAAATGTGAATATTTTATAAAGAGGGCATTTTAGCGTCTATCTTACAAAGTTCTTCTGAGGATTTCAGATTCTCCGGAAGTAGTTGTATAAAAATGAAAACCAGATCCTTGGAGAATATGATGTAGCCAGTGGTGGGATTCAAATCTTTTAACAACCAGTTCTGTGGGCGTGGCTTATTTGGGAGGGCATGGCTTGGTGGTTATGTGACTGGGTGGGCATGGCTAGCTTGTCATGTGACCGGGTGGGCATGGCTAGCTGGTCATGTGACCGGGTGGGCATGGCTACTTGCATAGGGACTACTCAGAGGGCTGAAAAAAGTGAATTATGACTGGTCCTCGTACTTATGACCAGTCCTCACACTTACAACCATCCTCACATTTATGCCCATTGCAGCATTCTTAACAACCATGTCACTCATTTCACAACTGCGGTGCTTCTTTTCACCACGGTGACAAGATAGGGCACAAAACGTAAAATGTGAGGACAGTTGTAAGTGCGAGGACCGGTCAAAAATTACTTTTTCAGCCCTCTGAGTAGTCCCCATGGGCACCCGGTGTGGCAGGTGGTCATGTGACTGGGTGGGCGTGGCCAACTCAACGTCACTCACGTCGAGGGGTGCTTCTCCTCGCCTGGCCTCTTGTGACTGTGGGGATGCTGCAACGGTCGTAAGTGTGAAAAACGGTCATAAGTCACTTTTTTCAGTGCCATTGTAACTTTGAATGGTCACTAAATGAACTGTTGTAAGTCAAAGATTACCTGTACAAAAATACAAAAAGCTTCTTTGCTTGCAAAAAGCTGCCCTAAATACCAGTCATTAGATTAGAAATATCTGCAAGCTGGAGTTACAAATCAGGCAGGGTGCCAGAGCACCTTGAGGAATTAAAATAGTTAAAATGCTAAAATGC
>QLTV01012198.1:884215-901082 GCA_003457575.1 Thermophis baileyi
GTGTAAAAAGATTAAAACAACCCTTCCCCTATAAGAAAGTCAAGCAAAGAAAAAAAAAGTACCATCAAAAAAGAAAAAACCTTCGGAGACAGTAAGTCTAGGCGTACTGCTAAGAATGTAATAAGGGTTAATGGAGAGGCAGTTTCTGTAAGCAGGGCAATAAAGATTAGGCTATAGAAACAACACTAGAATGTTGTAATTCCTTACAGGATTAACCCTGTAAGGTGGGTGGGGGGGAAATTTCTTCTAACAACCGGTTCTTCGAACTGCTTATAAAGTTAACAACCGGTTCTAGAGAGCCTGTTAGAACTGGTAGAATCCCACTTCTGGATGTAGCATACCATTTTGTCTTTCAATAAACTCAAGTAGTCCACAGTTAATGAGTGGTGAACTAAGGCTAAACGAGAACATCAACAAACTTTTAGAAATATCATTTGTTTTGACTGGCCGAATTTTGAAGGGAGGGCTCTTGTATGGAAAAGCAGCATCAGTGTTTTACATCTCCACTTTTGTGAACAGATGACATCATGGTTATCACTTAGATAGTACCTAGTATAAAGTAACATAAACCCCTTTACTGTATTTGAATCACAGCATTATGGCTCCTTGGACTTCATTACAGATACTATAACTATGTACTCATTAGGAAAAGTATTGGTGTCTAAAGGATGTTTTTATTTATCTGATGTTGATTTCACTCCTACATATAATTTAATTAAATTGTCCTTTTTTTATTTAATACTTGCCAAATGTTGAATTATTGCCTACTATCAATTGTGACTCATCCTTATATGTACTATCCCACATCTGCACTCTTGCAATGCATTCTACATCGGATTGCCTTGAAAGATGGTCCAAAATGCAGTTGCCCATCCACTAACTGGATATAACAATTTTAGCAATGTAATATCAAAGTTCCAGTTGCTTCAGCTACCAATGTGCTTCTAGGTCCTCTTCAAATTGCTGGTTATCTCCTGTAAAGCCTTATATGGCTCTGGTCCTGGATCCCAGCAAGCAGGTCTAGTTTGTCTTGTCTTATGGGTTTGTCTTGTCTTATGGGTTTGTCTTGTCTTATGGGTTTGTCTTGTCTTATGGGTTTGTCTTGTCTTATGGGTTTGTCTTGTCTTATGGGTTTGTCTTGTCTTATGGTCCTATGGTTTTCCTAAGTGCCTGCACTCACTGCTTTGACCTTGCCTTCTGAGCACCCTTTGGGCCTTTTGGAAGGCACCTCATTTTGTTCAATAATCTGTTCCAGAAGATCAAGAGGTTTCCTAGAGAGGTGGGGAAAAAAGCAAGGTTTTCCTCTTTTCCAGTGGGCAGGAAGCCTGAGGAAAGCCTGGGTTCCCTCACCATCTCTGGTCCTTTCCCTCTGTAGGAAGTTAGCACCCACCCCTCTCCTGGGAAAATGAAATATCCTAGGAAATATTAAAAAGGCAGAATATTATATAGAATATCCCTAGAGAAATTGAGAAACATGCTTTTAGAAAGGAAACGGACTCACTCTTGGTAGCCCCCACCTTTGTCAATGGGCCATCAAGGAATGGCCCAGCTCACTCATCCCCCCACCTTTGTCAATGGGCCATCAAGGAATGGCCCAGCTCACTCATCCCCCCACCTTTGTCAATGGGCAGTCTATTCTACATAACAAAGATAGGATTAGCCCTCTGCCTCATGGCACCTGGGAAGATTGCATCAGCCAGCACTCAAGCTAGCTTGGTATTCAGGACATCCTACAGAGTTGCCCCATGGGAGTCTGACAGCCAATGGGTACATTTCTGTACAGGAACAGGAAACTAAGAGGTGGGGCCCAACAGAGGTCATAAAACCAAGAGACTCAGCATCTTTTCGGCCTTTTTCTCCTCGCCCAACATCTGGAAGCATGTGATCCACCCTTTCTGTTCAGGAGCCCATGCCATGTGCTCCTGTCCACCATTAAACCTTCTTTCCAAGCAACTTCCAGGAATCCAGTGTCTTTTTCCCCACTTGGAACTGAACCTAGAAGGATATTCCTTACAACACCTCCCTTTCCGCGACAACACTATGGTGATCCATAGCAGCCTAATTTCATGTATAGTTTTGCTGGCCTTGTTTTACAGGCACAACAAGAAGTATCCTATGGGGCCAGCAGTTGTTCAAAGAGAGTTTGGGAGAAAGTTCTTAAGGATAAACTTATTAACAATGCCCTTTCCCCGTTAAACCACACTGCTTCACTTCTGTTAGCTTTCTTTTTGCAATATGTACAAGTTAGTTAGATGCTTTGTAGAAAATCTTTTTAGATACATGTAAGAAATTCATAGCAATTTGATAACAAATACATACATTTAAACAGCACAGACATGAATAATGTAGCAATTGTATAACCAGGGTTTCTATTGGAATAATCTGTTCAAGATTGCAGACAGCAATGCAGCCAAATATTTCAAAACAATGAGGAAAACATTTTATTTTGTCCTAAGGAAAAAAAGATAAAGAACATATGACCAAGCCTTTAATTTTACCCTTTTAATGTTCAGGAGTATCGTTACATCTTTAGGAAGAGGATTAACAAGTCTTAATAAAATGGATCCAAACTATATAAGCATTATCAAGTATCAAATCAACTAAGCAGCTGACTAGATTTAGGAAAGCAAGCTGTTTTTGCAATCTTGTAACCTGGTTTCACAACTGTGCTTCAGTAATTAATGCAACCCTGTCTTCCATTTTCCCATTGTATCTCCTCTCCTGTGGTGTAGAGTTAGGAGAAGAGATACTCTGAAATGAATGAACGGATAGCAGAGATGGTCGTTAATCATAAAAAAGGCAACAGTGTTAGAAAAATCAAGTTGCAAACATGGTATCAGCCAAACCTGTATGCACAAGGACTTCTATAGTTATGATACAAAATGCCACACAGAAGTTGCCACTTCTCAGTTGCTTCTCTATACCTTTTTTTTTTTTAAGCGTAGATCTCTCAAAGCAGGAGTTCCTTCTCTTATAACATGATGAAGATTGTGGTAAATTAAGTAAGTAAATAAATAAATAAATAAATAAATAAATAAATAAATAAATAAATAAATAAATAAATAAATAAATAAATAAATAAATAAATAAATAAATAAATAAATAAATAGGCAAAGCATTATAATTATTAGAAATTCAACAGCAGTTGAAAGAGGGCCAAGCTGTCACTGCGAAGAATAGTGACAGTGACAAGGGAGTTATGTGTTACATGGCTTCCATTTTTTTTTGACAGAAATTCTGCAACCTAACTCTGTTAGGACAGTCAGGAAATGCTCTCTGGAAAGAGGCATTTCAAAGATCGGCAAGGATAAGCCAGCTGACTGTATCCATAGATTCATTCTGGCTCTCTATATCAGCCTGAAGCCAGCACAGTTGATTTTCCTCCATTTCCCCCCTCGATAGGAGGTAGGGAGCAATAAAGGACAAGCCAACTTCTGACAGAATGCAAGATGATCCTGAAACTACCATTTCAGCCTGCAGTTGTTAAACAGGTGGAAGACTCTTGGTTCCCCCCCCCCACTTATCCACCATGAAGCTTTACAATGGAATTTAGAACACACTTGCATTTTCAGCAGATAGAGTGTCAATACAGTGGTGCAAATGTGTACCTTAGAATAAGTCTTAAAAGCCCTGGAATTGTTAAACTTTCCTAAAATGTGCATCTGTGGATAGCATCACTAAAAGCAAGTCTGAGGGATAAAAATGAGTGATGACCCTTTTTGCTATAAACCATGGAATTCATCCTCCAGTGTTGTTTATAAATATGAGGTGGGTGATTGGCTTAGAAACCTCTGGGCATTTCAAGGCCTCAATTTAGATAACAGGGACACTTTTTAACATAGACATCAATCACTGAGCCAAGAGTCTGTGTGATTAATCAAGCACTGTTTGGGTTGAGGCCAATATTCTTGTTGTCTTTTGCACTTGAGAGTTGAACGAAGAGGGCTGGGAAAGATTACATAGAATGGACTGGGACGACACATTAGACCAGATCTCCAAACAGAAAATGAGAAAAGGGTGAACTCTCTTTAACCACATCCTGCTTACATGTTGCATGCTTGCAGAAAAAAAGAAAATCAAAATTTTAGAGACAATTTTAAATGTTCTGTTGATCCAACCCAAAAGGATCTGGGGAAATTTCAAAAAATAAATTTCAGAGATGGCCCTAGATTTGCAGGCTATTCCACCCAGCTCCACTCCACCCCATTCTACTTCTTTATTTTCATTAATTATAGCCCTTCTAGCCTATAAATATTTATACTTGTGTAGTCATATGCAAAGGTGTGCACTGGAACAAAGTGGCAATTATTTGGTACAGAAGTCTGGGACACATTTTCAGAGATTAGTTCATGAATTACTTGTCTGGAGACAATCAGGAGAGAGGAAAGTTGGAGGTCTCTATGAAGCCCCATTTCAATTCTAGTCACATTAAAAAGAAGTTTTAATATGGGATATAGACAAATTCGTGAAGGATTTGGGTATTGTATTGTATTGTATTGCATTGCATTGCATTGCATTGCATTGCATTGCATTGCATTGCATTGCATTGCATTGCATTGCATTGCATTGCATTGCATTGCATTGCATTGCATTGCATAACTGTTTTCTATCTCTCAAATCACAGGTAGCAGAGTTGAAATACCAGCTGCTGGGGAGTAATTATTGAAGAAGTGATACACATTTGCACTGTGCAAACATCCTGGTTACCTCTAGGAGACATTGCATGGTGGACTAGATAGGTCCTCTTCATGGTCTTTCTGTAATGTATACCTGCTTTGTTCTACAAAGTGTCCCATTCCATGTTTTATTTATTCCTTTTGTATGTGGTTGGAATATCAACAACAGTCAATGTACTTCTTCCATTGTCTTCTGAAGTTTTATAACATAAGCCTCTAGCCTCTGAACGAAGTTGTTGAGATAACTCACTTTACAGAGAATTATGTGGAAGCATGTTTTTTATTAAGATCAGACAAAGAAATTTCCTGACCCATTAGAACCTTTGTTTTATCTGCAAATAGTAATCCCATTGAAAGCACACTAATAGCATGCTAAATTAGGTAATGCATTAATTGGTTAATAAGCTAAAACAGACCTGAATCCACTAAACAAATGTAATGTATTCTTTGATGTCTCTGGTTTTAATGCCTTTAAGATTGTCCAGCACTATTTTTTTTCCAGAATAACGTAGACTTTATTAAAATAGTTAAATATGATGCTGTTTGTGTATGTGTGTGTGTGTGTGTGAATGTGGTTTTTTTCTTCAAAATACTCTAAGAGAATGTTTATTCTTCATTACAACTGAATTAAAGAACCAACTTTGATACAGCTAATATACTATATAGATGAAAAGGTAATTAAAAACACTTCTTCAGTTTGAAATTAGCATCTTAACATGCTTGGATTTAAAAATTTTAAGTTTTATTAACAGTTACAGGTCTATGTATTTTATTGTTCTGCTTTCTGGCCCAAAGGTTGTAATAATGGTTTTGATTTTGATTTAAAGAGTCAGAATGAAATGGCAGCTAAATAAAGGGACTACTAGACACTTGCCAAAAAGTGGGGATGGGGAGCAATTCACCACCCAAGAAATAAACAGATTTGCATAAAATGAGATATATGGATAGGTGAAGGATTACATAAAAATTACCACTGTAATTTAAATCAGAGGTACTATTTTGGATCCCGGGTTCCGAGCAATCTTTGAAAGCCTTGGTCATGGCCCCAGAGCTCTTCCAAAGTTGTCACCAAGTTGTAATTTTTAATTGAATAGAAGGGAGAAATTAGGGATGTTTCTGGATCCAGATCACCCTTAGTGTCTAGATTGGGGCATCCAGAAGAGATATCTTTATTGGCTGTAACCAATAGTCTCGTCAAAGAAAACAAGCTTAAAACAACAATGCACAATCTAGATAATCAAAGTTTATCAAGCATGCTGCTTAGTTCATTTATTAATTAATTCAATTATGTACCATAAAAATCATACAGTTCATGGCTGTATGCAATGAAGACTTTAAAGCAAAAACAATTAAAACTGTCAGTGCAATTTTAGCACAAGAGAAGTAAAAGTATCAACTGTAATCACAATGCACACCAACAGCACCAATCCTGCGCTGGCCAATATCAAAAGTGTCCCCTTGCTTCAGACCTGCCTCTCTATGATAGAGGTTCAATCTACTTTTCTTTCTTGGGTTCCCCAAAGTCAAAGAGATATTCCATCAGGTTCCAGAAGGAAGATATATTAACTGGCAGACACATGGTTTTGTATGTTTCTTTTATTTTTATGTGACTGTGATATCATTGGGATTTTTTTGTCATTTGGGGGGTGGGTTTATTAATTATTTTGAGAGGAATTTTTATGATACTCATGATTTACACTCACTCAGAGCCTTCAAGAATGGATAACATATACACAAATGTTCAAAGGCCTGCAGAATAGTTCAGTTTTGGTGGCTTTCTGAAAAGATGGCAGTGTTTGATCTTCGATATTCTAACAAGTGAATGATTCCACTGATTATAACTCTTGTTGGCTGGGTATTCCCAGCCTTCCCAAATGGAATAAGCAAACTGGAGGTGTCAATCTCTCGCAAATGATTTACATTTAGGGATGTGAAGGATTGCATGTAATATAATGAAATGAAATCCTATTCCATCACAGTCACACTTAGAGAAACTTTAGCTCTGCTCATTTGCTGCATTTGCAAACTGATCATTCAAATATTGCCAGGTGTTAGTTATTTCAGAAAACAGCTGAAGAGAGCTTTCAGCAAGAGACTAGGAAGCTGAATTCTTGAGAAGGGGAAGAGAAAACCAAAATAAATTAGCAGAAGAAACTGGGTATTTCATGTATATGCCCTAGTGATGTACACACAAGCCAACTTGTAAAGGGCAGAACCACCCACAGGATCATCTAAGTACTGAATGTCAGTCAGACAAGAACAATTTTTTACAGTTATTATAAAGGTCATTTCTTACAACCAAAGGGATTCCTAAATTTGAACCATGGGTGCGAAAGAGGAGGAATTCTTTAGGAATCCTTGTTTTGGGTCACTGCCTGTTTAACTGGTTTGCTGTATTTAGAATAAGAATATTTAGCCCAATATTGAAAACTGTATATTTTTCTCCCTAGTATAGTCATGAGGAACCTGTAAGACAATAATGAAAAGTTGTCCCTTTCTTAACCACAATAATTCCAGATTTATGAAATATATGTTGTGAAGTCAAGGAGCAAGCGCCACACTAAAATTTGCATCACAATGTTTCCCATAAGTACAGAAGTGATGGAATTTGCATCATGAGGTATGTTTACTCATTTCTCCCATTGTCCTCACCTATTGCAAATGTCTACATTTTAACCATGAAATCCCTGGGATTGATTGGGATTAAAGCAACTCTTTTCCCCTGGTCAGCTGTTTCATCTGAACAGCTGACCAAGACTTTTATTGCCCCCTCTCTCTTTCAAGACAGAAATGATGACTTAGGCGGGTTCCACAAAAACAAGGCTTCTCTGAAAATTCAATTTCTGTCAATTTAATTTTAAATTGTTTTAAATAATTTAAATAATTTTAAATAATTTCTGCCTTTTAATTTTCCTTCCAAATTAGCCATAAAAGCAGAAAGTGATTTGGAGGGTACATTCTCTAATGACTGATGACTTTTTTTTTTTCATTTTGGGAAGGAGAAACCTGAGAAATGGTAGTTTAGTGTGTCATTTGTACCACACATGCACAGCCAAAGTAGGTTTTCATAGAATAACCACTTCCCAAAATGACAGACAGAGATTGCCATATCTTCAGCCACTTGTTCATTTTTAACAGGAAGAGACACCAGGCCTGTTCTAGCACCAAACACTTGTTCTTCCAGTGAACTACAAGCTCAAATAATGGAACGTAACCAACAAAAGGGGTTGGTTATTGGTTAGTTAATAAACACCGTTAACATTCTTTATACATCTGCTGTATATATATATAATATGGGAGAAAGCATATATTTATAATTAACTGTCTGGATGGCCCCTGGAGGGATGAGAGCTAAATAGCTTGAAATAGATCTATACTAGTCTCCCTTTATTTATGTAAAAAAAAATATATAACATATAGAAACGGACTGTCGTCTGTAATTAACTGTCTGGAGGGCCCCCGGAGGGGCCGAAAGGCAAAAAGGAAGCAGTATGCTTTCTCCCACATTTGGGTATACCAGGTGATTTAACAGAGGAAAAAAAAACATATATATATATATATGGCTTAAACAGAACTGTTTTGCAGGCTAACAGTAGTTAATTAACTACAGCAGTAGTTCCTGAGTTACTTATCTTTTTATATAGGCATATTTGATTGGTCTGAACATTACTTGGGGGCAATATGCTGACTCTGTGAACCGCTTAGAGAGTGCTGTAAAGCACTGTAAAGCGGTATATAAGTCTAAGTGCTATTGCTATTGCTATTGTTATTGCTACTTATTTTCTTCTCTGTCATTGTTGCTACTCTTCATTCATATACAGTATGTGCATTGTCTATGGAGATTCTCAATCATCCAGGTCATGGTTGTCCCAAAGGTGCTTTTCAAAAGGCAACTGGACTTCCTTGGTTTTTCCCCCCCCTTGAAAATGTTTCGCTTCTCACCCAAGAAGCTTCTTTAGTTCTGAATTGAGGAACTGAAAAAACTTCTTGGATGAGAAGAGAAATGTTCCTTTTGAAAAGTACCTTTGGTACAGTATATGCATTATGAAAGGACTAATATATCAGCTTATTACTGTAAATATGCCCGAATTTGCACTGCCTTCATGTTGATGACAAATCTGTTTGGAAATCTGAACATTGCTTGATTTCACTCCAACCCCCTGGTCATTTTTGTTACACTTTACTTGTATAAAGTGTGTGCCTTATGAAATGACTATTGAATATATTGGGTTAACAGTAAAGGTAAAGGTCCCCCCGCACATGCGTGCTAGTCATTTCTGGCTCTAGGGGCGGTGCTCATCGTTTCAAAGCCAAAGAGCCAGTGCTGTCCGAGGACGTCTCTGTGGTCATGTGGCCGGCATGACTAAATGGCAAAGGAGCACGGAACGCTGTTACCTTCCCACCAAAGGTGGTCCCTATTTTTCTACTTGCATTTTTTACTTTCTTTCAAACTGCTAGGTTGGCAGAAGCTGGGACAAGTAACGGGAGCTCACTCCGTTACGCGGCGCTAGGGATTCAAACCGCTGAACTGCCGACCTTCTGATCAACAAGCTCAGCGTCTTAGCCACTGAGCCACCGTGTCCCTACGGTAGTAATATTGGGTTACTTCTAAGTAAATATGCCCAGATTTGCATTGCCTCCATGTTGATGAAAAAAACTCCACGGTTTATCTCACATGAAGTCAATATTCTCACTTTGGAACCCCAGAAATATACAAGGAAACAGATTCCTCCAAGTGGAGTGATTGCTTCCTCTTGCAGACACAGCAAGAATGACCCTGAAAGTACAGAAACCTCCAGCCATACAGGAAGTGGCAATTCTGTAGCAGCCCGACTAGAGCCCAGCAAATTGCCAACCTGCAAGGGCTTCTCCTCCATGTGCACTAACATGATAGTACTTTCAAACCAGAATATCTTTAAGTTGGCTTCAGCACATTTCAGGACAGGCTGGCATCCAGATGGAAGTTCTGTTGTGAGGACATACTGTATCCTCAGCTAATAGTTAATGAGGTAATTTTCTGCAGCAGCAGCCAAGATATATAGATGAACCCTTCCAAACTTTTGTTCAATCACAGCATATCCCTAATTTGTTTCTTCACTTTGTCTTACAGAGAGTGACAGCTCTACCAAAACACATTATAATCTTCCAAGCCTTTTAATAAGAAGAGCACTCAATAATAATTAAAATTATTTTTAATGCAAACATGAATATAGTACCGGATTTCAGTGCATGAAAGACTTAACCTGTTACTCAGAATGCAAAGTCTAGCAAATACTTTGATGCAACCTGCAGCAATTTCTTTAATGTTATGCTCACCTTTTATCAAAGCAGTGTAATGCATCAAAATGCACAACAATATAATAAAAAAGAAAAATAGAACAACTGGAAAATTTTGATGAGGGACAGGGGAATGGGAATGGGTAAGGGGAGGGGGAGGAGGAGGAGGAGGAGTATAATGTGGGGCTATCATAATGTGTGTAATTTTTTTGTTCACAGTGCATCTTTTTGGTTGCATGCTGACAGTTTCACCTAACAAATGCTACAAAAGATAGAGAATACAGGATTTTAGCTGTTGCTTTAATCCTAGATCCCTGGTAACTTCTACTGCCTCCCACAAATGTGAACTTCTACTTCCTCCCAGAAATGCAAACGACTTCACAGAGGCCACTCTGAGTTGTGAGAGAACGAAGCATAATCTGTGCAGAACTCCTGGTTTCCCCTTCCTTTTGGAAGACAGTTCACTAGAGTTCACTAGAGATTTTTGACATTTTTGAAGACACAAGTAGTATTAGCACTCAGAGCATGAAACAGATCTTCAGCTCCCAGGGACTTCCATTTATACCTCCACTCCCTCTTTTAATGTGCAATTTCTTCCCATCAAGGCCTTCCTTAGAACAGTCCCCACCAAGCTGTGCAAGGGCATTTGCCTCTGTCTGACCTTGAATTAGGAGAGAAGTAGGTGGTGCAGATCTCCCCACAGTGCCACCCACCCCCTACATCAGGTTTGTACCGTACCATTTTTTTTCTGGGCTAAGACAAGGGCTGCACTGCACTCTGACAAGAGTAGAGATTAATATATGTTTGAATGCAATTACAAGTGACCTTTCCTTGGTCTAGAGCAGTGTTTTTCAATTCTGGTAACTTTACGATTTGACGACTTCAAATGGCTGGCTGGGGAATTCTGGGAGTTGAATTCCACACATTGAATTCCGCCAAGTTTGAGAAACACTGGTCTAGAGACTATGTTTTTTCCATTGAGTGGCATGGCAGGAGTACACTACAAATTAGATGTGGCTAAAAGCAAGATGTGGCTTGAACCAGATCAAAAGACTGACGCCATTCCAGAAAGTCTATAGGGAGATGCCTGCAGAACTTTCTGAAGAGCCTTCAGAAGCTACATTCAGTACCAGAATGTATTACATTACATTGCTTTCTGAGGCTTTAAATCCCAGGGAAGAAAGGAAACAATAGCCCAGACAGAAATTTTAGGTCTTCTGGCAAATTGCCCAGCTAGCCACAAAACATTTCCCGTTATTCAGAAGGAGGGAGCAACATATGTAAAGACTTTTCTCTATAAGGGCTACCATGAACAAATAAGGTTGAGACAGCTTTGCTCCCACTTGAAGCCAGTCCATTTGGGACTGGACCAGGATAGGCCCTTCAGTTTTTCCCAGTCATAGCAGCTCACTGAATAAGTTGGGGACAATCATTATTTTGTGTAAACATTGGTGAAGGAGTGGAAACATTGGTGAAGGGAATGAGCTGAGGTGGAGCAGTGGTTAGAGTGCAGCACTGCAGGCTACTTCAGCTGACTGCTAGCTGCAGTTTGGCGGTTCAAATCTCACCGGCTCAAGGTTGACTCAGCCTTCCATCCTTCTGAGGTGGGTAAAATGAGGACCCAGATTGTTGGGGGCAATATGCTAACTCTGTAAACCGCTTAGAGAAGGCTGTAAAGCACTATGAAGCGGTATATAAGTCTAAGTGCTATTGCTATTGCTATTTCCATGATCCCATAGAAGATAGATAAGATAGAAATCATGCTAGTGAAATAAATAAACAGATTCCTTGCATGTATCTAGACAGGTGCCAGGTTCATTCTCACTGGTTCTCTAAGGAGAATGAACATACATCATCTCATAAACACCAACATTGTGATAATCCTGGTGCCAAGGGTGTTTTCAGTGGCAGTATCTCAGTTCTGGAACTATTTTAAAAGCAAAACTTGATTAGTCACATCTGTGATGGTTTTAGACAGACAGCCACGACATCTTATGGTCTAGTGGTTAAGGCACCAGGCTAAAAAGCAGGAGACCGTGAGTTCAAGTCCTGCCTTAAGCCATGAAAGCCAGCTGAGTGACTTTGAGCCAGTCACTCTCTCTCAGTCCAACTCATCTCACAGGGTTGTTGTTGTGGAAAAGAGGATGAGACCAGTGTGTTGGATATGTTCTCCACCTTATTTGTAAAAATAATAAAAGTGGGATACAAACAAACAAACAAACAAATAAATAAATATTACCCATTCCAAGTATGTCTTTATTTATGTGTTATTTATTTATATCCCACCTTTATTATTTTATAAATAACTCAAGGTGGCAAACATATTTAATACTCCTTCCTCCTCCTATTTTCCCCACAACAAGAAATCTCTGTAGTAGGTTGGACTGAGGCAGAAAGAGAGAGAAACTGGCTCAGAGTTATCCAGCGATTTTTCATGCCTAAGGTGGGACTAGAACTCACAGTCTCCTGGTTTCTAGCCCAGCACCTTACACACTATCACCACTATATTTACAAATTATTTCAGCCCTAAGAAAGGCCTTGTGGTGGTTTACAATCATAAATATATATCACAATACCATAAAGATTATATATAATTAACAAAACTTTAAAAATTACTTTAAGGATCTGTTTAAAAGAGGAAAATAAGGATTAACGAACCATTAAAAAAACATTAAAAATTGGCAAGCTTAAAATGTCTTGGCTGCCTGCCCAAAACCATCGCAGATGTGACCAGTCAAATTTTGTTTTGAAGACAGTTTCAGAATTGAGATGTTGCCACTGAAAAAAAAAACTCCCTTGGCATCAAAATCCAGTCTTGTTCAGAAAAGAAAATCGGTAACTAGACATGGCTGGTCAAGATATAATTGTGATGATGAAGTAGGCAGAAACAGTTGGAACTACTTTTATTATTTTATTTGCTATTCTGAATCGCTGTTATTCAGTCTAAAGGTTCAGTGGGGATGCTTCATCCACAGCTGAAAGCTTTACCTGGTTCTTCTGAGGCTACTTAAAATTTGGCAGAGGGAGCACCACTGAATTAATGATCTAAAATATAGCATATGTTCCAGGGGTGGGTTCTAACTTACCTCGCCGCCGGTTCGCTTCCTCCCGTGCCGCGTGGCTGTGCGTGCATTGCGCACTGTGTGGCTGCGCCACATGGCCATGCCACGTGGGTGTGCCACGTGGGCGTGCACGCGCAATGCCAAAAATTCACAAAATTTCCCCCCCCAAAAGCTGAAAATAAGATGGCGGCGCATGCGCAGTGCCGGGGACTTGGCTTCTGCGCATGCGCAGAAGAAAAAAAATCAGCAAAAAATCCCCCCCCAAATCCCCCCCCAATTCCAAAAAAAAAAGATGGCGGCGTCCACGGACCAGCACCGACAGAACTGGCTCCGTGACGTCACCAGCGGTTTGCTACCAGTTCTATAGAACCGGTGCGAACCGGGAGGAACCCACCTCTGATATGTTCCCAGGTATTGGGCATTAGGACACTTTATCCAATGTTACACATTCAGAGCACCTGAGAGTTTGATGTTTAAGAAGAAGGGTGATTATAATGCAACTCTATTATTATTAACTAGAATCTATGTTTCTGGAAATCATTGTTCACATACTGAGTGACTATTAATGTAAAACATTAATACCATTATGATACATGCAAAACTCCCCTTGTTTAATTAGAAAAGTGATATTTTAACTACATCAGAAACACTGCTGCAGGTCTACAAAGATTAAAGAAGAAACCACACAGATGTTAATCTTACTTTTAAACGGGTTAATCCAGAAATAGAGAATCGGCAAAAGAGCAAGAAGGGGTCTTTTTAGTGCTGGAATCTAATTCACAAGGTTCATTTGCAGGCTAGTAAGGAACCCATCAACTTTTTTTTTTAATCATTTCCAGCTATTTGTTCATTATGCCCCAATCAGGCCATAAATAGCCTTGAAATGGTTCTGGTAACAACTCATTTGAAATTATTGCTTTATGTTGCATATGAAGACTGTTGGAGGTTGAAGCATTCTGCGTGTGCTTGTGAACTTTCCTAAGATAACTTAACACGAGGATGGATCAATGAAGCAGACCTCATAATTGTAACAGAAAGGAGATCTATTTACAGGAAATACATTACAGGGATATGCAAAGTCTAGCACCTAGTTAGCAACATCTTACCAGGTGTAGAGTTAAACAGCACGTGTGCCTGGGAAAAAAAGCAGAAGGAAGTGATCTCAGATTAGCAATTTGATAGACAATGAGCAGGCTGAGGGATAAGGGCAGAGTAAATTGTTAAATCTTTTATCTACACCCTACTGGTGACTTGGTGCTGAAAAGTCGATGACATTGGATTCATGCCTCCAACCCAGGCAATTCTGAAAACATTCTGGAAACTGTAATCAATCTGAAGTACTGTAGGGCAACTAGACTGCTAAATGGGAGGGAAGAATCATACCATGCTTTGCGTTGGCTCTGGTTATCGCTCTGCCTCTAGATCTGATTCCAAAGGCTTGTTTTAACATTTTTATTTTGAAGTTCTTTTTAAGAGAACTTCTTCCATGCTATCTGCTCAGACCCAGAGATGATTATTCGGGATTTCCCCCATATACATTTATCTAAATAATGTAAGGAGTTGATTGGTTTCAAGACAGATTTCCTTCTTGAGCATGGCACTTCCTTTGTACAATGTCCTTTGTAAGAAAAACTCGATACTTACATGGTCATTTTCTCAACACCAGATGATATTTTTTTTACAGTGCTTCTAGAGAATTTTAAGTGCTTAGGAGTTTTCAGATTTTTAATCTGCTACTTATTTTATTTTGGTTTAATATAATTCTACCATTTTTATCCTTTATTTGGGGGCTTCAGCTTGCTTTTTTAATCTAAACAAAGATCATTGTTCGTTACATTATGTTACCTGTTCTCAATTTAGTTGCATAAAATTCAAATAAAATGTTATTGCTGTGTAATTGAAAAGTGTAGAAATATATCAAGAATAATTTTTATATTACTTAAACTCTATTCTTGATGCTTTTTAAAAAAAAAGTCATTTATTATTTATTTTCCTTGTTTTATCAATTTTATTGTCCATCGCATTTTATTCCACTTGATATAAATTACTTTAGCTTTCACATCTTCAGTCAATAGTCAACAAATATTCTTTACTGGGTGATTTAATCAGGTACAAAAATGCCTGTCTGCAGTGGAAGAACATTGTTCCCAAATAATCTTAATGCAATCATACATACAAGAACAAGAGGTTGACTTTGGGAGGAAGTGTTTCGTTAATACGCACAAGATGGCTTGGGGAGGGGAGGGGATAGACTGAGTCATATGAATGAGTGATGTACAAAACCAAAATTATGCATGTTCCAATTTCTGGATTCATCTTATAAATGTCCTGATCGACATCGCAGTTAGACTAATAGCTGCTGTTGGTGATGGTTAGAGGAGTTATCCTATTTCCTCAACCTGAACTTATGCTGGATTGTGTTTACCTGCTGGACTCTTTACTTTCAATATTTTGTGGTGTAGTTTGCAATTAAAAAAAATATTATGCACAAAATGCTTATTTGAAGGAAAAAAAACGAATGCAAGGAAAATGCTAGTTGATCAGGTTCTAAGACCATTCAGCCCGGCATTATTTATCAAAAATTGGTTAACTAAATGCACTTGAGAAGTTCACAAACCTAAACTGGAGCATGATAGCTTCTTCCCATTGTCTCTTCCCAGCAACTGGTATTTAAGGCATACTGCTTATTCTGGAGATGGTAATCAGTTATCAGAAGTACCACTTTGTTTGCCTTTTTTTTTTTGCACCTTTTCTGATATTTTAATGTGCTTTCAAGATGCAGTGACCAGAATTGTACAAAATATTCCAAATGTAGCCTCACCAAAGATTTATAGAAAGATAAAGATATTATTTTTATTGTTGTACATGCAAAAGCACGCATATAGATCGGGTGAAACCTGGCTTAAAAGCAGTAACTGTGAGAGGGATCTTGGAGTCTTAGTGGACAATCAATTAAATATGAGCTAACAGTGTGCAGCAGCAGCCAAAAAAGCCAATGCAATCCTAAATTGCATTAACAGAGGGATTCAATCAAGATCACGTGAGGTACTAATACCACTCTATAAAGCCTTAATAAGACCACACCTAGAATATTACATCCAGTTTTGGTCACCACACTACAGAAAAGATGCTGAGACTCTAAAAAGAGTACAAAGAAGAGCAACAAAGATGATTACGGGACTGGAGCAGGGGTGGGTTCTAATTTTTTTTACTACTGGTTCTGTGGGCATGGCTTATTTTGTGGGTGTGGCTTGATGGTCATGTGACTGGGCGGGCGTGGCTTCGTGGTCATGTGACTGGGCGGGCGTGGCTTCATGGTCATATGACTGGGTGGGCGTGGCCAACTCAATGTCACTCACATCAAGGGGTGCCTCACCTGGCCCCTCCGCTCCCAGCCATTCCTTGTCACACTCAGCCTCAACGTATCTATACCGGTAGTTCTGTAAAAATGTTGTTCACCTTTTTTCAACTTTATTATCTACATACCAGTACTATACTTTCATGGATCACTGAAAGGAGGAAATGGCTCACATGCTGTGCCAAAGAGTGTGATAGGCAACAGGCTTTTAATAGGCTGCCACAAAGAATGGGGGGCAATGTATTTTCCAAAGAAGCAGAAGGCAAAACAAGAAGCAATGGATGGAAACTGAACAAAGAGAGAAGCAACCTAAAACTAATGAGAAACTTCCTGACAGTGAGAACCAATATAGGTGCAGAAATATTTCAGTCATAATTTCACATATAAAATGATGTACAAAATAAACACACACATATTTATGCTCTGGACTATAGACATTGAATGCATGTAAATCCCTGAAAAATATGTGGTAGCCCTGGGCAAAAGAAAGGCAG
>QLTV01012198.1:904236-916209 GCA_003457575.1 Thermophis baileyi
CTCTCTCTCTCTCTCTCTCTCACACACACACACACACACACACACCTGGTCTGGGACGAACTGCTCCAGCAAGCACCAGAGCAGGAGTGGCGGGAGAAGGAAGAAAGTGGC
This sequence comes from Thermophis baileyi, assembly GCA_003457575.1. Taxonomy (NCBI): domain Eukaryota; kingdom Metazoa; phylum Chordata; class Lepidosauria; order Squamata; family Dipsadidae; genus Thermophis; species Thermophis baileyi. The sequence goes on from QLTV01012198.1 coordinate 904,348, forward strand.
GCATCCGTGGGACCCGAGGCGGATGTGGGCGGCAGTCACCCAAAAGCCCCACGGAAGCCAAGCGTGCCAGGCCCAAAAGGCGAGTGAGCCTTGCCATGTCATGGTGCCTCCGCCGGCTCAGGGCAGCAGGCTCAGCTACAGCCCAGACGAGCCGAGGAACTGTGGGGAGCCTCCCGCGTGTTGCACACCCCTCCCACCCACTCCTGGCCTTCGCCCGTGCCTCCGCGCCGTTTTCAGCTGCCCACCTCCTTGGCCGGCTGGCTGGTCTTGCCGGAGAATGGCCATCTTAGCGCAAGATTGCCGCTCAAGTTTCAAGTCCTCATGGGTGCGGCAGGAGATGGCAGCGGCGGAAGAACAGGGTGGCAGCAGGAGAGGGCAGTGGCGGCAGGGAGGGCGCTTTGGGAGATGCTGGCTGGTGGCGGGAGGGGGCCGCCGGCCCGGAAAGCTTCTAACTACGTGGCTGTGAAGGTTGCCAGGCTGCCCTCTCCCCCCCAAATTTCCGCTAACGGTTCTCCCAAACTGGTCCAAACCGGTAGCAACTCACCACTGGACTGGAGGCTAAAACATATGAAGAACGGTTACAGGAACTGGGCATGGCTAGTCTAGTGTAGAGAAGGACCAAGGGGGACATGATAGCAGTGTTCCAATATTTGAAGGGCTGTCACAGAGAGAAGGGAGTCAAGCTATTTTCCAAAGCACCTGAAGGCCAGACAAGGAATAATGGATGGAAACTGAACAAGGAGAGATTCAACCTAGAAATAAGAAGAAATTTTCTGACAGTGAGAACAATCAACCAATGGAACAGCTTGCCTTGGGAAGTTGTGGGAGCTTCATCACTGGAAGCTTTCAAGAAGATACTGGACTGCCATCTGTGAGAAATGGTATAGGGTCTCCTGCTTGAGGAGGGGGTTGGACTAGATGACCTACAAGGTCCCTTCCAACTCTGTTATTCTATCTCCTTCCTAAAAATCCCAAGTATGGAATTTGCCTTTTTATAGCATCTGGCATGACATTTTAATCAAGCTGTTCATCGTGATTCCCAGATCCCTTTCCCAGAAAATTGTTACGGCTCAGTTCCCATTAAAATGTGCAGAGGAAAGAATAAAATTCTCTCCAAGGAATGTGTATATAAAAATTTGCATATTGAAACAAATATGCATTAAAATGCATGCAGATTTAGGTGAATTCTTTACAGGCAGTTTTGTAAATGGTTGTAGAAAGAGGAAAAAGAGGATAACTGAATGTCATGATTAATACATGAGTAGAGGGACTGCTGCCAAAGATTCAGGGTTGCAGATCTGATAAGAGACTTTTCTGCAGTTTATAGAAAAGCTTTCATTAAGTGATGAAGTCCTGCATGCTGAAAATTTTAAGATTCAAGTTGCATATATAGTAATCCCTAGGTTCATATGTCTTTCTTCCTTCTTGTCTTGTAATGGCATGAGAGATACTCATATTTCAATGAGAAAAGTGGTGTTGTTGGTGTGAGAGACACTCTGGCCTGAGCCTTTTTTTCTAGTGGAAGTCCCTACACGTAGTATGTGTCAAAAATGTCAAGATGGCCTCCATACCTGTGTGATCAAATCCTGTCCCTTTATTTGCATGTGTTGTGCATATACTGTATATGGCCAGAAGTTTGTTCATCTGGGTGAGGGGGCCATCTTGGTGTTTTTGAGTTTCCCTGCCTCTGCATCTGACCTTGTCATCTATTGTTCTTACATTGAAGAGCTGAGTTGAATAAAATCCAAATCAACAGATTAGCCCGTCCCTTAGTAGACAACAATAATAGAAGTGCGGTAACAGCAATAGCACTTAGACTTATATAGCGCTTCATAGTGCTTTACAGGCCTCTCTAAGCAGTTTACAGAGTCAGCATATTGCCCCCAATAATCTCGGTCCTCATTTTACCGACCTCGGAAGGATGGAAGGCTGAGTCAACCTTGAGCTGGTGAAAATCAAACTGCTGGCAGTCATCAGAATTAGGCTGCAATACTGCATGAGAGAGAGAGAGGGAGGGAGGGAGAGGGAGAGGGAGAGGGAGAGGGAGGGAGAGAGGGAGGGAGGGAGGGAGGGAGGGAGGGAGAGAGAGAGAGAGCGAGAGAGAGCGAGAGAGAGCGAGAGAGAGAGAGAGAGAGAGAGAGAGAGAGAGAGAGAGAGAGAGAGAGAGAGAGAGAGCGCCTTCAAGTCAGTGTTGACTTCTGGTGATTACCTAGACTAGACCCTGCAGTTTTCTTGTCAAGATTTTTGAGAAATGGTTTGGCATTGCCTGCTTCCTAGGTTGACCAGTCCAAGATCACCCAACTGGCTTTGTGCTGAAAGTGGGACTAGAACTCATAATCTTCTAGTTTTTAGCCTCATGCCTTAACCACTCTATCAAACTGGCTGTACATTAATGTTTAGAATTATATTAAAATGATATCTGCATGTTTCATGTTTAAGCAGTAGCTGGTTTCCAATGTTTGAAAGACCTCTGAGCTGAGTGTATCCATCAACTAATCAGCTTTCATCCATTAATAGGTTTTGATGGACTATAACATCAATAGCATTTTTATTATTAACCTCAATAGTATATAATACTATTGATAGTACAATACAATACAATTATAATATAATATAATGTAACGTACTATGATACATATAGAATTTATATGATAACATCAATAGAATTTATTTCTCACAACTGTCTAAAGTAGGTCATTGTAATTCTAAAAGGCATCTAGGAAAGGAAAGGCAGCCAAGAACAATAATTACATATCGATTCAGCGAAGCCCCAAGCCTGACAGCTGGCTAGAGGTGCTGGGAGTCTGATCTTGGGACACACTCTCAATTGAATCTACCTCAGAAAGTTGTAGAAGTAAACAAAGCTGTTGCCTTTGCAATAAAATTAACAGTGCATTTTAATAAAGTTGTGGGTTTTTTTAAGCTTTTGGAACAGGGAAGTGGAATGCAACTACAAAGTAAGGCAGCCTGCTTCCGACCAATGTTTCATTTTTTTAGAGAGGATTTTCATCTCAGCCATTCCTGAGAGACAGAGGCAGAGTGGGGTGGGAGGCTGGTGGGAAATCTTCCAGAGGCAGAGAGAGCAGTTGCAGTGAATCAAGAATTGTAATGGAAGGCCTCTTAATGTACTTCAGGGTAGGAAGACAAGGAAGGTTCTCTGTTTTGTGTGAACTGATCAAATGCAGATGTTGCCAAAGAAGTGACCTTCTTGACCGCAACTTAACTCAGGATTGAATGGCAGACAGTCACTCAGTGGAAGAGTAAGACCATGTTTTGGTGTGAGGGTGTAAATGCATATACGCAATATACAGGACTCAAGTGCCCAACTACTTTATGGATCAATGTGTTTTTTCTCTGTCACCTTTTTCAAACTGTTTAACCATTATTTTCAGCTTTTTATGTGTGCCATGGATTGGGGCATTGAAAAATATTAAAATGGGACTCGCTTTTCTCTCTTCCTGGAATATCCGATTTCATATAAAACTCATCAGTTGAGCTGAGTATTTGGCTTGATCAATGGCAGGAAACCAGAGGATCAAATGTTAATAAATCAGAAACAGATACCTCCACTTGAGCAAGGAGATATCACTAACTTGAAAAACAGGGCAAATTATTCAACAGCTTCTCTTTCTATACGTATATGTATGAGAAAACTGAAAGCTTTTCATAAGACACTCTGAAAGTTGAAACAAAGGATCCGAAGAAAAGAACATGAAAAAAGTGGGGGGAGTTATCAGCCGAGAAGTTACAAGTTCAGCAACAAAAGAACTTACCCGCATTAGCAATACACAAACATAAAGGAATGAGAAAAGCTTTCGGCAACGGAGTAGAAGGTACTCAATTTCGTTGACAATTAAGTGGGCTTGATTCCGGGGATTTTTATCTGAACAGTGGTAGGATGACATTTTTAAAGATCCCATCAGAGTAACAGAGTAACAGAGTTGGAAGGGACCTTGTAGGTCATCTAGTCCAACCCCCTGCTCAAGCAGGAGTCCCTACACCATTTCCGACAAATGGCAGTCCAATTTCCTCTTGAAAGTCTCAAGTGTTGGAGCTCTCACAACCTCTGAAGGCAAGCTGTTCCACTGGTTGATCGCTCTCACTGTCAGAAATTTTCTCCTTATTTCCAGGTTGAATCTCTCCTTGGTCAGTTCATGTTACTAGTTAAGCACGAGCCACCTTATTCATCTTGGATGTACATATACATGGAGCAGAGGGCTTCTCTGGGCTATAAATTTACTGGGCAAGGAATAGTCGATGCTCTTCGGTACTAACAGAACTGATTCTATTGTGCAGCAGGGTGAAGCTTCCTGTTGTAGGAAAGACTCAAAGGAAATAGTGACTGAAGAATGCAGCAAGTGTTTCTAAACTACCAGCCTTAGCAAAAAGGGATCTATCTGGGTTCTGCTCCAAGTATTAACTTATCTTGGATACAAAGGAAAGATCATTATGCAATCCCTCTTCTTGGTCAGGCTCCTGGAAATCAGATTGTTCTTCCCATAGTATCAACCATTGTCCTGAACACTTCTGGGATTGAACGAGGGAGTGGAAGAACCTGATTGGTGCTTTTGGAAGCAGTTTCTGTATTTAATTGGATGAAAGTCATTTTTTTCCCGTTACTATAGAAAGGCACTATTTATGTACAGGTAGTCCTCAACTTACAACAGTTCATTTAGTGACTGTTTGAAGTTACAATGGCACTGAAAAAAGTGACTTATGACCATTTTTTCACACTTATGACCGCTGCAGCATCTCCATGGTCCCATGATTTACATTCAGATGCTTGACAACTGGTTCATATTTATGACGGTTGCAGTGTCCGGAGTCATGTGATCCTCTTTTATGACCTTCTGACAAGCAAAGTCAACGGGGAAGCCAGATTCACTTAACAACCATGTTACTAATTTAACAACTGCAGTGATTCACTTAATAAATGTGGCAAGAAAAGTCGTAAAATGGGGCAAAACTCATTTGACAAATTTCTCACGTAGCAATATAAATTCTGGGCTCAATTGTGGTCATAAGTCAGGATGATAGATCTAAATTCGGTTTTTCATCCAAGAAATCCAGAAATGTGATGGGAAATTTTTCTGCTGTGGGTGATGATGACAATTTAGAACCAAAAGGTTGTTGCACTTCAGAAAGAGAGTTGGGACTCTTCAAAATTTCTGAATACTGAGGGGGATAAATCCAGACCAACAACATCAACTTTCCCCACATCTGAAGTCCTCTAGATCAGCGTTTCTTAATCTCAACATTTAAAAGACTGTGCAGACTTCAATTCCCAGAATTCAATTCCCATGCTAGCTGGGGGATTCTGGGAATTAAAGTCTGTGCATCTTAAAGTTGCTGGGATGAGAAACATTGATCTAGATGTCTTGCACTCATATCCCTCTCATTTCCACCAATTAGAATTACTTTTAGGATTGAGAATATGAGAATAAAATTGTGGACCCCACCAAATCAGTTGGATTGGCTTTAATACACAGTTTTCTATGGAGTGCCACAACAGGTTTATGCCAAGAGAACGGCACCATTTATTAATTTCCATCCTTTGTTTACATGTATAATGGTACTGACTAATTTTATTTCTATCTTTCTCGAACATTTTGAGTTTCAGGTTTCCTGGATTAAACACCCTAAGACTGCAGTCTCAGTTTTAAATGGGAAATTTGCCCCCAAGAATAGTCTTGCAAATTCAATTAAATGTATAACTCTCCATCAGGACAGCATTATCCTTCCCTCCTATTTTCTCCTTCTGCAATCTATCACCTGCATTAATTAGAACCAGGGGGAGATCATCTTCAGTGGATTAACCCTAACTAACTTGTGTGCATTCAACATGTGCTCTTTTGATTAACTTGAGCCCTGGGCTGCTGTCTGAGCTGTACCATCATGTAATTGTATGTGTTTTATTAATTTCAGATGAGTAGAGAGGCTGGATAGCTTTGAATCTCCAATTAATATGCCTGGACCAGTCCATGTGTCTGAGTTGCATTTCACTCTAGGTGCTTAAAATATATATAAAAAATAAAATTAGGTTTACAGCAGAGGTGGGTTCCTACCAGTTCGGACCGGCTCTATAGAACCGTTAGTAACGTGGCGGCCTGGGTCGCTGGAACCGGCACGACCCAGGCCTGTCACGCCCCCGAGCCGGTTCTCTCGGCGGCGCCATAGGTGCCGCCATCTTGTTTTTTGCTTCTGCGCATGCATAGAAGCTTTTTTTAAGTACTGCACATGCGCGCGTGTCCCTGAGCAAACCGGCAGTACCTGAATCCGGAACCCACCCCTGGTTTACAGTATACATGCATCTACAGATAAGTATATATATATTTAAAAACAGAACCAAGAGAAGCTTGTTGGCAAGTCTGCCTGTTGCTTACATGAGTCTGATCTTTTATGTTGTCTCACAATAGCCATAATCCAAATCCATTTTTTTTGTTTTAATTAATAACAGAAAAAAGAGAAGCAAAAACAAAATCTAAAACTGAATATAATCAGAAACAGTAAGAAGCAGAAACAACTAAAATAAAAAAGGGGAAAAAGAATGGTACATGTTTGCAATAAATCTATATAAAATGTCTTAAACAAGTTAAACCTTGACCACACAGAATCATACTGAATACTTTACAATCCTGATTTAGAGCTCTTTCCAAATCCAAAAATTTTATCTCTTCGCTATAGCACAAACTGTGGCACAAATGTCAAGTCTTATGTTCTGGTTTCTGCTGGACATTGTGTGTGTGTGTGTGTGTGTGTGCAAGAGAGAACTGGGTAGGGACTTCTCTCCTTACTTTTCCATGTATATGAAAATCAGTCTTTTGTATGCAAGAGTGGAAAGAAATCCCATCAAGGAAAATTTTCTATAAACATCATCTGTAGAACATGAGTACACAATGTGTAGCCTTCCAGAGATTTGCTGAACTACAATTCCCTGCTGCTTCACTCATCACAGCTAATGGAGAGGGATGTTGGAAGATGTAGTTCATTAACTTCAAGATACCACATTCAGTGCATCTATTCATGCAGGGGCCTGCATATTGCTTGTTGGCAGAATCAGAGCAAAAAAAGCTGGCCGAATCAGAGCCATTTTTCTCTCACACTCCTCCTTGCCAATTTTCTTCTCCTTACCATCAGCAAAAGCTTAAAAATACATTTAGATTACCTGTAGAAGTGAACAAAAGACTTAGAAGGTACAGCATCTACCTGAGTACAGAAAAAAAAAATTAAGTATTGACTCAGAGATTATCCATCCTAAACAACATTTAACAACAAAATATGAAAAGAACACTTTTTCCTTTCATACCAATAACATAAACATATTTTTTCTCAGATCTGGTTTGTCATACTCTTTGAACAGTATATTGCATATAAGAATTACACTTTATGAACATTTGCTTAATAATATTGGCTCTTTGGCAGTCATATGTTGACCAGGCAAAACTGTGTGGCTTATCAGCTCTTATCAGTTCTGTTCAGGACTTCTCTAATCATGAAAGCAGTAATGATATAAGTAGAAAAAAATATGTCACAACTAGTCTTGTTACTGATAATTTGGGATGTATACTGACCATTTCTTCTACCTGTTCTTCATGAGGGGGCATTAATGATGGGTCTATTCTTTTTCTAAAATGGGCTCCTCTCTTAATATAGGATGTCATGTACATATGAAGATGATCCCATTAAGACTTGGATGCTCAGCTGGTTGCAAATGCCTGGGACTAGCTTACATTGACGATGCCCTTGAAGTGTTTGGCACCTGAATGGGTTGTAGGCAAAATATACTTTTTCATGTACTCAAGAAATCCCCTAGAAATTCAAAAACATATTACTTTATGTGGAAAAGTCACACCTAGGAATTTGACGAATAACAGCCTTTTAAAATGAACTTTATTTATTTACTCTTATTTTAGAAATGTGTTTTATTGTTGATTGTTTATTTAATGGTTTTTATTGAAGTTGGTTTCAAATGTTATGCGGAGTTTATTCAGTATGAAATATACAACAAAATTTTCAAAAACAGTTTGATTGGGAAATGGAAAAAATGACTTTCAATTTAAAAGTAAGAACAGAGAAAGCATTACTCTGTAAAAATAATATTGCAACTTTTTATTAAATTTTGAAATTAAAAATTATTTTGATTATCCAGACTTTATTGAATGCACAACGTAGGCTCAAAATAGTGTTCATTTCACTATTGTTGTTTTAAATCCTTAAGACAAATAGTTCAATAAATCTGATTAAATTATGTTAAATCCAATGTAATGAATAAACATTCCACTAAAGCCCAGCATTTTATACCAGTAATCAGTGGAAGCCCTATGGAAGAATTCCATCTTTAGGATGCTCTAGAACAGTGTTTTTCGCTCGAAGATGTATGGACTTCAACTCCTAGAATTCTCAAAGCTGGCTGGGGAATTCTGGGAGTTGAAGTCCACATATCTTCAAGGGGCCAAGGTTGAGAAACACTGCTCTAAAAAACTGTGAAGGAGAAATCCTTTCAAATCTCAGAAGACAGACAGTGTATACTTGTTCCTCCTCCTTTAATGTCATTTGAGACTAGACTCATCAGAGCCCTTCTCTCTGAACATACCAGGTCAGTTCTACACTTGACTAGGTGGTCATTCAGATACCCAGGTTTGCAACAAAGTGGAGATATGAGAAAGAATAACATTGAAGAGTTTGTTCACAGGTGAACATTAATCATTTATAGTTGTTCTATATAGTTGCCAATAGTTGTTCTGATTGGCCCATGCATGGTTGTGTGAATGTTTTATTTTAAATATAGATGGGTTTGTTTTGTTTGATTTTTTTAAAATTGTTTTTATATGTTTTATTTTTTATGATGTAAGCCGCCCAGAGTCCTTCGGGAGTTGGGCGGCATATAAATTTTATAAAATAAAATAAATAAAATAAATTTATGGCTGAAATCTAAGCTGAGGGTGTATGCTGCAAATGCAGTGTCATAAGTTCAGATAGTGCTAAAAGAATATTCCTGTCATATCATGAGTAGCTTTCATGAACTGGGAGCTTCCATGAATTGTACTGTAGAGCCCACAGGGAGCACCATTTTTTTGGAAAGTCATTTTAGTATAGAAATTGGTTTTCTTTGCTTGTGGCAAAATGCCTTTTTTTTCTTTTCTTTTTAAAATCACATTATCTATTGTACTACTTTTTTTTTAATTGCCGGGCTTTAGTTTTCATTATTGCCATGAAATGCTTGGCCTTACTGCATAGGCTGCAAATGCATGTCGGTTAAACTTTAATGGAAATAAAAATAATGTCATTCTTTACAATTCACAACAGTGAATGTCAGTAATTTAGTGAGCGAGTTTCTGCATTTTCTCAATGTAACTTATTTATTTAGAATTGCCATTTGTCAGAGGCTCTTTCCCCCCCCCCTCCTCACATGACAACTTTTGAGCCTCAGATACCTTTGCAATTGCACGCTTATATTTCAGGAATGTCTTCATTTTCGGCTTGACGATCACATCTGTACTTGTTTAATGCTCTGCTGGTGGTCTCTCCTCTATGGTATGCCAACCGCTATGTTCATCTTAAACAATATTTACACTGATTGGGGACACCAACGCACAAGTAGCTCATTAGAAAAGAAGAGGACAGCTTGACTTTGCAGCAAAGCCCAAAATTTGCCTTAAGAAAACATTTGAATTTTGAACCCTCGGGATGATGATGATGACAAGAAAATATGGGTCACGAAGCATAAATAATAATGGAAGCAATATGTTATGTGAGTAAATGGATGTGTTTGAATTCATTATGGCCATTAATAAGGTGCCTAATATTGATTATTGTATTTCATCATTAGTTCTTTAAATGATACTTAATAATTTCCTTTGGGGAGCTGAAATCTTCAGGCAGCCAGAAAACACTACTTTAGGAAAGACTGCTACAAAAAATTGTGTTAGGTTGAATAAAATGTCTGGGCTTTAATTGTCACATTGGCAGAGAAAAGCTTTGCTCTGCAAAGAATTGTGCCTTGTATTGCACCCAGTGTGGATGATTGTTTATTTAAAACATGTATTTATTTTAAGTGAACCCACACTAACGTTCAAAGAATTGTTCTGGCAGTTTGCAGAAAAGTAAAATATTTTAAAAAATCTTTTTAAAAGAATGAATAAATTTGTTGTTTACAGTTTTGGAGGCAAGATGAGAACAGCAGGTCAAATTAGTACGACAAACTAAGCCTGGTATATGTGCTTGTTTTAAGTGGTCCTATAAAGTCCTGTCTATTAAGTAACTAGCAAGAGTGATGCAGATTTCATTAATGTCTCTCATGCTAGTCTGGGGTAAACACAAAATCTTGGAAACTATGTTTAATAGGAATGTCCCAACCTCAGCTACAGTGAATTTAAGGCACTTTTCCACAGAACCCTCCCCAGCTGTGCTGAGTTGCCATTTTTGAGGTAAGTTTTCAAAGGGCTCATCCCCAGCTTTCCCACTGTTTCTTCCCACTTTCTCCCAGCATGACAGTATTCATGGACTGTTCCTGCAGTCTCCCATCCAAGCTGTAAAGTCATCCAAACCTGTTTTACTTCAGCCATATGGCTGTACCACTTGTCTTTAAATTACACTGCCCTCTGGACAAATGTGAAAGTTAATCAAATCAGGCACAAGGAAAGCCTGCTTAGGAAAATTTTAAATTTAGGGATAGCAACAGGACACATTTTTCCACTGTCATCATTAAGGAGGCTGGCAACGTGAATTTTTTTCTATCATGGTGAGCCCTGGTGGGCTTATCCCATATAAATAGACAAGACAGAGGTATCAGAATCAAACCAGAAAGTATTTGCAGTGAGGAAGACAAATGAAGTGAAAGTTATTATCTGCAGGAAATATCTTGTCTATCAATTTGTCTTCCACAATCTGCAAAATTTGAGTACAGTATCTGTGAGGTTTAGTGCTAATAAATGCTTCTTAAAAGAGTTGCAGGAAAGCAACCACAATGTCTGATCTTATTGGAATTAAAATGTTGCCCAAGTGTATGCTTGGAATTGAGAAGTAAAATGCTAAGCATTCTAAGTCCATGTTGACCTTGGGGAAAAAATTAAAGTGCTAATTACATTTCCAGAAGGACCAAACAATACTGCTGTTTTGTTTTTTGTTTTTTGCTTGTGGTAAACTAATCTATGATTTGTACCATTGAGAAAAATGAGGGAGCTGTAAATGAAAGTACAAAAAGTAAAATAGCAATTTTGCATAAGGTCCCATATAGGACATGTTACCTGAATGCTGAGAAGGTGGATTTGTGGAAGATCAAAGCCAGAAGAAAATGCTCACAAGCACAAATATGATTATGGCTAAAGTTTAGAAATGGTATTGGTATTTTAAGGCCGCTACCCAAAAGGGTACTCTAGCACATGCAGTATATGGGCAACAAGAATAGTTGGAAAACTTTAAGACCTACTAAAATTTGGATAACATGAAGATGGCAGAAAAGGTGGCATTGGCAAAACATTAAAGAGGGTAACAGAAGAAAAGGAATATTTACCTAAATCTGGCCCCGCAACACCTGGGAGGCTTCCTCCTCTCTTCATTACAAACACTGCAAACATTCCTGGCAACTATCTGAAGGAAAGGGCAGGCAGGAAAACACCTCCTATTATCCTGAAGAGGCTTTGGCATAAAGAAAATCAAGCTGGGATGAGGACAGCATAAAAAAGACATCATATACAGATCTATGAAGATCTATGAAGAGACCAACTGTTGGACTGGCTAACTGACCTGTTTTGGTGCTCCAAACCTCAGATTGAATTTTGCCTTCTTTCTGGGGAACAAACCAGGCAAGCTTTTGTTCCAGAGACGGTTTTAATTCTGATGTGTGTTCCTTTCCTTGTTATC
>QLTV01012198.1:919549-939768 GCA_003457575.1 Thermophis baileyi
ATAGCTCCCGGTGACCGGTAAGATCCCACACGGTTGGGCTCCTCCAGGTCCCCTCAGCTAAGCAGTGCCGGCGGGCGGGCCCGCGGGGGAGGGCCTTCTCTGTAGCCTCTCCGACTCTGTGGCACCAACTACCCCCCGAGATCCGTACTACCCCCACCTTACTGGCCTTCCGTAAAGCCCTTAAGACCTGGCTTTTCCGGCAGGCCTGGGGCCAATAGTTGTTCTGATTGGCCCATGCATGGTTGTGTGAATGTTTTATTTTAAATATAGTTGGGGTTTTTTTTCCCCTTTCTTTTTTAAATTGTTTTTATATGTTTTATTTTTTATGATGTAAGCCGCCCAGAGTCCTTCGGGAGTTGGGCGGCATATAAATTTTATAAAATAAAATAAATAAATAAATAAATAAATCTTTAATGGTCAGATGGCCCCTTCCAAAGCCACTCATCTCACTTTCTTTTACCAATACACTGTTCTCCCGCTTCACACTGTTATCATGATGAAGATTACTCATTGCTATCTTCACCTTTTTAGGTATCCACACAATAATAAAGGTAAGAAATATCTCAAATACATTATTCTAGAAACTACACAGATGGTTTCTTTATTGTTATTTCTGTTTCTTTATTCTGGTGTTACTGTTTTACTTTAATACTGATTTTGACAAATATTGATACTCTGTTTTCCCCAAAATAAGACATTCCCTGATAATAAGCCCAATCGGGCTTTTGAGTGCATGGCAATAAGGCCAAGCACTTATTTCAGGGTTCAAAATAATATAAGACAGGGTCTTATTTTCGGGGAAACGCGGTAGGTTGAATCATAATGTAGTTCTCCTAACTTTCTTTTGCATAAAAAATTAAGCTTACCAAATGTGAATCATTCAATTCCAAGAGATTTCAAGAACAGAACTTCTGTATGTATCAAGTAGTTATTATATGCTCAGTCTATATGCTAATGAGTTTGCAACAAGCTGCATTCTTCTGCTTTACCACCACTCCCAGTGGATATTTCATCAATCAGAAGTCTCTGTTTTTATTTATTTTATTTATTTGTTGCATTTTTATGCCGCCCAACTCCCAAGGGACTCTGGGCGGCTTACAACAGAAGTATAAAAACATTCAAACAATATAAATATTAAAAAATGATTTAAAAAGCCATACACACCATTCGTGGCCGGATCTCACAGATTGTAACATTGAGATCAGTGGCCCCAGGCCTGCTGGAAAAGCCAGGTCTTCACCGCTTTCCGGAAGGCCCAAGGGGGGGGGGTAGTCCGGATCTCAGGAGGTAACTGGTTCCAGAGAGCTGGGGCAGTCCCGCGGGCCCACCAGCCGGCACTGTTTAGCTGACGGGACCTAGAGGAGACCAACTCTGTGGGATCTCACCGGTCGCTGGGAGCTATGTGGTAGAAGGCGGTCTCGAAGATAACCTGGCCCTGAGCCATGCAGGGCTTTAAAGGTAATAACCAACACCTTGAATTGTGCCCGGAGACCAATAGGAAGCCAGTGCAGCTCGCAGAGGATTGGTGTAATGTGGGTGTACCTAGGTGCACCCACGACAGCTCGCGCAGCTGCATTCTGGACCAACTGTAGTCTCCGAACACTCTTCAAGGGTAGCCCCATGTAGAGCGCGTTGTTTAGGTGGTAGAAATGCATTGCCTACCAGTTGAAAGATCCCTCTCCTGTAGGATTGAAAATGAGGAAAGTATAAGCAAAAACGCAATGGATTAAAAACAAGTGATTGGCATAGTGCAGAGACAAAAGCATGTTTTGGGATATCAAAGACAACATTCAAGAAAGCCAGTCTTACATGGAAACCTGCTTCCCCACGAATAATCACCTTTCCTTTTCTGAGGAAAGATATGCATTCAAGGGGCAACCTGAATTCAATCTGTGAAATATGAAACTTTATTTCCTTTCCCCATTCAATTTTATTCCATACGTTTAATAGAACTTCATTAGAAGCTGGGAAAAAGCCCCTTGAAAGTCCATGATCTTTATCTAGTGAAATAGGGATTCCTTAGTTGCAGTGGGAGTTTGTTGTTATAATTCAGGAACAAGAATTTGTGCTGAATCGGTATGAGGACTGAAAATGACATGGTTAATACTGGAAAATAGGCTAGAAATAATGTTGAAGGAAGGGATGAAATGCCAGAATCAGATTCTTCTATTTGCCAGAAATTGATTCAACATGTCACTTACCAGGACATGAGAACTGTCTTGTTTTTGTCAGGATGTATATATCAGTATATGCAATTAAGAATATAACATTTTACAATGTTTTGAAGGTATTCCTGAAACTTTGCCTTAAATTAGGTCAAACCAGATTCTACCGATATTTCTTTTTAGCTGGAACTTCCTAGATCCCATAGCATAAGTGTTGGCTATTCCACTTTTCAAGTTACTGAACTAATGATCCAATAGTTAAATCAAATTTTTATTACAGTCATAGACCACTATATGAGTGATGAAACATAATGTATTGTAGCTTAACAAAATAGAAGACAATGGATTCCTGATCCATGCCTTAATAGGAGATGAAAAACATATACTGTTTTCTTTAATAATTTTGGATTATTTATCAATGAATTGGATAATGTAATTCATCATAAAGGTAATCTAATGCTTGATGAACCAAATTATTTGCATAGGCATTTCAGAACATAAAAAATTGCAATGGTTGCCATTCAGAATACTGGTTGTTACCTATAAAGTCCTTCACGCAATGCAGCCTGGTTGCTTGAGGTACCACTCATCTCCTATAGAATCTGCCTGGATGATTTGATTTGGCAGACTTGGCACATTGCGTTCCCTTCAATTAACAATATCATTGATCAGGATCTTGGAGTCACACTACCTCTGTACCAGTGCTTCTCCTCTGGAATGAGGTTTCCCCTGAAATCCAAATGTACCCCATTTGAGATCCAGATGTCCCCGACCCTGCTGATGTTTCAAAAGGGCATGAAGACCCAGCTCTTATCCCAGACTTTTGGCAAGGGTGAATGAAGCCCCCTTGAATTGTGTGGGTTTGTTTCCTTCTTTTTTTGTTCCTGTCAGTTCTTCTCATCTTTGCCATCTTTTATTTTTTTATTTTTGTTTCTTGCATTTTTTAAAGCTGTTTTTTCTTGTAAGTTGTCGGGAGTTGGACAGCATATAAATGTAATAAATATAGATGGTCCTCCTTTAGTGACTGCCTTGTTTAGTGACCATTCACAACTATAACTTATAATTGTAAGTGACGAAAAAATTAACTTTGTGACCAATCCTCATATTTGCAATCTCCACATGTCTGCAAAGAAAAGGAAAGTTGAAATAGGAACATAAGCATATGGTCACCACATTAGAAAAAAGGTGTTGAGTCTTTGGAAAAAGTGCAAAGAAACAACTAAGACGATTAAAGGCCTGGAGACAAAGACATATGAAGAACAGTTGCAGAAATTGGGTATGGTTAGTCTAGAGAAAAGGAGGACTAGGGATGACATGATAGTAGTATTCCAGTATTTGAAGGGCTGCCACCAAGAAGAGGGGGTCAATTTATTTTCCAAAGCACCAGAAGGCAAGATAAGAAACAATGGATGGAAACTAATCAAGGAGAGAAGCAACCTGGAATTAAGGAGAAACTTCCTAACAGTAAGAACAATTTACCAGTGGAACAGCTTGCCTTCAGAAGTTGTAGGTGCTTCATCACTGGAGGTTTTTTAAGAAAAGACTGGACAGTCACTTGTCTGAAATGGTGTAGGGTCTCCTGCTTGAGCAGGGGTTGGACTAGAAGACCTCCAAGGTCCCTTCAAGCTCTATTCTGATTGATTGATAGTTAACAGTTTCACTTAGCAACCACTTAGCTTAACAGCCAAGATGACGGTCCCAATTATGGTTGTGTGCCAGTCTGTCAGAAGTAAGCAATCAGATTACTGGTGGATAACAAAAGTCAGTTACTTTATTGTCTACCACCTATGTTATAAGTATCTCACCAGAATGCTTGCCTTCCACTGGGAATGACCAGATAAGGTGTCAGGCTTCATGGATCTTGGGAGAGTTCAAACTTATGTCACTTGTGGCTGTACAAGGTCCTCACTTGACTCCTCCTATCAGCCTAGCTGTGTTGGCAATTTCCCAACACAGTCCCAATTGTAGTCATTGAAAGAGGATCACCTCTAAGAATAAAACCCAGTGAATTAAGAGAAGAATATGCACCACTGAGGATAAGTTGTTCCATATTCTATTTTTGAGACCTTTTGAAACTTCTGGGCAGGAAATTCCTTCCTTCCTTCCTTCCTTCCTTCCTTCCTTCCTTCCTTCCTTCTTTCCTTCCTTCCTTCCTTCCTTCCTTCCTTCCTTCCTTCCTTCCTTCCTTCCTTCTGCTTATTGCAGTTTGTTTTTTTAATTAGGAAGGCTGATTCCTCACTATGTCTGCTGATAATCAGCCAAAGGCCTATATCCTGCCATAGGGAATTAAGGCATACAGTGTGTGATTTGTGAGCCAAATTCATAGTCTCTGTGGATGGATTCTGATCCTGGTATGCTATAATGTGGCATTCCTCATCATGTAGAAAATCAGAGAAAAACCATTTTATTTTAGCAAAGTTTTTAAGCTTAGCCTTCTCCAGAAGGAGAGAATCCTATCCCATCCCCTTTGTGGAGAATACAATATATGGTTTCATATAACTTTAGAGCAACAATTGAGGCTTTTTTGGAGGACAGGGCTTCAGGTTAATGAAATTCACAAATAATGTTTATGAGAGTCATATTTAAACTGGAAAAAACTAGCATGCAAAAAAAAACAGTTCTTGTTAAAGACTGGAATGCACAAAATAAACAAGTTGGATATTCTTAGAAGACTTGTTAGCAGCAGGTATGGTTTCAAAAGATAACAAATACTGAATGTAAGAAAAGCAACTTTGTACCCAAGCCTTTTTTTTTTTTTTTGGTAAATATTGGGTGAAAAAATAAAAATGCTTGTCAAAGTCTCATAAAAGCCCTGTTATATTCTATGGTGCCCAAGAGAGATGTCAGCTATTTCAATAACCTGCATAAACTCCCTTCTGCTTTTTGTGGATACTTTTTCATTGGACCCATCTTTTCTCCTGTTTTTTCCAGCTATTTTGGGAGCGCTGTTGTTTTATCTAGAAAGGAGAGATTTGTATTTTAATCTGAAAAGGAGAATACAAATAAATGGAAAGCTAAGGAACATGCTCTATACTTTCGAACGGGAAGAGGAGAAAATACAAAGTTTGCTGAAAAGTACATACTTTGCTCCCCCCCCCCCAAAAAAAAAAAAAGAGAGAGAGAGAGAGAGCGAGAGAGAACCCTTGACATTTCTAAAGATTTTGGAAAATACATTGCTCCCCCCACCCAAAAAAAAAAAAAAGAGAGAGAGAGAGAGAGAGAGAGAAAACCTTTCAGATCAGTTTCTCTATGGAACAAATCTGTCTGCTAATTAACAAATGTTGTTTTGCTCACAGTCAAGATATGTGTGGCATAAAGAATTACTGATTGAACTTATCAGCAAAATAAGGCAAAATATAGAAAATGCCTTCCCTTCAAAATATGCGATCTTTTGGGATAATCTCATTTTGCAACATATGGATTCTGTTAGCTTTTCAGTTCCTGGGTCAAATGAGAACTTGAAGTTGAAATACTTCTTCACACACCTTCATTAGTAAGAAAGCACATTTGCTGGTCCTTCCTTTTCCCACCGTAGTTGTTTTATAATTTCATACAAATGTACCCACACCCATATGCAGTGGTGGGATTCAAAATTTTTTACTACCGGTTCTGTGAGTGTGGCTTGGTGGGTGTGGCATGGCTTGGTGGGCGTGGCTTGGTGGGCGTGGAAGGATACTGTAAAATCTCCATTCCCAACCCACTCCAGGGGGAAGGATACTGTAAAATCTCCATTCCCTCCCCACTCCAGGGGAAGGTTACTGCAAAATCCCCATTTCCTCCCGATCAGCTGGGACTCGGGAGGCAGAGAATAGATGGGGGCCGGGCCAGTCAGAGGTGGTATTTACCGGTTCTCCAAACTACTCAAAATTTCCAGTACCGGTTCTCCGAACTACTCAAAATTTCCGCTACCGGTTCTCCAGAACTGGTCAGAACCTGCTGAAACCCACCTCTGCCCATATGGGACAGTGGATCTGCCCCAAGCCCCTTCAGAACCTGGCACAATGATTCCATGGCATCAGCTGCAGTTATCACTTCTAAGACCTGAGCTTTAACCCTATGTGTGTTTTGCTGCCAGGAAAAGCTTTGTGTTATCCAAAGGTAGCTCCATGAGTTTTCTTTCTGTTTGCAAGTATATTCTCAGGAAGGCAGACATTTGACTTTTGAGTGATTTATCTGCTAAAGTGGGTTTTATAAATGTGATGTTTGTTTATCACTGTATCAAAATTGTGGTGGCTTTTATGGTTGATCAACAAGTCAGCCATATGTCTATGGAGATTCTCAGTCATTCAGGTCATGGTTGTCCCAAAGCTGCTTTTTCAAGAAGCAACTGGACTTTCTGGTTTTTCTTTGAAGACGTTTTGCTTCTCATCCAAGAAGCATCTTCAGCTTCTTGGATGAGAAGTGAAACATCTTCAAAGAAAAAACCAGAAAGTCTAGTTGCCTCTTGAAAAAGCACCTTTGGGACAAGTCAGTCGTGTGTTTATTGCCTGACTTCCAATAACTCTGGTGACTATATGCATTCTTGTAGCTGTGTGCATATACTACCAGAGCTTGTTGAGATTTATATCTCAGAATAAAAGAATAAAAACAACTCACTATTATCTAAAAATGATGGTACATTTCTACTTCTATTATATCAGAAGTAAGGTAAGCTAGAAGAGGAAGAAAGGAAATAAATCTTGCCATGCTTTGCTTTGGCTTGTATTAGCAACAATAACATAATTTATAATAGCACTCAAACTATATCCATCTACACAGATTGGTTGGGTAGAACTAAAGACTAGAGGTAGCTTTTGTCTCAGTGATAAATGGGAAAGAAGGATGTCTTAGATAATTAGTGTCAATTAAAATAGACAGGCCAAGCCTAGATGTTTTCACATCTTGTGAATTCTTGAAGGCATCCCATTGGCCCTTGTGGAAAAAAGAATTCAGCCATGTCCAGAACGGTGCTATTTGGATGTTACTGGTTTACAGGTTCATTTTTTTATTATCATAAGCCATACCGGCAGAAGCTGCAGCAGATACATTTTGTGACTCAACATCTAAAGCATATAAAGCTGGGCAATTGTTCTGGTCTAGTCGAATTCTTCATATATTCTTACATCCTTGTCATCACTTAGCCATACATACCAACTCTTTTCCTTAAGGAACATCTGTCTAAATAGTGGATAGCTACTGATTTCAGACTGAACTGTGAGAATGACACTGACCTAAGTACAAGAAGCAGACACAAGATATAATCAGAAAATATACTCAGGAAGTGAAACTGCAATTTGGGTTGGGCAAGTTGGATGTCCTCCATGATTCACTTAAAATAAAAGCCCTGGCAAAAATTATTTTTGCATCTGTCCTGCAAAAATCAAGTCCTTCTTGCAAAAGCTGAGCCTGACATGGAAAAATAAACAATGATGACATTTAGTTTTGCCATAGCAAAATATCTGACATTGCCAATTTCTACTAAAGCCTGAGAGTTTATAGAAAGACAGTTAACACCGTTAAAATATCACTTCTGCTCCTCTTGGGATTTGTGCTCCGTAACAGGTCAGTATTTGGGCCATTTTCTTAAAGTCAAGCATGAAATCTTTTTAAGTGAATCACTTCCCATTTCCTCTCTCACCACACAAGAGTTTCCTTCTTTCATTACCAAGAATGTCAGAATTTTGAAAATGCAGAAAACAACTGGAGCCACATGGTTCTCTAAAAATACCAGGCCTTTCTGTGCTGGCAGTGACCAAAGGGTCAAATAAGTTACTCCCTTTTTCTCATTTTCTCACATGCCTGTTTGTACGGGGCAGCAATCAATATCTTCAGATAACAGTACAGCATATGATTCAGTATTGCGCTAGTGTCGTTAACAAGGAGAGAGAAAGTATTTTTTGAAGAGAGGAAGATAAGAAGCTCCCTTATACCAAGTCAGTTTATTGGTCCATCTAGCTGCATTGTTTACTCTGATTGGCAAGCAGTTCTCTGGGGTTTCAGACAGCAATGTCTGCATTCAATTACGTCTGTTGAGATGTCTGCTGCAGTTATGGGATAAGATCATAAAATGGCTGCAACCTTGCTCCCTCTGTAGTAGAAAGCAAACTGTGAAAAGGCTTCTTGTAAGAGGTCAACATAATTCCCATCCAGCCGGTGCTGAAAGCATAATAGGCTAATCTCTTTTCAGAAACATTCTCCATATGGAAACAGGCACGTGGAAGATGTACAAGGATAGTCACAACTCCATGTGATTATGCATTGAGAATGGAGGTGTCAAAGATGGCTCTTGTAGGTATTTTTTTACATACATTATTATTGTTTTTTTTTAAAAAAATCAAAACAAAAGATACAAAATATAGAATAGAATAGAATAGAATAGAATAGAATAGAATAGAATAGAATAGAATAGAATTCTTTATTGGCCAAGTGTGATTGGACACACAAGGAATTTGTCTTTGGTGTATATGCTCTCAGTTTACATAAGGAGAATAAAATACATTCATCAAGAATAAAAAGATACAACACTTGGTGATAGTCAAGGTTACTAATAAGCTATCAAATCGTACTAGGAAACAAATAAAAACAATATAAATTGAAAGATACAAGCAACATGGTTATAGTAATAAGTGGGAAGAGATAGATACTAGTAACGAAGAGAAGTATAATAGTAATACAGTAATACAATAATAATAGTAATACAAATGCATGTGCATTTGCAGATATGTGGAAGCAGGCCTCCATTTGCTGATTTTTAGCTTCTGGATGATTCTGTGATTCTGCAGAGTTCTTGTTAAGAAAACTTTCTTTGAAAATTATGAAAGAAAGACACATCCTGACTTTAATCAGAGCTCTCTAGATAGCTTAATGGGAAGAGGATATGTGTCCCTTCTCGTTTTATCCCTCAAACAGCTCTGAGGAATAAATTGGGCTGACAGAGTTACAGGTTCCAAATTATCCAGGGAAGAATGACAGGAAAAAAAATATGGATATGGTAAGAAGAAAGGGGGGAGAATCAAGCTGAGGCTCCAGCCTCTTTAATAATGATAAAAGATTTTCTGAGTTTGTCCAATTCCTTGGCCTTGGTCAGGAAATAATGATTAGCCCTATTATCTGGTACCTGTTTATCAACATTCAGATTCAGACCTGGAGCTTCCAGAGCCCAGAAGACGAGGCAGTGTAAGAAACCACATTCTTATTCTGCATAAAATATAAATCAATTTGTTAAGGACTTTCATTTCAGGATAACCAGGGCCTGAACAAACAGCTTCCTCTGCTCAGACAAAAGAACAGTTTTCTGTTTTTGCAAGCCCTTGCATGACAGTGCTTTGGCTGACTGAACCTATCGGACATAAATACAATAGAACGTGTCCAGAGATACTTTACGAGAAGAGTCCTCAACTCCTCTGCTTGCAAGAGAATACCTTATGCCACCAAAATTGAAATTCTGGGCTTAGAAAACTTAGAAAACCGCTCCAAACTTGACTGCAGAAAATACAACTTCAGCAACAGAGTGGTTAATGCCTGGAACTCACTACCTGACTCTGTGGTTTCCTCCCCAAATCCCCAAAACTTTACCCTTAGACTGTCTACTGTTGACCTCACCCCATTCCTAAGAGGTCAGTAAGGGGCGTGCATAAGCGCACCAGCGTGCCTACCGTCCCTGTCCAAACGTTCCCTTTTATTTGTACCCATCTTATGTATATAAATAAGGTTATATCTATGTATATTACCAAATACGTACTTGACAAATTAAAAAAATAAAAATAAAAAAAAACCTTGGGCAAAGAGTGCTCTCACAAACTCTCCTGAAGTCACTTTTAGGAGCCATGTTTTGCATAATTCAGGGCAGCTGAGGTTAGCCGTTCTTTCAATATGGCTCTTATTCTTCACAGGGACGTTACATTTTGGCGGCACTAGCCCCCTTACACCATCAAAAAGAATGACTGTTGCCATTGAAAATGAGTACCACCCTCTCTCCCAGTGGCCTCGTGCAACTGTGCCCATGATCACTAACCATCAGCATTTACCACCCTGTTTCCAGTGCCTCACATCGTGCATTCTCCAAGTGACTCATCTACATTTCAACAAACAGCAAACAAATAAAAGTGAAGCCAACCCTATGATGGCTTCGTAAACATTTTTATCTACCTATGAATTAAAATTATACGGCGTGTACCAGTGATGAGATCAACACACTGAATGCTCTCACATGAGATGGAATGGATTTATTGCTAAACATATAAATCAGATAAATGCAGCTGCAGGCCTGCCAGCCTGCCTTCCTCTTCCATCATATTTCTGGTGAATGTGTGATTCTGGCACTCCAGGCAGAGAGCTGGATGCATGATAGACTGATTTGCACAAATTCCTCTCTCCTTTTTTTCATTCTGAAGGCAAATTTTGCATTGTTTGGACTGTCACACAGCCAGAAATTTTAGCCATGGGAGGCGATTGGGCAGGAGAAGCAGTGGCAAGGAGGTGAACCTCATTAGAGTAGAAATTTTCCAAGTGTACCCATTTGTTTCAGGTATTTGGGAATGTTGTTTTGATATTGCTTTAGTAATCATTGAATAGATTTGGAGGGACAACTTATTACAGATATAGAGAAGTAGAAAGGCAAAATGTCAGATAAGAAGAACATATCTACATATCTGACACACAGGGATAATAACACATTATGTGTTTGTTTGCTTCCTTCCTTCTCCTACTGGTTGGTTTATTGGGGGGAGCAGATACAGAACTTTGGGAAGAAGCTGCAGAGCTATAAAGTTCCAAGATGTGAAAGCAATAGGCTAGCAAGGTACATGTCCTTCCCGCAAAGGATGGTAGAACTTGCTTATTGCCCCCCAAAAGGAAAGATAAAGTTAAAGTCTTCTTGAATATATTTTCTCTTACACATTCTCTTACACAGCTGGTTTGTCATTGCTTCTTGTCTGAATGTTCCCCCCCTCTCATCTTATGGGTCTTAGTGGTCTCTCATCCCATATGAAGCAGATCTAAACCTGATTAGCTTTTTAAGATCAGCCAAGGTTAGCTATATGCTGCCATCTAGCTGGACAAAGGCAAGAAAGAGAGAGAGAGAATGAGAGGAAGAGAGAGAGAGAGAGAGATTGAGTTTCTGTTTAAATTTAACTTAACAGCAACCTTGGATTTTGGAGGTAGAAGCTCCAAGAATGAAGTCATCTGTGCTTCTGCAATGCAGGATAGGCTACAGGGGGCTTGAAAGCCACAAAATGCAGAAATATAAACATTAGCTGATCTGGATGAATGCATATTTTTATACAAATTTTTGGTGGTCAAGGATGTGAGGCATGGCAGATAGCCGTGGAAATAGAGCCTAAACAGGGTGTGCCAAAACAGACACTCCAGCTATTCAGAGAGCTCTAGAGGACAGCACTATGACAAAAATGACTTAAACTTAACTCCTTTTTCAGCTGAGAGATACAAAAGCTGCCAACAAAAATGTTAGGATTTGACAATACTTGGCACAAAGAGCTGAAACATAAATCTGTACTTGTAAGTCGTAAGGCCTTCCAGGAGATGTGACAAATCCCTTCCAAAGCATGGAAAAGTATGCCTGGCCGATAGAAAATTACTTCTTCTGCCTGGACTTGCCAAAAGAAAGGAAGCATGAAAAAAAAAAAAAACCCGCACAGGAGATTTTCCAGTGCCAGACACACCATTTCATTTAATAAACACACCTCATAAAACATTGGAGAAAAAATTAATGACGGTAATTTACTGTATGCATATTATACATAGTGACTGGTTTTGAAAGCAGCAACATTAAAAGACTGCCTGAGGGACTGAAAGGTTATGGAGACTGTGATAAAACATCCAAAGTAAAAAGACATTAATCAAATAAAATGGTAATAATACGTTACTGTTTTACACTCAGACTGGGTTTTCATCTTTAAAGCCTTCTGTAACTGAAATTAATGCTCAAGTTTTATGGTTACCAGGTAGAAGAATTCTTCAGTCTCTCCACATTCCACATGCTGCTTATTAGGTACCAGGCCAAGACATTGGGTTATTTGGGTTAGACTAGCAATGGGGTGCCTTCCCAAAAGTCAAAGTGCATTGTAGCCATGCCCAAATAGGTTATTTTGATACCCAAGCCAGAAATAATTCATTTCTCCCCAGCTGAGGCAATGAAAACACAGGAATAATAAATGAAATAAACATTTTTCAGTGCTCAGGATCTGTAATACATAGGGGACCAATTATCAAGGAATTTGACCTGCCTACTATAAGGCAATTCTGCCAATGGCAAGGCCAGTCCGGTTAGAGACAATTGTTCCTAATGTTCAATTTAAGGCACATGAAAATTAACACTATCATGTTCAGTTAATAAATTGTTTGGGCTAATATATTTTCTTTTTCATTGAGTGAAATAACTAGATGGCAATTGATAACATAGAAAACAAGACCTCTCTTCTTAGATGATGAACAGCATCCTAACAATGAACAGTTTTATTATGATATGGGTTTTTATGGTGCTGCTATGGGAGAATATAAGCACAGAGTTCCATAATATACAATAATAAATAATTAGATCAAATGGCAATGCAATTCAGAAATCACAATTTCTGACAAATTAATGTTAAGAGTACCCTAAAAGACACTTTTCAAAGATGATGTCTTCAATGAGATGTATGAATAAGCTAAAAGTAAAGTCCTCTATTCATAGAACATAGAATAATAGAGTTGGAAAGAACCTTTGAGGTCTTCCAGTCCAACCCCCTGCTCAAGCAGGAGACCCTATACCGTTTCAGATAAATGATTGCCCAGTCTCTTTTTGAAAGCCTTCAGTGATGGAGCACCCACAACTTCTAAAGGCAAGTTGTTCCATTGGTTGATTGCTCTCACCATTAGGAATTTTCTCGTTAGTTCTAAGTTGCTTCTCTCCTTGGTTAGTCTCCATCCATTGTTTCTTGTTTTGCCTTTTGGTGCTTTGGAAAATAGTTTGACCCCCTCCTCTTTGTAGGAGTCCCTCAATTAAGGAGAAACTTCCTAACAGTGAGGACAATTAACCAGTGGAACAGCTTGCCTCCAGAAATCGTGGGCGCTCCATCACTGGATGTTTTTAGGAAGAGTTTAGACAGTCACTTATCTGAAATGTTATAGGTTCTCCTGCTTGAGCAGGGGGCTGGACTAGAAGACCTCCAAGGTCACTTCCAGCTTATTCTATTCTAAATATTGGAACACTGCTCTCATGTCTCCCCTAGTCCTGGCTTTATCATAGTCATCGCTGAAATAAAATGCACTTCTCCTGGCCTTATTGCTTTGTGTAAATTCATATATTACACACAGATTTAGTTGTGTGATGGATGGATGGATGGATGAATGAATCAATCAAGTTATTCTTCTTTGAAATTCAAAAATTTATCAAACCTATAAATGCAGTAATCCCTGTAAGAACCACCCCAAAATGCCAGTTCTTTTGCCTTCTGCCCTACTAGGAGGATCGCTGCAGAGTAATGGAGGTCAGTGAACCCCTCTAGTGCAGGGGTCTCCAACCTTGGCAACTTTAAGACTTGTGGACTTCAACTCCCAGAATTCCTCAGCCAGCTGGCTGAGGAATTCTGGGAGTTGAAGTCCACAAGCCTTAAAGTTGCCAAGGTTGGAGACCCCTGCTCTAGTGTCACTGTATATGCTATGGATTGCAGGCAGGAGGTTATTGCTCTGTAGCTGCTGCATTGGTGAGACAAGGCCAGTTTGATATTCTTCCATTTAGACTATCAATGTCAATAGTCAATCAATCAGTGGTAAGTTGTTTTCAATACTTTGGGAAAGGTTAGGCATATTAAGGCTGCCCCAGAATTTCTTTTGTGTGCATGCATGACCCACAAGAGCTCCCTCAGACCACACAGCCAAATGCCAGTTTTCTATTCTCTTGATGTGTGAAACACATGAAAACGGAAGAGTAAAACTGAAATAAGTTTAACCCTCCTTTGAATGAGGTGACCACCACACCACACCACACCACACCACACCACACCCCCAGTTTGGGTAACTGTGCACAACCATGAATAGCTCCAAAACCATCTGGTCATATACTAGTGAATGAATGTACAGTGTATAATTCATCTGATTAAATTGATAAAAAAACCCACAAATAAAATAAGGCTAAAACATTTTGATCTGTTGATGGTCCCATGCTTTATTTCTGAACCACCTCTCCATCATTGATCCGCAATTTCAGGGGTGAAATTCAAAATTTTTCCCTACCAGTTCTGTGGACGTGGCTTGGTGGGCAAGGCAGGGGAAGGATACTGCAAAATCCCCATTCCCTCCCCACTCCTGGGGCCAGCCAGAGGTGGTATTTGCCGGTTCTCCAAACTACTCAAAATTTCCGCTACCGGTTCTCCAGAACCTGTCAGAACCTGCTGAATTTCACCCCTGATCCGCATGAACAAAATAAAATGGATTGTAGCAGAGAGAAAAAATAAGCACAGTGCAAGAAATTCAGAATCTTGGTTTGATTTTGTGACTCTGAGGCAAAATCTATGGGCTTCTACAATTACAGGAAAGTGCCCCAACATGGATGAGTAGATTAAGTATGTCATTTGAAACTGACCATATGTGTTATTATTTATGATTAGTCAAAATTTCACATTTTGCTTACAAATCTCTCTTCTTTGCTTTGCCTTTTTTCATGTCTCTTCTAATTTCCTGAGATTAAAAGGCAGCCTTTGCAGTTTATGGCTGTTTGTAATTAAATAATCCAACAGGCTACTTCTGGTGAACACAAAGGCTATACTGTCTGCAAAAGCCCAGAGATTTCAAATTGCAGAGGGTGTGAATCCAGCTGAAATACTTTGTAGAGCCACACATCCTCACAGGTGCATCTCTAACATAGCATTATGTTTTCTGTGCTGGTAGATATTACATATTTATACTTTATCAATCTCCATGGGAAAGCACCCAAATTTTCCTCTTTGTTGCTTCTTTGTTAATATTGTGTAGCCAGGTCGAGACTACTCTTCAGAGGTTTTTGTTCTCAACTGTGCCAGTCACCCCATCAAAAAGACATAGAATAATAAATCAATGGGAATAGTGACTACAGATTCAAAGTCCATTTCTAACATGGACTGGAATACTTTGAAATCATTTGTTATTTACTAGTTAAAAGTCCAAATGGCATTACTCAAAGCTTGGAACCCACAGCATGTAACAAATATTGGTGCTGCAATGCCACATCATAAAGGAAAATACATTTTCATTGCGTTTGGTGCAGGGGTGAAATGCTCCCGGTTCGCTTGTACCTGTCGGTCGCCATAGAGCTGGTCACCAAGGTAGTGCGAGGCACCACCCACCTTCCCGGACGCCGCCATTTGGGTTCTTTTACCCTCTGCGAATGCACAGAATGCTTTGTGCATGTGCAGAGGGTAAAAGAACCCAAATGGCGGCATCCGGGTGGGTGGGTGGTGCCTCGCGCTACCTTGGCGACCGGCTCTACGGCGACCGACAGGTACGAGCGAACCGGGAGCATTTCACCTCTGGTTTGGTGGGGAAGAAAGTATTAAGTGGGGACAATTTTGCTTTCAAATCTGAGGGACATTGCAGTCCTGCTCAGCCAACCATAGCATCTTTCTTGATGAATGGAGAGGCCTAGAAGAGAGGCTGATTCACCCTGCCTCTTTTACCTTACCTTTTATTCTTGAACAGGTAGATGTTGCTGCCTTGTGGGCTGCCTTAACTACCTGATAGACTCACCAACTGTTTCATTTTGTGGAAATGGCCAGTGAGGTACCCTCTTGCACTTCCTTCCTTCCAGCCCATTCTATCACATCCAGGAAGGGGCATTTTCTCATTCCATAAAAAAAAACCTTTCAGCCAATCTGTCTGAAATATTCCAAGGATATTGCTCATGCTAGGAACCATTTCCACTGTCTCAAAACAAAAAAGTTATGTGTGTTAAAAAGAGGGACAGGCATATTCCCCTTTCATTCCCTGTGATCATAGAGTTCTGTTAAGTTTGGCAGCATTTAGTTTTCCTCTAAATATATTTTCCTGGTGAAATATAAAAAAACTATTTCAAAGGAGCGTAACTTGCAAATCTGTGCACCAGCTTCTACTTATGAAAATTGGAACCCTTCTTCCCTTTCAAAATGGTCTATCATTTTTCAGGATTTCTTTTTACATTTGTCCTAGAAGCAAAAACAAAATAGACAAACAATTAAAAAAAACTACAACCATTGACATGTTTATATCGCTACCTTGCTTAATATTGGCACATTTTCTTCTGACAATATCCAGGGTATGAATGTGATAGGCTGCTTCAGAGCAGCCCAGGTTATTTCCAGAGCTCTGGAGCTAGCAGTAGAATTGGATTGGACGATTCCTTGGCACTTCTAATAGCTACACCAGGGATACAGAACAAGAATGAAAACGAACAAGGGCAAATGCTTCTACCATACACTCTCCAAGCTTTAGCTTTTCTGTAAAAGTAACCTGACAATCGATAGAAGTCAGGAGGGAAGGGAACACAGACTATGCAGTTCTGAGTGAAAAATCACTCTTTTATGGCTTAGCTTGTGAGAAGAAATACAGAACTCTGAACAGTAACTCTGCATTTTGCCCCACAGGGGAAACAGTAAGTAAACATTTATGGATGGAAGACTATTATTTATCACGGGAAAATGGCACACGGGGGAAAGGTTACAAACGCCCCATTCTCAATGCTGCCATTCCAAATCAAATCCTCCCTCTCCGATCATGTCCCTCCAAACATAATTAGATTGCAATTCCCATCAACCCTGATTATTTGCCCTTGCTAATAGGGCTGATTGGAAGGCCACATGTAGCCTCTTCTAGATGTCAGATCCTAGACAAAAGCAAGTTTTTGTCAAAGATGGGACAATAATTGTCTAGCTTTCCAGTTTGTCACTTGATACCGATGGTGACAGAGGCAAAAGTCAGACAAAACAAATCTCTCAGCCAGAACATTAGTTTTCTTTCAGAAACCAAGGTGTTTAGCAGTAGAACAGAAGACACTGCTATTAATGTTGCTGAAGCCAACCCTCTAGTGGCCAGAGAATTAAGCAAAGTTTACAGAATTTGGTGAATGCCAAAAAATCCTTGCGCATGTTTATTTGTCTAGAATTTTTAAAAATCACACATGAGTTGAAATTTGCTGCTGCCTAGATTAAGGTAATTGTGTGAGACAGTGGGTGTGTATGTGCACGCAGAGAATGAGGTTGCCAGAATATTGTGCTGTTGAGCCCTTTAGCCTCAAATGCAGCATAAACAGAAGAGCTGGCCTGACGTGCATCTTGACGACTTGAAGTGGTTTTGGAAATGAAGTCCACATATGTAATAGCTCTTCTCAGTTTTCGATGAGAAGATTTATTCAGAAATAAATTTAAATAAGGGTGGATGGGGAAGAGAGAAGCAGAAAGGGCATTTGGAAGCTGAATGAGTGCCAAGAACTGAAGCTACCAGCTTCCATAGAGACAGCTGCAACATTTCAGGGTGTAAAGTCAGCAAATTTCCACAGTCCTTGCTGCCAGGGACCACAAAATGGTTTCAAACAACGGCTCACTTCATGATATTTTTGTGCACGCTGTCTCCCTCTCTCCCTCCCTCCCTCTCTCTCTCTCCCTCTTTCTCTTCCCTCCTCCCCTCATTTTTTTTTAGCGGTCCTTCCACTGCTGAGTGGGCAGCATGCATTAAGCTAGCAGATTAATGAAAATGTTTCACTGGCACAAGATTTTTTAGATGGCCTCAGTGCAAAATTGCTTGCAGATTGGAAAACAGCATGTTTCATTTCAAAGTCATTCTCTTCCCATACATTAGCACTTGTCAATGTGGCCATTAAGCACAGTCAGTGCAGAAATTTAATTACAAAACCATTTATTTTATTGAAAGAAAAATAAACTTAAGCTACCTCAAAATGCATTAGGTGGGTTCAAAACTTGTTCAGCTGATAACACCCAAGGGTAGAGAGGCTGCAGCAGAAATAATGTGCCTTTCATGTGTGGTAGGGACTCAATATTAGAAACAGCTGCCTGTAAGTCACTCTTCATTTAAGTTCTATTATGAATTTAAGATCAACCAACTTAATAACTAAACTTTCTGGACCCGGAGTTAGAGATACAGCTGTGGCGTTCATGCTATCATTGTGTATATATGTGTGTTTTTATTTGGGATTAAACAAAATGAGTTTAGATTTTAAATGTAAAGAAAACAAATAGAGTTATCCAATCATCCTGGCTACTCTTAGCTCATGCTTAGCTTTTGTTTGAAGAATGTGAGATCAGTTGGTGGTATAAAAAGGAGTCACAAAAATATGTGCTGGTCAATGCACAAGAAAAATGTCTCAGATGTGGGTCTCTAGTAGATTACAAAGGCCTTATAGTCAATAGGCAACAGTGAACAAACACTGACAATATTATCAATTTCAATTGTAGAGTATTCTGATATTATGCACCAAACTGCCTCAGTATTAATGAACTACCAATAATGGATCCATTGGATTGCTCTGCTTAAAGGAGAAGAGGTTGAAGTAAGGTAGCTTGGCTGGCCGGTCGGCCGGCCGGCCGGCCAGCTGGCTGGCTGGCTGGCTGGCTGGCTGGCTGGCTGGCTGGCTTAAAATACACTTCCCACACCACTATCACACACAGACACGTCTGAACCACCACCCATATTTTCTCCCAGGCATCTCTGAAAAAGAAATGGTGGTAGCATGTGGATTTTGGAGGTAATGAGGTGTCTGGTTGATTCTTTTTTGATAGTTCTGCTAAACTCATTTCAAGTTGTACAACATGATGGATAAGAACCAGTCAAGGGCATATGAAATGAGTGACTGCACTGAAAAGTTTGATTCTGAGGTACAATGCAAGCATTTCAGATGGAGACTTGGATGCTGGAAATCTGGGTTGGGTCAAGATGCCTACAAGAAATCTCATTGATTTTTTTACAGCCTTTTTGTTTCCAATTGTCAATTGTCAGAGGTTGGTGGCTACATTCCTTCATGCTTATAGATGCATGGGCCTCTATTCAAATGTTTGTACAAACACCTCATTGTCACATTTCACATATCTATTGAAATATTATACTCCCTTCTTTCCTTTTTCCTGCTTCTGCTAAGCAGAGAATCCCTGGGAAATAAGAGAATGTACAAAAATAATTGACTGCGCAGCAACCTTGCTTGGAGATGGAGGATTTTCCTTTGTGGTGAAGGTTGCTGCCTTTGGCCATGTTTCCATCACTTAAAGTACCTTCACAACATTTCTTGGCTATCCATGGAGTGATACAAAGTCTGTGCTCATTACTTTTATTTTGGCACAACAATGGTCGGATGGGATGACATGCTGGCTGGGGAATTCTGAGAGGTTTTTTTTTTAATTTTTTTTTTTATTATTTTTCTCCACAATACATCCATACATATACCATAGTTCATAGCAGAATATACATAGTTATACATTTCTATTCCATAAAACATAAACCAGCATCCTAATTTGCACCTTTTCTACTTTTGTTGCCCATCTGTTTTTCCCTTTATGTCATATCACTCCCCTCCCTCTGTCTCCTTCTCTCCCCTTACCTTCTTTCCCTTTCTCTCCCCCTTTCCTATTTCCCTCCTCTTCCCTTCCTTCTCTACTTCCTCTTCTCCCTCTTGTCCCTTCCCCGAGTATATCTAGTGACAATCCATCTTATAGTTAACAAACAGGTAACTCATATCCCCAATTCCATTTAATTATCGGTGCAACTCTTAAACTTACATATTTTCAGTATCTTTATTTATACATATATCTTATATTTTCCTAGGTATATTAACTACTATCTTAATGCTGCCTTCTCAACTACCTAACTTTGTCACGTGGATCTATCATCTTCAGTCTTCTATTTTCCTCCAATTTAGTCACTATTACTTATCTTCTATATATATTCATTTTCTAACCAATCATAAAATTTCCTCCATACATTATAATATTCAGAATCTTCCTTATCTTTGATTTTCATTGTCAATCTATTCATTTCCGCACAATCCAGTATTTTTTTAATTACCTCCCCTTCAGAAGGGGCTGAGTCAATCTTGAGCCGGTGAGAATCGCACTGCTCGCAGCC
>QLTV01012198.1:958708-974553 GCA_003457575.1 Thermophis baileyi
TTAATATGTTTCTTGTTAATAGTTTTTATATTTTTATAATGTTTTTATTGTTGTAAGCAGCCCAGAGTCCTCCGGGAGTTGGGCGGCATAGAAATAAAACTAACTTAACTTAACTTAACTTAACTTAACTTAACTTAACTTAACTTAACTTAACTTAACTTAACTTAACTTAACTTAACATCCTTGAGGCCTAAAATAGTCCAGGTTTTCCCCTTCAAAGCAAAAACAGGACAATTACTTGAGGGGCGGGGGGAAGTCTAGGACAACTCATTGTGGCTGACTTGTCCCAGCGACTTGCCTTGGCCAACTCGACACGGGACATTTCAACGCAGGATAACTGTACTGTAATCTGCCACTGTTTCTTCAACATTATTTCAATCTTTGTCATTCATAATTCATTTTGTCCCTCCTTTATCACCCTTTCTTTAATGATTCTATTCTACCATTTCTTTGATATTAGTGTAATTCTTATATTTCTCAATTCACTTAGTTCCTTTTATAATAGGGGTGAACTGGCTGCAGTGAGCCTGCCGTGATGACCTGGGGGTGAATGTAGAGCAGAGGTGGGATTCAGCAGTTTCTGACCAGTTCTGGAGAACCGGTAGCGGAAATTTTGAGTAGTTCGGAGAACCGGTAAATACCACCTCTGACTGGCCCCGCCCCCATCTATTCTCTGCCTCCCGAGTCCCAGATGATCGGGAGGAAATGGGGATTTTGCAGTAACCTTCCCCTGGAGTGGTGTGGGAATGGAGATTTTACAGTATCCTTCCCCTGCCACGCCCACCAAGCCACGCCCACAGAACCGGTAGTAAATTTTTTTGAATCCCACCACTGGTGTAGGGGAAATGGGGCAATCTAGCTCATATTCCCATCCAGCCTTTTTTGTAGGTTTATCAGGCTCTTTCTAAAGATGGGAAAATTGGAAAACACCAGAAAGATGCATGCAGGGAAACCAGAAGGTTTCAATAGATCTTAACTCCCAACCTTCCATAATGCTGGTGTCCTCATTTGCGGCATGTCCTGAGTAGTTTCTTGCATAATGCTGGCAATGGGAGGGGCAGTTTTGAAGCTCTTTGTCAAACTTAAGGATATATCTGGATTTTATTTTATTTTATATTTTATATTTTTATTGGGTTTTGTCATAGCATTTATGATTATCATTCTTATTTTTAGGCTTCCATTGCGTTGACTTTTTTCACTTATGCAAATACACACATATGCACACATATGTGGTATGCAAAATGTTTTAAATTCTAACAATTTTGAACTCCAAACGTGTAATTCCAACTATCAGAAATGGTTCCAATACTGTTCTAACCATACCTGAAATGCTCTAAGTTTCCTAACCTCTAGGTTAGGAAAATTGTTTCAAGCTTAAAATGTTTTGATTTGGGAACATTTTTGCACGTCCCTCAGCCACAATCTAGTGTCTGGTGCAATGCGTTAGGGTGTTGGACCAGGACCATAGACCCAGTCTGTACCATGGCAACACATTGCATCAGTGATTGGGTCAATCATTCCCTTGAAGCCCAGTGACTTTATATATATTCAAACTTACATTTTTTCTGATAAAGAAATAAAGGGAGACTAGTATAGATCTATTTCAAGCTATTTAGCTCTCATCAGCTAGCCATACCCTTCTAGGAGTCGAACTTGGGCTGCTTGCCTTGTAAGGCAGTGCTCGACAGGAAATATATATATATATACACATATACATACACACACACACACACACACACACACACACACACACACCAATGAGAGCTGAAGTTATATTGATGTCCATCTGAGGAAAAAGGAAACCACTCTATCATTTTCTCACCACCAAATATAAATCCTGCCTTGCATAAGCAGAAGGCTGAATAAAGTCAGCTTGTGTAAGAACTTTCCTTTTTGATTGTTATCAAATTGTAAAATATGCTGAAGTTAAAATGAGAAGTGATTGTTCTCTGTATTGAAAATAACTGTTTATTTCTCCTGAACAGCTGTCTGGAAAACTGACACTGCTTCTTTTTTTTCTGTATAGCTGTCTATATATGCTAGTCCCCTCTGTTAAATTGCTATAATATCAAATAACTGTGTTGATAAAAGACAACTTTTTCCAGTAATGAATAGAAGTATTCACAATATGATTGACAAATGAATCCTTTTTCTACTTCTTTCCTAGAATATGCACCTTGGATTAGACAAATGTTCTAAACTGGGTAGTAAATTGTTATTCTCTCCAAGGATTTCCCCGATCAGTCCTGGTAATTTGCTAGTTATAGTGTATGTAATGTGATATTATTACTCATGTTACACTAGAGGATTACAAGGCTTACTAAATAAAGTGGTGGTCTTTTCTTGGGGTAGGGCACCATTTCCTTTCAGTCTTAAGTGTAGACAAGTGAAATAAAATTGTTGACCCCAGTCTTAGTATTAGTTTGGATGAAATATTACTTTAATATAGCCCCTGAATCCTATCCGGGAAAGAAGAGTTACTAACTGAGAACATTGTCCTGATTCCTTATTTTCTTATTATTTTATGAAGCAGAGATAAGAAACCTGCACTCTTCCAAATATTTGTTTATTACAACAGTTTATATACCACACAATCAGCTTGACTCGAGGTGGCATGTGGGCATCAAATGTTGCCCAAGTGATTCAGACCGCTGAATAGCTCCAGCCAATGTGGCCAATGATGAGATAGATGATCTCCACAAGACTGGAAGAAATCATCTGCCTTGCTCATTCCCTCAGCAATGCCTTCTTGGAAAGCATTCTAGATTTTGGGGGGCCAGGGCAGAAAAAAGACAGTTTATCTCCAAAAGAATTACCTTTGATTTATGCGTACAAAGACAACTAGTTGTTTTTAAAGACAGAGGAAGCTGTTGAAAGGAAGGAGTTTCTGCTTCACTGAAAGTGAGAATTTAAGAAAAAAAAAGTGAATCACCTTTTTACCTAGAATTGGCACCAATTTTTCACTTTCTATGTAGTAAAGGTGAAGGTAGATGCCACTCTCCTGCCTCATTGCAAGCTCTCAGTCTCTGCACCACAGCTGTCCAATCTTGGGAATTTTAAGATTTGTGGACTTTAACTCCCAGAATTCCTCCGCCAGCATGGAGTTGAAGTCCATAGGTCTTAAAGTTGCAAGGTTGGACACCCCTGATCTACACCATTGATGTACAGCTTCTATTGCCTTAAGGGCCCTACCAGGCTTCATAGGACAAAAGTAACATAATATGGCCAAAGTTCAATACTTTTAAACTCCATTTATATGAGTGGAATCATTAAATACTGTACTCAGTCTCCTACTGCCACTGAAAAACTGGGACTTTGAGAAATGTTTAATTTTGGACAAGATTTTGATTAAGTTAACCATTGAAATAAAAGAAAATGTTGACTTATATGACTATAATGGAAACATTATAGGTTTCCATGTCAGCTTGAACACTGGATGCATTTGTGATGTATAGTATAGACTTTTATTTACAACATGGTGTTTTCTATTAACAATCAGCCTTTGGAAGCACTGTGCACTGTGGTTATCAACTGAAAACTTTGGGAAAGTGTAACCCTACTATTAGTCCTGGCCACAATCTGAGTGCATTTGACACTCTCTCTGACCATTCTTTGAATAGTAGAGGAGGTGGTTGTGTAAACAAACACTCAAAATGTCTCTGTGACAAAGATGCATGAAGGAAATTGAAGTGAGACAGAGAGGAAGTGATTTTCATAAGCAGCAGGGGAGTTCAAAATCCTAAGCAAGAAGCCAATGAAGCAGGCAACATTCTGAATAGGTTTGGACCTGAGTAATGATGGCAGTTGGTGACACCCATTGACTGACCAACTAATCTCATTTTCAAAGAAATCAAAGTGCCTTGACTCATTATTCTGAGGCATGCACAAGCACAAGATGATAAATAAAAAACAAACAAACAAACAAACAAACAAACAAATAAATGCTTTGATCTGAAAACAATCAGCAATCTGATTCTAAATGGGAGTCCCAAACTGATTATTAAATGTCAAAAATAACATATCTTTCCTCAGGTTTGTAGGTTGGGAATAATAACAGAAGCCATCTGTAACAATGTCAGAAACTTTGGGTTTCCTTGCATAATAGTCCTGTCTGGTGGCTTGCTGAAAAACTCCCTTTGTGCTCTGAGTCACCAACCAGCCGCTTGGCTGAGATGTGCCCTGATATTTAGCTGTTCCAAAATTACTCTGTCTGAGGGGTAGGCTTTTTGTGGTTTTAGATAGTTTGTTTACTCTAGTAAATTACGAGAACCCAAGCAGAAATTTCTGACTAGGCTTTTCTTATGTAGAACTGTTTCAGCAACATACAAAGTGCGGCTGAAAATAAAAGTATGGTATGTCACTACTCATTACAATGATTCATGTAAGCTTAGAGGCAGCAAGAAAAACAAATAGCCCAAGAATAAACTGCCCAAACCATATACACTTTCTACATGGTCTTCTTTGAAAGTCTTGCAGGTTTCTTCTCATTTCTCCTAGAATCGCCAGTTTGCCCTCAGTGCTATCTTAAAAAAAAAAAAAAAAGATGGCAACATCTTGAATTATGGTCTTCATCAAGTCAGTGGTTCTATGAGCAACAGATGTCCTCAAACTAGCTTGCTTTGGGTTAAGCTTCCACTTGTTCTCTTCTCTGTTGGTTTTCCCCCCCAAGATGTTATATGTGGTTCCTGCTGATTTTTACAACATATGCCGTGAAGTACTTAGATAAAGTTTGTGATTACATAACAAGTTTTTAATTTTAATTTTTTAATTTTATTTATTTTGTCAAGAGTGTATATGAATACAAACAAAGTATATGAATACAAACAAAGTATAAACATTAATATGAATATATAAAAAGTACAAGCATGGTTTTGAGTACATGATATTTTACGAAAAAAATGGGGACTTTAGGAGAGGGACGGTAGGCATGCTAGTGCGCTTATGCACACCCCTTACAGACCTTTTAGTGCGCTTACGCACGCCCCTTACAGACCTCTTAGTGCGCTTATGCATGCCCCTTACAGACCTCTTAAGTTAAGTGTGGCTTAATGAGGGTGAGGGAGTCACCTAGAAAACACATCTTTGATAACATAGGAAACTATTAATGGAAGTGAATAATAGAATAGTATACTGTATTCTATCATCTTCACTTACTACCGTAAGTGAAGATGATAGAATACAGTATACTATAGAAATGTACTACTATAGCTTTGCTTTAGAGATATTCTAGCAACCCATGTTGTTTGGAGGAAGATTAGTAGTTGTTTAGCCATAACCTAACCATTAGTTAAGCTTTCCATTATATGAAAAGGTATATCTAATCAAGAAGTAACCATGGTAACCAGACTCATCTAACCACAACTATAACATTTCTAGCTTTATATGATAAACCAAGCCAGATAACAGTCCATGTTTTCAGTTTATGCAAAAATTATTGCAGAATTATTGCACAGGATATGGCCTGTACTGATGGAAAATGGTTGCAAAAGTTGATGGAGTTAGCACAATTGACTGCTTTGTTCAAAGAAAAAACTACAATTACTTTTGTTTCTACTTGGAAACCGCTTCTGGACTTTGTGCTTGAGGTGGGGAAAAAATGAAACTTTGATTTTGGATTTTACTGATTAATAGGTTTGTTGTTAAAGAAATGGCTAGTTTATATTATTATGTAAAAGTAAAAAGTTGAGGCTTGATGTTATTATCTTATTCTACTGCACAAAAGGGAGTCGGAAGTCAACACTTTTTGTTTCTTTTTTCCCTTTGTCCCACACTTTTCCCTTTTCTTTTCCCTCTCTTTTCCCTACTATTTTCTTTTGTGTTTTTGTATTATACAGTATATTCTAAACTAATTCAGGAAGAAAAAAAATTCACCTAAAAAAACTAAAATGAAGAAAATGTATAATTTTGTAGCAAAATGCATTGTTTCAGAAATAAGATGAATAGAATAAAATAGAATATAATTTTTTATTGGCCAAGTGTGATTGGACACACAAAGAATTTGTCTTGGTGCATATGCTCTCAGTGTACATAAAAGAAAAGATAAGTTCATCAACAATCATAAGGTACAACACTTAATGATAGTCCGGGTACAAATAAGCAATCAAATCATAGTAGGAACCAGTCAATATAAATTGTAAGGATACAAGCAACAAAGTTACAGTCATACAGTCATTTGTGGGAGGAGATGGGTGATGGGAACGATGAGAAGATTAATAGTAGTAGTAGAACAAGAACTATAAATGATCAGATGCATATTAGAATATTTTATGCTGGGAAGATCCAAGATTTTCTTGCTATTTTGAATGAATCAAATTGTTGTCCTTCACAAATATTGTCCAAAACAATCAGCTGGTTGGTCCTTATAGTTCAGTATAGTTCAACCTAATTGTTAGGAGCACGCCAGAATATTATCTTTATCAGCCCTATTTGGTTGCAAGAATTGACAATGATCCACAAATCATTGCTCTGCCACTGGACCACTATGAATTGTGCTGCAGAGTGTCTCCCATCCATTGAAAGCAGTGGTGGGTTGCTGCCAGTTCGGAATGGTTCTCCCGTACTGGTGGCGTAAATTTGCACCTGCTCGCCGAACCGGCAATGATGGCCGGCTGTCCACGCCCCCGAACCGGTTCTCCAGTCGCTGCAGCTGGCAAAAAACCCTCTGTGCATGCACAGAGGGTCATTTCCGTGATGTGATGTAGGTGGCGCGTGTGCAAAACGCCTACTTCTGTCGTGATGCGAACCAGTAGGGAAGGTAAGTGGAACCCACCCCTGATTGAAAGGGACACTTTTCCCATTCTGGAACATACCAAAACATTCAGAACTTAACCCTATTACTACTACCATATAAGCACTTTATCCTAGTAATCCTAGATGTTTATGGTAATGGAAAACCTTTTTTTTTTTAGAATGTTTGCTTCCTGAATAATATATGCTTGAAATAGTCCTCATGAAGCTTTCACCCTAGAGAAATCTATAAGATACTGGACATATGTCACCAATACCAATACCTTCCTGACATTCCTAACTGGCCGTAATAATTTCATCTGGTTTGAATTAAGGTACTGAGTTTCCTACTGTTCCCTTCTATATTTTCTACTGTCTCCTATTCTCTGCCTTAAACTTTTTCTGGCCCGCCTTCCTACGCTCTTCGTCTGCTGCAGCTCTTGCTGTTGTTATTTTAAGAGCAGGCTTGTGATCCTGAGGTCTATCCCTGGTGGCATCTTAGTTTTCAGCAGCCCACATCTGCTAAATGATTAGAACTTTAGGCATACCTTGCTAGTGTCATAGTATTTAATCTGTACTACATGCTACCCAGAGGTGGGTTCCTGCCGGTTTGGACCGGCTCTATAGAACCGGTAGCGGGAATTTCCCCATGCCCCCAAACCGGCTCTCTATAGGCACCGCCATCTTGTTTTTTGCTTCTGTGCATGCACAGAAGCTGTTTTTTGCTTCTGTGCATGCGCAGAAGCTGGGTTTTTAGCACTGCGCATGCACGTGCCCATGCGGCACGCCCACACAGCGCATGAGGAAGTGAACTGGCAGCAAGGTAAGGCAGAACCCACCCCTGATATTACCACCAGATTCTCAGGAAGATTCCCAGATGAACAATTGAACCTCACATCCATTATCTAATAAAGTCAAATACATCTCTTCATACGTCCCTTTTTTCAGTATTTGTTAGAATATCTAAAAGCAGGATGGACAGATGCATAAATCATCAAACCTCTTTCTTGCCTCTTCAAGGCACTGCATCGATCATCGGGATGCTTGTAAAAGGTGAGCACTCCTGGAATATTGGCATCTAATTCAACGGGCCCTAGGATTAGAATAATCTGAATGTATAAATTTGGAAGAAGTGGCCTAGAAACCATGAATGCTGTAATTTGTGGCTAGACTCTCATAAAAAATTAACACTGGCAACATATATGTTTCGATAGTATTCTGAAATGGACAGATAGTCCTTGATTTTACAACAGTTCATTTAGTGATCATTTGAAGTTACAGCGACAATGAAAAAAGTGACTTATGACCATTTTTCACACAACCATTGCAGCATAGCAATAGCAATAGCACTTAGACTTATATACTGCTTTACAGTGCTTTACAGCCCTCTCTAAGCGGTTCACAGAGTCAGCATATTGCCCCCAACAATCTGGGTCCTCATTTTACCCACCTCGGAAGGATGGAAGGCTGAGTCAACCTTGAGCCGGTGAGATTTGAACCGCCGAACTGCAGCTAGCAGTCAGCTGAAGTAGCCTGCAGTACTGCACTCTAACCACTGCGCCACCTCGGCTCTTAGCATCCCTATGGTCACATGATCAAAATTCAGACACTTGGCAACTGACTCATATTCACAGCGGTTGAAGTCTCCCAGGGTCATGTGATCCCCTTTTGTGACTTTCTTACAACCAAAGTCAATGGGGAAACCAGATTCACTTAACAACCAAGTTACTAACTTAACAACTGCAGCAATTTACTTAACAACTGTGGCGAGAAAGGTCATAAAATGGGGCACAATTTGCTCGCTTAGCAACAGAAATTTTGGGCTCAATTGTGGTCGTACGCCAATGACTACCTGTACATAATCACAATAGGAGAATCAGGATGGCAAAAGATCTGTAAACTAAGTCATATGAAAAATAGTTGAAAGAGAATATTAAAGAGTGACCTTATGGCATTCTTTAAATATCTGAATGACTTTTGTGCAGAATATGAAGCAGTTATTTGTTAATATATACAGCAATACCAGAACCAACAGAGAAATTAAAGAGAGCCAGATTTTGCCCAAGATGAATCTCAGTATTTAATGTTAACTCATATCCATAGATACTTGGGGAGAGGAAAATAAAAATGCATGCTAAGAGAGATTAAGAAGGTATAATAAATGCACATTATTGAAAATTAAGAAGTAAAAAAGGAAAGCAATATTGCTGTAGTGTGGATAGAACCAGAAAAAATAGTTTGAAGAAAAATAAATTATGCATACATATATAGAGGATCTGAGATATATTGTCAGACTGAGCTCATAAAAATGTTCTTGATAACACTTTATGTGCTACTTGTTATTTCTTTTTATTCAAAGACTCAGAACATAAGAACAAGTGTAGATTTAAAACTTTTATTGTTCACTTTCTAAACAAAAGAACTCCAATCACACACACACACATTCCTACAAACATGCATATCTTTCAAAATCAAAGGTCTAGCAGGCCAGAGTACTGTTAAATTCAGGAGAAATGGGATAAAACACTTATCTCACATTTAATCTCATTCTTAGTTCCAAAGGTTTCCACACAATTTTATAATTTCCAACAAGGCTTCCACAATAGCACTTTTCTCGTGCTTCCTTTTATTTCCCCCCCCCCACACCTTTTCCAATTCAAATAGAAAATATGTTATTTTTGTAAACCATCTTCTGTTGTGAGAACCACTATCTACCAGAACCCAGATCAGGATTTGGTTTTCAAGAGCTCTCTTGGTCCTTGTCTCCCACTAAAAGGGACAATTAATTATACGTTCTGCTAAATCTTCCCTGAATAACAAGGCAAAGAGATGATCTTTTATCCCTGCAAATTCTCAGTTCCCCTTTCCACTGAAAAGGAAGTTTAACTAGGGTGGTTTCTCCTTGGCCTTTGGCAAACACTTTTCACTCATGGTGCTTTTGACCAAGCATAGGTCCTTTACAAGTGAGATATGCACTGTGGAGATCATAGTTCCAGCACCCATTCAGGGCATTACTGGATGTTCATCCACTATCATATTCACTTGTTTCATGAAGTAGCATCTATGCTGAATTTAGAAAAGTCTTTACTGGAAGGTTTCTCTGATTCATGCTTTTAGACTCACCCCGACTTACTATTTGGGTTTTCATTTTGAATAAGTTCCTCTTGAGTTGTCCTGCTTCTCCACACTGAAAACATGGAGGCTTGTCTGTTAATAAGCTTGTCCTTGTGAGGTGGATCATGCTTGACATGATGTAGCTGATGTGTGAAATAATGTAGTTGGGCACCTGGGATGAACCTGATCGGCTGGATTTTTCCTTGCTTCTCCCTTGTGGTGATTAGGAGATCTGGAATATGCCAACATCTATATCGTTTCTTTCACTGCCTCTATTGCCTCAGAGCCCATTAGATAGACTTTGTTAGAGAATTTTTCTTTCTCTGTTGTAGAAAAATAAATCAGAAGCTCTCACAGTTGACTGCATTTTGCTGAATCAAATAACTTCTTTATAATCATATCAAAATATTTACAGTACCATACATTCTTCTTTACAGCAACATATCATAATGAAGTCTTCACACAGAGAGATACAGAGACAGATCCGAGACTGGAAAACACATCCAGCTTCTAGCTTAATTCCTTTTGCACAGACTCAGTAGCACTTTACTCACATTGGCTGACTGAGTTACCACATGACTCTTCCTGCTCATGAATATCCCAACAGACTTGATCATTGGTCTGATAATTGGGTCATAGATTATTCAAGTCATACCAGCCATCTGATTTTCTCAGTTGTTTTGGCTAACACACATTTGCACATAGTCTTTTCATTTTATTGATAAAGGTTGGGATAAAAGTGACACACCACCCATGTAAAGACATGAAATACCTTCTAGGTCTTCCTTGTTTAAGTAGTAGCCATGACTTAACCATGGTCTTGAATAATGAGTAGTTGTCCGTTTTACCTCCAGCCATTTGTATCCCAGAAGTCCCTTAGGTTTATACTTGCCTGATGCCTTGTCTTGGTAGTTCTTGTTGCCACCACCCATTTTCTAGGGAAAGACTCATGAACGTGTAAAGGAAACAAATACAGCAAAAACATATTGAGTTTCAACACACAGTGACAAAATAAAAATTAATCATACACAATACAAAATAAAAATTAATCACACACAATAATCCTAGTTAAAGATTCTAGTCCTTTTCGAGATTTTAGAGGTGGTCATTTTCCTGAAACAGGTTTTCGGTTTTCTTTGCCTCTGGTCTTCTTTTCCAAATCTCTGCATTCTTATCCATTGCAATCTTTAGAAATACCTTTCTCAGCAAAATTTGCCATTGAGAAAGGCTGAGTTAGGTTAAAAGAAAACTTAGTTTGGCAACCTGAAATGAGAACAGTCACCAGCAACACAATCTGTCATTATCCCCATCCGTGGGATTTGCTCTCTGATTATGCAACCAATTCTTCTTCACTTCTTCTCAACAGACAAGTGAGCGAATGCTGGCAAACTAGCTCACATACTGTAGGCATAATAAGTGTCCCTCTTTCAAAGATAGGTCAAAATAAAACATGACTAGAAAGCTCCAAATGACAGCACCAGTGAGACTGAGACATAATTTGTCATAACATAATCAGAATTATTTGCTACAGTCAAAGCAGTTCTATTACCTTTGGGTTTTTTGAGGGGCCCCCCGATGCCTTCCAGTCAGTGTTGACTCTTGGCAACTTCCTAATCTAGTCCCTGCAGTTTTGTTGGCAAGGTTTTGGGGAAGTGATTTACCTTTGCCTGTTTTCTAGGACTGAGAGAGAGTGACTGGCCTAAGGTTAGCCGGGTGGCTTCATTCGTAAGTATTCATGGTCTCAGAATTTTTAGCCTGATGCCTTAACCATGACACCAAACAATACAACACTATCCACACAGTTAATCTCTACAATCTGAAGGTTATCACCATCATAAATGGGTCAAATGTCAAGCACTTGATAACACTTCTTTCTTCTATCTGCTTAGAATTTTTAAAAAAGTGATGAAGGCAAATAATATTCATACTTCATGAGTTGCACATAAGGATGGCCTGCTGCCATCTAAATGTTCTGATATAGCATAAACTATTTCTAAGACTCGTCTCAAAAACAGCTTGATTCTTCTAGAGCGGCATGCCAGAATGGTAGTAAGGGCATGACTCCTATTGTTATAAGAACTGCTATTCACATGGTGGCACCTTGCTTAGGACAAGAGGGTGACATCCCTGCAGGAAAGAAGCATTACATAAGCAATTATTTCACATGGAAAGAATAGACACTAATTCCTTTTGCTTAAATTATCCTGAAGATCACATTTGCTTCACTCTCTGCTAACTGGAGAGCTGTTAATTCTCAGTCATGGCTCTCGGCACTTGTCATTTATGTCTCATCATGCTTTGTTTATCTAATATGATATCAAAGACTAAAGCTTTGTATTTTCCAGTGAAGAGTATTTAGAGTCCTTGGAAATACTATATGAAAAATGTGAATTATTAGTTATCTT
The DNA here is from genome assembly GCA_003457575.1 of Thermophis baileyi. Taxonomy (NCBI): domain Eukaryota; kingdom Metazoa; phylum Chordata; class Lepidosauria; order Squamata; family Dipsadidae; genus Thermophis; species Thermophis baileyi. The sequence continues at coordinate 970,954 of QLTV01012198.1, forward strand.
TTTTCCTTGACCCTGAATACTGAAAACCTGCTTCAAAATATTCCTTAGTTATTTTCTGGAGTCAATCATCCACTTCTCAGCTAAGCAGTCTTACAGAACTATCACACATCTTCTAGAACAAACATAAGAAATCTGTGGCCCACCAAATACAGTTCCTAACAATTCTTGACTATATGGGGAGGAATGCTTTGAGTTAAATGTTTATGGAGATTCTCAGTCATCCAGGTCATGGTTGTCCCAAAAGTGCTTTTTCAACAGGCAAGTGTTGAAAAACAAATTTTTCTTTGAAGACGTTTCGCTTCTCATCCAAGAAGCTTCTTCAGCTCTAAATGCTTGGAGTTACGATGCAGCAACTTCTGGAGGAGGGCCAGAGATTCCTCATCCTTATTCTAAGTTAAATTCCCAAAGTAAACACTCATCAGTCAGGTCAGATGACAGTGCCCATACCCCTCTAGCCAACAATTAATGTCAGCATGGGACAAGATGATAAAACTGCTAGTCTAACCCAGGGGTGGGTTCCAAAAATTTCTACTACCACTCTGTGGGCGTGGCTCAGGGGTGGGTTCCACTTACCTTCGCCACTGGTGTGCATCAGACGTTGCGCGCACGCGTTCCCCCAGTGCAATTCTGCTTCCGCGCATGCTCAGTCACTATAATCGGCCCAAAGCACAGCTGAGGAGCTGATCAGCTGTGCTTCGGGTGAAGAATAAAGGTCAGCATACACCCGGGGGTGGGCGGGAGGGCCATTTCCGAAGCAGCAGCAGAGCACAAACGGCACAGAACTTCAAAAATTCGCCAAAAATCCTTGGAAAAAAATGGCGGCGCCCACGGACTGGCACAGACCAAAGCAGGTCCATGACACCATTGTGACATCGCCAGCGGCTCGCTACCGGTTCAGGCGACCCGGTACGAACCGGGAGGAACCCACCCCTGGTCTAACCCATTTAAAAGTATCTGCTCAGGGAAAGCTGCTGTCACTATTCTAAAGCAGAGTTCCCCAACGTTTTTGGCTTTGCAGATTGGCAGGGGGAAGAGAGGGGATGGTTCCACATGAGCAGCTGGTAAGCATGCGCGGGCGCACACGCAATTCCCACTGTTTGCACAAGTGAGATGTGCGTGCGCATGGACACGTTTGCCAGCTGTTTTCTCGGCCCAGTTGCAATCCCCTCACAGCGCACTAGTGGGCCATGCCCCACACATTGTGGACTCCTAAAGCTCTTAAAAATCCCTTATATAAATTTTAGGGCTGCAACATTTAGTCAATCCATTCATTGTTTAAAAAAAATTAAAAAGTATTCCACTAATAAGATAACTATTTAAAGTTAAAATTCAGAAAAAGCAAAACATAGGGGTGATATTTAAAATCTTACAACCAAACTGTACCTGATGTGTGAAATCAGTGGTCAGATTTCCTATTATCCATATTTAGGGAATGTATTTTCTAACCCAACTTGCTGCAAATAGATGTAAGCCTCATCTTAAATCAAAGAGCTGCTTCTTTTTTTACTTTTAAAATGATTATTTCTTTGCTTGCTGGTATTACCAGTTGCATTAACTGTTATCAGGGGTGGGTTCCTCCCGGTTCAGACCGGTTCTCCCGAACCAGTAGCAGCCCGCTGGTGACATCACGATGATGTCACCGAACCGGATCAGTCGGTGCCGGTCTGTGGGGGCCACCATCTTTTTTTTTAATTTTTTTTTAATTTTTTTTTTTTAAATTTCCTTCTGAGCATGCGCAGAAGCCAACTTCTGGCACTGTGCATGCGGTTGCCATCTTTTTTTCAGCTTTGGGGGGTTTTTTTGGATTTTTTGTTACTGCGCATGCACGCCCACGCGGCGCAGGAGGGAGCGAATGGGCAGCGAGGTAAGTTGGAACTCACCCCTGACTGTTAAGTTATTCTTTTATATGTATTAATCTTATGTGATTACACACAACAAACAAAGGATCACAGAATCAGAATCATAAAGGTGAGAAGGAACTTTCAGTCCTTAATTCAGTGCCTTTCTCCATACAGGGTCTCCAGGCATACCTAATAGATTAGTGTCCAGTTTTTGCTTTAACACAACCAGTGAAGAAAGCATGTTACAACATTTCTGAGCAGTAGGTTCCACTATTCAGTGGATCTTACTATTAGATTTTTTTCCTAAAAGTCAACCAAAAGTTTCCTATCTGTAACCTAGAGGGAATATTTGACTTATTTCAATGTTCTTCTTAAAATAAATTTAACATAATTTATAATATAAAAAAATGTCAACCCACTATTTAAAAAACTCAGGAAAAAAAGCAAACAAAAAATTCAAGCCTGCCCACATGCGTTCATTTTTCATCATTTTCTGCCTTTGCAACCTTCATCTCTGCAAAAAGAAAACTTAAAACTAAAAATATGGTGCTGCCAAGACTCAAAACTTTGTATACTCCATTTTATATATATATATAACAGCAAAATTGGTACAAAAATATTGTGAAGAATAATTGGTATAGCAAAAAGGCTATTTGCTCCATTGGGAAATTCAACTCTTTATTTTTAAAACACTTATGGTTTCTTTAAAAAGGAAATCATGCTACAGTTAAAATACAAGTTACCGTTTCAGTATGAAAACTTCTTTCAAATTTCAAGGAAATGTCGAGATTGATTACCTGAATGTGAAAGCTACTAACTCATATACCTGACAACAGGTCATAATTTTACCAAAGCAACATTTTCCCATTTTTCTTGAATGTCATAAAGTTGAAATTCCTGCAATGTGTTTTAGCATTTCAGCCAAAATAGCCATCACAGATGTCTTTAACTTTTTTGACCCTATTGTGTCGAAAGCATTTCTCATGTACCCAATACGAGGCCTTTTAGACATTTTTCCTCTCTGAGGTTTAACAAATTTTCTACAGGGAAACCTCACAATATACCATTTTTTTAAAACACTCACTTCTGGAGCTATATATCAAAAATTCTGCCCAGGTTCAAATTAAATCTATAAGCATACACACGATTAAAAAGAACGTTAGTGTGACTATGAGAAATCGATAGGGTAAAAAACAAGCATAAATCTGGAATTATTTTATTATCTAACATATTTAGAATTTTTAAATTTTCAGCATTAATGAGAAAATACAGAGCTTAAGAATGCCAATTGCACATAGGAATGGACCTATTTCTACAACTGTCGAGAACTTTAGGAACTGTACATTGTAACCTTATAACTTGATTTTCAAACCAGTTCTCTGCTTTTAAAACTTTGGATCTGCAGGCTGGAATCCTGAAACAGAATTAATTACAGATTGCAGGTGCCGGAGATACAGACTGCTCTTGCCACCCCATGGTCGGTTCTTGGTCTTCCGGATCCATGAGCAGCTACGCGGGACTTGGGCAAGCCACAACATCACTGTTGTAAGGAATATCCTTCTGGGTTCGGTTCCAAGTGGGGAAAAAGACACTGGATTCATGGAAGTTGCTTGGAAAGAAGGTTTAATGGTGGACAGGAGCACATGGCAGGGGCTCCTGAACAGAAAAGGTGGATCACATGCTTCCAGATGTTGGGTGAAGAGAAAAAATGAAGGAAAGATGCTGAGTCTCTTGGTGTTATGACCGCTGTTGGGCCCCA
>QLTV01012198.1:982391-1003957 GCA_003457575.1 Thermophis baileyi
TCTTTGATGAGTAAGAATATATTGTTTGGTTGGTTGGTAGATGTTTGTGGTTGTGCTTGTGGTTGAGGTAGTGGTTGTTGAGCTTGTGATTGAGGTAGTGGTTGTTGAATTGGAATATGATTTTGAGCATTTGGGTTTCCATTTTTCTGTGCTGTAATTTTTTTATCCAAAGATGTGAAGCGTGCTTCTAAACATGCTTCCATGGAGTCGATATATGATTGTTGTGCTTTTATGGTTGTTTCTAAGGTTTGGAATCTATCAGACATGGTAATTAGGTTATCTAGTATTGGTAAACATGGTGGACAGAAATAAGGAAATGTGGAAGATGCTTGTAGGAACTTGGCTACATGTTTGTTTATTTCCAGGCAGGTGTGGTGGGCATTCTTTGTGCATATGCGGCATTTTTTGAATTCCTCATCCTCTTTGATGGTTTTATTGCATTTATAGCATTTGTCGTCATTTGTAGAGGTATCTTCATTTTGTGGGTGTTTGATTGTGGAGTTTTTTGAGTTTTTGCTTGGCATGGTCAATAATCAAATAGTGTCTGACAAATTAATTAATTAATATCAATAATCAATCAGTCTAACAAATTAATTAATCAATGTGTGATTAGTTTATAGTACCTAACCATAAATTAGTTTATAGTACCTAACCTACTTCAGAGGAGGCAGGCTGTTCCATTGCTTAATAGTTCTCACAATCTGGAAATTCTTCCTTATTTCAAATTTGGATCTCTCACTGCAAAATTTCCACTCATGGGTCCTTGTCTTTCCTTCAGATGATATGGGGAATAAATTCACATCTTCTTCCTTGTGGCAGCCCTTCAAGTATTGGACAACTGCTATCACATCTCTCCTGGTTACTCTTTGTACTTTTAGTATTTTATAATTTCTCAGCTCCATAGGAGGAAATCTTGAAACAATGTTCAAGGCTCTGGGTGGAAGTTGTCTATGGCACAGAAGAACAGCTGGAGGTGCTTCCTCCTAATAAAATCTAATCTTGAATCACTTAGCACTTAATATATCTAAACCCACCTCCAAAATTTTAAGATATGTGGACATTAATTCCCAGAATTTCCCAGGTATCAAGAGAAAAAAATTGCTGAGGCTGATAAACACTGATCTAGCCAAATGCAAGTACTCAGGGACAAACAGAAAAAGACTTAGATTGAAATGTGTAAGAAGAAGTATTCTTTTTGATGCTGTGTTCCTATTGTGTTTACTCTTTTATACTTTCCCTTTGATATCTTGGTTCATGATGAGAGCTTCTAATGTAATTGATGCACTGATGATTGTCAAGTCTACCAATTTTTTTCTGACCCTTCGGGAACAAGGCCTGGTCAGTTGATGAAACATCTAACTAAAATTTCCTCTTGAACATCTTCCCATTTCCTTAAGACAAATTTGGCCTGATTGTCCTTCTTACTCTCTGAGTTATTCCACTATTTTTAGGGTTCCCAGATTGCTACAGTTTCCTCTACCTACAACTTTAGCCTCTTGATTGATGAATAGCTGTCTTCATACACATTTATTGATTCTACAGATAGGATTGATAATTTTCATTTGATTAATATTTCTAGGATCCAAAGTTTCCGGTAGAGGAGATTGCAGAATTATTTTGATTTCTTGTGTCTAGATTATTTCAATAGTCTCCTAGCTATGTTTCTCTCTCCAACTTAGTTCAGAACAGTGACCTTCAGATGGTTTTGGATCTCTCCCTCCCAGTGCACACAAACCTCTTCATCAGTTCCCTATTTGAGCCAAACCCGGTTTAAATTATTGGTGCTTGCATTTAAAGGCCTACGGTTACAAACTCTGCAGTGTCTGTCAGGCCTTATCTCTCTCTGTATAAACCTATTCATCCCTTACATTGCTCTGAACAACTCATCACTCCAAAATCAAGATCAATCTATCAATCAGAATAGAGCTGGAGGGGATCTTGGAGGTCTTCTAGTCCAACCCCTTGCTCAAGCAGGAGACCCTATACCATTTCAGACAAGTGGCTGCCCAGTCTCTTTTTAAAGACCTCCAGCCCCCACAAGATCTTCAGCCTCTGGATAATTAGGGATCTTGTTCCACAACTTTGGAATCAGCTCCCTTCCTTTGTTTGTCTCTGTGAATGTTTGATGGTCTTTAAAAGGGGTTCAGATATTGTTACTTGATTAATAAAAGGTAATTTAGAATCTAGAAGTTACCCTTATTTAGCTAAAGATTGTAGGATAATATTTGTTTTAAATTATTATGGATTAATATGGACTCTATTATATCAGGCTATTGTGTTAAATTTATTGTTGTGTTTGTTATATTAATGGTAATATTGATTTATTTAATTCTAAGCTAATTTTATTGAGTTGGATTTTTAATTGAATGGGCTTTTTGTTTGGTTTGGCAATAAGCAAATACATAAATAAACAATACAGAAATAAGCACTTAAGACTTAAATTAGATAGTCTGGCATCATCTATCTAACAGCATATACATAAGCAAGAATTATTGGATGAAAATGGCAGATAATCAATTGAAAATCCTACATCTGAACTGCAAAAAATCCAGGCTGTGATTAGATGGCAGCAACATGATATTCATTCTCTCTCTCTCTCTCTCTCTCTCTCTCTCTCTCTCTCTCTCTCTCTCTCTCCCCTCTCTCCCCCCTCTCTCTCCTCCCACTCTCATCTCCTTGACAATTGAAATCAGTGCTGAGAAGCTGGCATTTTTTTCATCAAGCTAATAGTGTCTATAATTGCCCCACTATACTCTCTCTACCATCATGATGGCAATGCAGTGCCTTCACCTTCTTATTCCAGAATGCAGACTTTGGTTCTGATTCACGCAAAGAACAGCACTATTTAATAAAATAGACAAAATAAACAGCAATATTAAACAGTAATAGTAGATCGTTTAGAGGAATTCTAAAATTTGTAGACGTATAAGGAAGGCAGAGACTTCAAAAGCATTCAAATTGAGGCTGAGAACACTCGTAACTATTGCCTACTGACTGACCAATGCCAAAGAATGGAACTGGGGAAGAATTGAGGAAGTGGAATGGACTTACTGGAATAGTACCGTAATTGGTTGTAGTTGTATAACATCTTTTAAAGAAAAACAAGAGTGCTGGCAATCAGCGGGTATGTTTTCAGTTTTTCAGTGATTTCAGTTGGACTAATACATGAGCATTGTTTGGTAGTTAGAAACTCCAGGTAGAGACTAAAGTGCTTTGCTTAAAGCGCACTGCATTAATCCAGGTAGTATTTAACTTACTTGTATAAACAAGTGCTGCTTGTCTTACAATTATTCAGAGGTTAGCACTTCTGTTCTTCTGCTTCATGATTTGCTTTGTAGCTTGAAACTAGATACCTACATCCATATTAATATCACCATGTCACATTAATATGTTTTAAAACCTTGAATACTTGGCAATCCATAGCTTGGATTATGTTTTTGTTGGGTGGGAGACTAGCCTATTTAACTTAAAGCCTAACACAAAATGGGCCTTATCTGATTATGGAGCCATGAAATATTTAGAATAGGCATGTCTCATTGAAGGAAGTTGTAAAATCTCAGGCAGGGTTGATTTTCACCCTAGAGCCTTTTCATTGTTTTGAATAATAGGCACAGTACACAAATTATAATAGCCAAGCTAAGGAAAAAGCACAATCATATAAATGAATAGCTGACAGCAATCTAAAAATATTTCATCAGATATTTAAATTGCAGTGACATCAAGCCTACCACATATTTGACCATGGAAATCTCACATAACACTGTCCAAAGGAATACAGTAAGTATGTAACGATAAAAAAAACACATAAAGACAATCTTAAGTTGAGCTTGACTTCTGGTGGACCACATGAATAAGGACGTGACATTTTCTTGGTAACATTATAGAACTTTGCCTCAGCCTTTTTCTAGGATTGTTTAAAACTTTTCAATTTAGTCTCTATCCATGGTGTTCTTCTTTCAAAGACCATCCAGACATTGCTTAGCTGTTTGGAGATCAGCCTAGGTAAACTAGAATCTATCACTTGCTATGGCTGTAGTCCTATATGCATTATCCAAATCAGGATGTGAAAAAAGGAAGGTATTTTGTCAAAGACTCTTTAAGTTCTGATCTCTGTACTAGAGTATTTCAAAATATCAGCTCATGGCAGGTTCATTCTATTTAGCAGTATATGGGCTACAGAATATCAGTTTCCAAGGTAGTTGTAGAATAGAATGTACGTTAAGTACACTTAACATAAAACTGGACTTTGATTGCACTTATACTGTATCAGCCAAAATGTCTCAAAAATTACGGTTGCACATGGCAGAGGTATGTCTATGTCAGTGTTTCTCAACCTTGAAAACTTCAAGATGTGTGGACTTTAAGTCTTAGAATTACCCAGCCAGCTTGCCACTTGGGAAATTCTGGGAGTTGAAGTCCACATTTCAAGTTTGCAAGGATGAGAAGCACAGGTCTAAGTGTCCTATGTATTATGACTCATGACAAAAATATCAGGAGGTTGGCAATGTCATAATTTCCTACTTAACAAATGTATTATGTAGCATGAATGTTGATGGTGGAATCAATGTCAGCAAGTAGCAACCAAATGGCATTCATTCGTTTCCTGCCTGTTGTAAATAAGTATTTACAAATAAGCACTATTCCATATGTCACCTATTCTTTTGTTGCAATACAGAAATAAGTCCAACTACTTCATCCCACCTGTTTGTTCAGTTGTTGTTCCCTAATAATGCTACTTGTGTTTGGATAGACACCTACTTATAGAAAGAGATGTTTTCCTTTCCATTCAATTCTCCTCTTCCTTCCCTCCAAAATGACCCATACAGGTCTACACATATGGGAGATCCTTGATCCCTTATGGATATTGGGAGTATGGAAGCTTTGGGAGAAGGGAAATCTTTTCTGTTAGAAAATCATCTTCCATTGGCAGAAAGTTATTACTGCAGCTTCCCCCAAACTCATACCTCTGATTACGTTGGGATAGCAAACCTTGGAATTTCAGAAGCTATTTCTGAATATGTCCAGATCATTTCTGTATTAAGAATTTATGACACCCTATGTTGTTATTTAAACATTAATGTGTGGGTATATTGTTAATAAAGATGCCTTTTTTACTGCCCCAGTCATGGATGGATGATGTGATAAATCAACAATATTGAAATGATTACAGAGATAATATTTAATACTGATCCAGTTTCAAGGAAAACCAAGAACAGGATTTCCCCATTATTCATTTCTGCTAGAGAAATAATAAGTGTATTTTCTGCCACTTAAAAAGTCAATGTTTTGAGACCAGGAGAGCTCAGATCGATGCAAAATATTTACAGCTGCCAGGAATGATCAATGCACTCAGGAACATAATTATTTACTTTAAATTAAAAACTAATAGTTTACTTAACCCTCCTTCTTCTGTACTTTCATCCTGCTTTGGCTGTTGTTCATGTTCACCCTGCTCCATTTCAGTAGCCATAGACTACTTTTGAAGTTTTAATTATTCTAGAACAGAAAGACAATACACAACAAAATAAGAGAGCAGAGATTATTTCAAGACCCCCCCTAAAGACTGCTCTGTCTGTTCCATACTTTATTTTGGCAAAAGCCAAATTGACAGTAATTAGTTTTGAAACCTCTCTCAAGTATGCTTGGTTTGATTTAACATGGTTTGGATAATGAACATGCTCTTTGTTGGTGATTAAATACCAGTGCCAAGCATTGCGGCGAAGAGGTAAAATATCAACAATAATGCAAAGTAGTGTTTTTGCTGGATACTTTCCTCATCAAAGTACAAAATCAGCCCTGATTTTTTCCCTGCTTGAAAGTCTTGAGCATATCAAATGCTTTCTTAGTTTGGAAAGCTCAATCTGTACAACCCAGGAGGTGGCAAATGTTCCTGAACTATCTTCTTCCAGAGTGGGGGTGGGGGAAATATTTTGAAGTCTGATGCAAAGTAAATCCTGGCTCTTCTAGACAGTTTAGAGATTCTATCATTGAATTTGAAATTTAAGCCCTCCCAAACTTTTTTTTTATTTTTAAAGGAGAGAGAGAGAAAGAGAGAGAGAGAGAGAGAAAGGAGAAAAGGATCTTGATTTGCTATGGAGAGCAGGCAGGAAGTGCTTACTGCAGAGTCTTTAGTCCTCTCAGCATCCATTTCACAGAGATACACAGACAGCCTATTCCCTGGTGACAGTTCTCTGCACTTTCCAATCCCGCACAGGATTTCCTTCTGTCTGAAAGTGTAAGAATCGCTCCAGTAAACACTGCGCATATGCCTTCCAGCTGTTGCGCTCATTCTGCCACTGAAGAACAGTGACAAGAAAAGCATTATTTCCTCGTAAAGCCTTTTAATCTCCAAGCAGTGGAATTTTCATAAGCATGAATTTTTATAAAGACGACCGTATGAAAATTCTCCCAGGAACTTTTTCTCCATCATTAATGGAATTCTGACCACCCCGGAATGGTCCTTTCGTTCCCTTTTTCACGCATGGAACCTATTTCATAAATTAAATATTGTTCATCAGCAGAGGGCAAATTATAGTTCCTGCATGGAACACTTTAGCTGTTCCAAAAAAAAGGGGGGGGGGTTGTGATTGAAAAAAAAATCTGATAACCACGGCCTAGTGCAGGTGATAAAGCTTGTCTACTCATCAGGTTCAACACTGTGAGCAGTTCTTTGCAAAATAGCAAAACACTGCACCTGAGTGTGTGTTTTGAAGCATTTAAATAGGGATTCATGGAAGAATAATTGGTTACAACATGCAGATCAATGCAGAAGCTGAATGGAAAGGGATTTTAGAAAGAAGCACATGAAAGGAAGATTGCTTGAAAATAGATCCACCCACTGTTGTTCACAGTTTCCACAACGTTCACACAAGATTCTGCTCGGCCAGCTATTGGTTAGACATTTGTTTTTTCAGGAGCCCTTTTCAGTTGCTCACCCTCCACTGCATGAAAAATAAAAATAAGATTCAAGGACAGGATATCTCAGTTATGAAGAACAAATAAAACTTGTAAAAGTTGAAATGTTTTGAGAAGTTTTTATTTATTTATCAATGTCTTACACGCTACCATATAAATACATTAATTTATGTATGCACAATGTGAAATAGTATCTACTTAATAGGTGACTTACAGTTAATAATTGGAATGATTATTGATTATTTCCTATCAACAATCAGGGAGAAGGAGAGGTGGGTTCCTCCCGGTTCGGACTGGTTCGCCCGAACCAGTAGCGACCCGCTGGTGATGTCACGATGACATCACGGATCCGATTCGGTCGGTCCATCTTTTTTTTTTAATTTTTTTGGAAAAAAAATTTTGAATTTTTTTTTTTGAATTTTTTCCGGGTTTTTTTTCTTTTGCGCATGTGCAGAAGCTGAGTTTCTGGCACTGCGCATGCATCACCATCTTGTTTTTGGCTTTTTTTGGGGGGGGAATTTTTTAAAAAAATTTTGCACTGCACATGTGCGCGCGCGCAAAGTGCGCGCATGCCCAAGCGGTGCGCCCACGCAGCACGCCCACATGGCATGGGAGGAAGCGAACCGGCAGCGAGGTAAGTTAGAACCCACCCCTGGGGAGAAGGCTTTGTTCAATCCCTTTCTCCGAGCATTCTGGGCCTGCTAAATGCTCTGGGCATCATTCTCCTTATAAGGAAGGATGTTTTCCCTTTCAAATTTGTAGGGAACATCCATGGTTCTCTCTTCAAACCAATATTTGATTTAATTAGTAATCAAATCTATACAGGTGCCCATCTCACCAAAAGCGACTCTGATGAGTGCAGCATTTATTCCTTCATGTAACTTCCCCTTCTTACCAAGTACATTTGGTGGTTGTTTAACTCTCTACAATTCTTTGGCAGTTTAGCAATATTTAATTTTAATTTTTTAATTTAATTTTTATTTATTTATTTTGTCAATCTCGTATTACCGGTAGATAATACATGTAAGTATATACATAATTTGAATACATGAAATGAATAAAAATAAAAGGGAACATTAGGACAGGGACGGTAGGCACGCTGGTGCACTTATGCACGCCCCTTACAGACCTCTTAGGAAGATATATGGGTAGCTTAGACAAATAAGGAAAGATGAATCTTTTGAGTGCGAGTCCAAACCACCTTGGAGTTGATCTGATGCCATATCTTAGCAGTGAAAGACCCCACCATTACAGTAAGGCAGTACACCACAGTTATAGTAATAAAAGACTCTACCTGCGTATTTACAATATATTACATCTAATATCAAAGGCATTTGACCTTTCAGCAAAGATGGATAACTTCAGTTTTTCCCAGTTGCTTATAATTTTGCCAACTGAAAATAAATTTAATCATTGCAGCACAAAGTTGGTACTATCCACAATGGAGGAATGGCTGGTGAAGATGCGGGCACTTGATGAGATTGTTACATTGACTTGTTTGATCAGAGAAAAGACAATAGTGCAATAGTCTGTCATAGTCCAATTCCATATTCTACATTTATTGTGGACTGGAAGACCTTTACGAACTTTTTGTGTGAAACAGGAAAAAAAAAGAACTTATCATTTATGTTTTTGATGATTAGACTATAGGAAAAGGAGAGTTATGTTGCAACCATAGAGCAAGAGCTAAATTTATAATCGTACTTATAATTGGTATAAAGAAAATCAGAAACTATTTTTGATATCTTTTTTCTTTCATTTCTGTTTTACTGTTTCTTCTTTAGTTTACTTTAGCTCTCTTTTTTAGTTCTCTTTTTTACTTTTCTCACTTTATATTAGTTTCTATTAGTTGTTATCTTCTTTTTTAAAATCTTTAAGAAATTATATTTAAAACGTTTTTCTCATTAAAAGTACAAAATGTAAGATATACCATTTATACATCAAGAAGTTCAAAATAAAAGGAAGCATTAATTATAAGAATTCATTGAATCCTGTTTTTGTAGTGTTTGAGACTTTGTCTATTTGCTTTTCTTATTAAAAACATTTTGGTATACTATTTGTCCAGTTTAAAGCCTTTTTTGAATGTTTTAGCCTATTTGCATTTTATAAATACAATTGAGAACTCTTTATCATGTTTTTGCATTTTTAAAAGAGGACTGTGTTTCGGCTAATATATTGTTTAAAAATACAAAATTAGATGTGTTTGTATTGAAACATAAACTGAGAAATCTTTGAATATTTTTAGCTCTTACAGGAAACAAGCAGAAACATTATCTTGCACACATAAACTGCTTTTGACTTTCTCCAGTCAAGGCATTTAAATGTCCCCTATAGCTACTCTGATCCAGCTTGATTCTTATATAGGTGGAGAGATAGAAAATTAAACATCTACATTTCCATAAAGCACATGCAAAAAAAAAAAAAAAAGCCAAGGGAACCATTTGTTTTCTTCTCTGAACTACAATACTATATTGCACTGGATTGTCTGGAACAATCTTTTGCTTTTCCTGGTCAATTCTGGTCCTAGAACTAGGAGGAAAAATATCACTAAGGAGCAAGTGGATCCAACTTATACCCAGAGGTAAGCATTTGCAAATGTTGCTTTTCAATGTCAGCTCAGTTTTTTGGGGGGGAGGGGGGGAACGAGGAATGTTTAAAAAGATCCACTCCTGGGTTTTCCAATCCATCTCTGAAAGGATCCAGCTGGATTAGCAAACCAGTGTATATGCCGTAATAAATACAGTCCTCTGGTAGGGACCTAAATACTGTAATTAAGTGGAAAACATATTAAAATGCAGCCCTTTAAAGGTTTTAAAGAGTGTATTAAAGAGACACCTTTAAGGGTAGAAGGAATGATGATGCTTCAATGTGAAGAAACAAAAGGCTAGAGACAAGGAATGACCCCAAAGTTACCTCCTAGAGTACTACCGTACTGATACAGAAAAAGTAATGCTATGGTTCAGAGAGAAAAATTAGTACACTTTGGAGAGAGGCTGATCTCATTCAGTTGGAAAGAAGGAAGGTGTAGAAAATCTAGGAGACCTTATTATGAATTAGTTGTACGCTGTTTGCTCTTGCCTTTGCTGTCTGATGGTCCTATGTGTGAACTTATATGCGGCCTCTCCTTCATTGTACAATTATCAGTCCTGCAATATGCAGCTTCCTTCACTTCCCTTGTTACAATAAAATTTCATGGACTTTTTCAGATCTGGAAAGACAATACAGGTAGTCCTGGACTTACAATAGTTCATTTAGTGACCCTTTCAAAGTTTCAACGGCACTGAAAAAAGTGACTTATGACCATTTTTCACACTTATAACCATTGCAGCGGTCCCATGGTCATGTGATTTACATTCAGATGCTTGACAACTGGTTCATATTTATGATAGTTGCAGTGTCCCCCCAGGGTCATTTAATCACTTTTTGCAACCTTCTGACAAGCAAAGTCAATGGGAAAGCCAGATTCATTTAACAACCGTGTTACGAATTTAACAACTGCAATGATTCACTTAGCACATGGGCTAACAAAAGTTGTAAAATGGGGCAAAACTCACTTAACAAATTTCTCACTTAAGCAACATAAATTCTGGGCTCAATTGTGGTCGTAAATCAAGGATTACCCGTATCATAAAATAAAGTGGGGGGAAGGGAGCAAGCAGTCACTTTGCAACAGGTAAGATAAATTAAAAAAAAAAACTAAAATAAATTACAAGAAATTCCAAAACATTTTTAAAATGCTTACAAGTAGAGGTTTTTTGTTTTTTTTTCATGAGCAGGAGAAAAAAAAAATCTAGAGGGTCAAATTTAACAGAATAACAGATTTGCTATAATGTTAAGTAAAATAAAGCACTCCAAAGAAAGAAAGACACTGAAGGATTATTTTTAGCACATGGAAACATTTTGCAGAAATATATTCTGGCAATGCAGTATTTAGTACAAAACAGTAAAAGGAAACTCAAAGAATCCTTGTTTTTAGAGTTATTCCTTTCTCATAAGCCATTCTCATAAGAAAACAACTTCATTTCATGCCCCTTTCTCAATCCCAAGGAAAATATTTTAGTAGCAGTTACCAAATATTTTACTGAAGTGGTTCAGCATTCTGGTGGTATCTAAGTTTTCTTGATCCTGAAGATCATTCCTGAATTCCCAGTTCTGGTGGTTAAGACGGAAACAAAGACCACAATGGCATCAGTTAGCGAACATCTTCATCGACAGTGGGCTAACTGAAACCGAGGCACATACACTTTCCAAAAATAGAGGACTGTTGCCAAACTGTGACAGATTTACTGGTCTCCAAAAGGATCACAATCCCTTCTTGCCCTGGGAAGAAGAAAAAATATTCCAAATTTCCAGAGGAGGGACCCTGGCAGTAACAAACAAACAAATAAAATTTAAAAAAAAAATTAAACTATCTTAAAGGCCAATTATACTTTATGCTCCCGGTGAATAAATTGGATTTCCCCTTCCGAAAGCTATTTCGGTTGGGAGTAGTAGAAGATTTAGTCCTACATTCTGAAGGTTATGAAACTCTGTTCCGAACCTCAGGTCAGGGTTCCCTACTGATATAATTCACTACCTTTTTACTACCATGTATACCACACAAGCTTATTTTAATCTTTTCACACGTCAAGAGTAGATAAGATCTCAAAGAAGCAAATAGGAGTGTTAAAAGAAATTCAATTCAAGGGTTTAAAAACTATAAAACTAGTTTTACAATGATCAAAAGCTGTGGAAGGGAATTTTGCTTCCCTTAAAGAAAACACACATATCAGCCTGTGGAGGCATTTTAATTATGGAAACCCGACCCAAATGGAGCATTTGCAATGGCTGATGCAGAAGCTCAGGCTTTGTCAGCATTAATGCACAGTGAATTTACCAGTCTGTCTGTTTTCCTTAATATTGTTTCTGAATTCCATTTCAACAAGGCACTTCAGACGGCCCATTTCAAAGGGATTATCATTGCACTTACTGTGTGATTAAAGCCACTCTGCCTCCGCTTTGTGCCTATAATGCCACCTTAGGCATGCAGCAATAATCCAGAAATCGCTGGCTGTCATGTCTTATTCCTTAATTATATTGTCACGGCACCACCCTTATGAAGAGTCATTTGCAGAGGTTCCAAAAGAAACTCAGGAGGAAATGGTCCTCTATTCTTTTCGAAATCTCTCTGTCTCGCTTTCTTTTCCTTTTCAAAACATGAGCATTCTTGAAGAAACAAACTATGTAGCCACAGGTTCCAAAAAGTCCCAAGCCTCAGGTTGATATTATCTATCTCCCAGATGGATGACAATTTGGTTTTGGCAGGACTCCACTCTTTTAAGTCTCAGCCTTACCGCTTATTGCAATTATATCTCCATTACAGTACTCACCCATGGTTGGCAAGCTAACTTTCTGTGTGCATAAATATAAAGTCTATTTAAAATCAATTCGTTTTTAATGGGTTTTTTTTTTTAAATCCTACCCCTTCAAAATAGCAATAAAGAGAGTGGATCCTTTGCAAGAGGGACTTATCACTCTGCAATATTTTTTATCTATTACACTAGTAACCATTGCCAAAGCTGTAAAATAGAAAAGTGTTGGATTTCGCCAGTGATGCCTCTGGAATACCCTTGCAATGAAACCACCAGTGTGTACAAAGATAATTAGGATCATGTCACAGTACCCAAAGAGCAGATATAATGTACATCCAGCATGCTCGAGAGAAAGTTAATTAGAGAAAGAGAGCAAAGGACTCTCCAGCATTAGAGAACAAGAGTAAAGGATTTCTGTAGCCATGAACTTGAAATCTCTTATCTGGCAATTCAGATGTCTTCTCGTCTTCTCTTTTTGTAAAGACAGAGTAAATTTAAGACAAGGCAGGGAGAAGCACCATTCATATCACTATAACCAATTCATTCCACACGTTGGATGCTTGAACATCAAAACCATAAAAACAATTAAACTTTTTTCTTCCTCTTGCTCTGAAGAACTTAAACGTGATCATGTTCAGACTAACAATCACAATAAGGACATGTTCATGGCTGCACAAGGGATATCACCTTTTTGCTAGTCCACTTACCTACAGAATATAGCAGGATGCATCCTGATAACTCATGACTTCAGACTGAAAAAAACAAAATCCAGAGAGAACATTCTTAATTGAGAAATAGGCCAAGATCTATATTCAGCTTCAAATCTTATACCAAAACTTGCACAGAAGAGGCATTCAGACTTTCAATTGTTCTCTCATCTATTTAGAAATAAATATGGGAGGGAGCAGGATAAGATGGTAGTATGAGCACCTAGCTTTCCCCTTTTATAGTAAAAATGTGAAGGAGGAGCAGGTACATACCTGTCCCTCTTGCTATTTATTGCACTTCTTTTTCTCCAAGTAGAAATTTCTAACATAGACATGGGTTAATCCAATCCTACTGTAGATGTTTATACACTTGGAGAGAATTTTGGAGAAGAGGAATGAACTGTAACTATAGAAGAAGTCATGGAGTTTGTAAGAATAGAGGAATGAAGGATATTTAAGAGTCACACCATGAGATATGAGATTTCAGAAGAGAGGCCTCCCTTTGCTGACTAGAATGGGGTTCTTTGTCCTTGTATTCCATTTTGAAACAGTAGTGTTAAAGTTCCGGGAACATCACTCAGGGGCTTGAGAGAAGGGTGGTCTAAAAATAAAATAAAACCAATAAATCATGGTCTGTGTCTTTCACAGACTATCCATATAACTTGGGGAGAAATAAGCAAGGACTTTTGCATAGAACCACCCCAATGGAGCAAACTTTTCCCATACTATGACCTTATAGGCTATATTCGTAGCAACAGTATACCATTTAAATGATCCAACCATCTGTAAAATTCCAACACTTGTTTAGCCTGAACTATGAATTTGCCAAATAGGAGGTGTTAGATTACATTCTTCTCAGTTTCAATGAAATAGTATAACACAACTATGGTTAGCAGCTTTCTTTTCTTGAAGACTATACTTTACCTGAAGAGGAAGTAGAGTTCTAATTAGTCACACAAGACAAATGATTTTTAAATTACATCCTAAAAGGCTAGTAGATCGTTACTTATTTGAAAGTAGGACAAAAAGTAATTCATTGTACTCTTTGTGCTTACATAAATAGAAAAGGCTACCTTTTCTGTGCCTTACATCAGAAATGGGATTTAAAAAAAATATATCTGAAAGTGAAAGTTCCATTGATAAAAGTATGCTTTTATGATTTTAAAAAATATTTTAAAAGATGCATATATTTTAATCTTCAATTGTAGCAACTGCAATTTCAAAGAATTAAAAAAAAATACTTTAAAAAAATTTCTACTACTCATTGCAAGGATACTTCCAGTTATCAAATCTTTTAAATTAGTTAGTACAAGAGTTTCAGCACACTTTAGAGACCTAATTGGATGTTCAATGATTTTGTGTATGCTTTAAATGTATTTCAGATGAATGTATTATGCATTTTTCCAAAAGTGGGAAGGCAAAAAAGCATGGATTTACTCCAAATGATTTGTTCCGTATTAGACTTGTGCAATATATCCATACCAGGGGTGGGTTCCTCCCGGTTCCTCCCGGTTCCCCTGAACCGGTAGCGGCCCGCTGGTGATGTCACGATGACATCACCGAACCGGATCGGTCAGTGCCGGTCCGTGGGGGCCACCATCTTTTTTTTTGAATTTTTTTTGAATTTTTTTTTAAAATTATTTTGTTTTCTTCTGTTCTTCTGAGCATGTGCAGAAGCCGAGTTTCCGGCACTGTGCATGCGGTCGCCATCTTGTTTTTGCCTTTTTTTATTTTTATTTTTTTGGATTTTTTTGGCACTGCGCATGCGCGTGACCATGAGGCACGCCCACGCGACACGGGAGGAAGCGAACCGGCAGCGAGGTAAGTTAGAACCCACCCCTGATCCATACCTGTTCATTTCAAAACACCTCCTTCTGTCTGTATGTTTATTTCTGCTGACAGGTTTCCTATGAAAAATGGGATTATTTGAACAATAGCAATAGCAATAGCAATAGCACTTAGACTTATATACCGCTTTACAGTGCTTTACAGCCCTCTCTAAGCGGTTCACAGAGTCAGCATATTGGCCCCAACAATCTGGGTCCTCATTTTACCCACCTCGGAAGGATGGAAGGCTGAGTCAACCTTGAGCCGGTGAGATTTGAACCGTCAAACTGCAGCTAGCAGTCAGCTGAAGTAGCCTGCAGTGCTGCACTCTAACCACTGCGCCACCTCGGCTATGTCAGGCTATTAGAGCAATAGGTGATAGGTTGTAGGTGATCTCGTTTCAATAATCTGAAATAAAAGCAGTAGCTTCTGCATGACATGTTCTGTAAAAATCACAGTGAATCTAATAATTAAACTTTCATGACATCATAGCATCTCTGGCTAGAACTAACTCAATCTTAGGTTTTTATGTTGCTCCTGAGCATTTAGAATCAGTGTGGAAACAGGAGAAAACCTTGTAGAAATACAGAGACAGAGCAGCTGCAGTCAGCTATATCTTTCTATGATATTTTAGAATGCATCTATCAGTATTCTAGTTTATTTAAAAAATAATTTCTTTTTAAGCTTCATCCATATGCAAATAAAACTGATAAGTGTTCTGAAATCATACATGTTTGGGACCAAGATTCGAGAAGTATTTATATTACGGATGCTGCCTATGTATAATAAAAATATTATCTGGAGGCACTATCAGACTGGGGAAAGTTGCTCTGTATAAATACTTTTAAATGATGGCTGCTCAGTCAGCAATGTACTCTACATGGGGCTACCCTTGAAGACCACCTAGAACCTTCAGCTGGTCCAGAATGCTGCAGTATGAGCGAAGATGGTCATTCCATGGTATCCCCACATATAACATCTTTACTTTCCAAGCTGCACTGGTTGCCAGTTTGCTTCCTGGTAGATTCAAGGCACTTATAAAACCCTATATGGCATAAGGGCTGGTTGCTTGAAGAACCAGGATCAAGTACAGATCACCAGTTCTTCTGTAATATTTGCAACAATAGGCAAGCTGATTGGTTTGTTCAGTAGACATTATTTTAATCGTTGCAAGTGTCTTATTCATATCCTTCTTTACAGATGCCACGTCTTTCTTAGGTACTACTTTCAATGCTGGCAGTTTTTGTCTTTCTACTGGTAATTTTGTGTATGCCATAATTTTCTCTTTAAATTTTTCTTGTTGTTGTTGGAGTGGGGGTCAATTTATAAGTTGATTCAGTGCTGGCCTATACTAGTTCTTACGTTATTACTTCTAAGTTATTATTTCTCTACTTCATATCAACTGTTTTCTTTAAATTTTTAATTGTTTTTATCTGAATTCATTTTAATATTCTACTATTGTTTTGGGGGGGGGGTCTTCCATTTTCACAATTTTTCTGAATCTTTTCCAGTTCTTCATCCCTCAATATTTTATTTCTGGTAATGAATCTCCTTTGATCTGCTAATTCTTGTTCAGGGATATTTGAGTCTGGATAAATTATTTTCCACTGTTCAGACATTTGCTTTAAATAGCCCCACTTTGTTGGTTCCAATTTATAAGAGCCGCGGTGGCACAGTGGTTAGAGTGCAGTACTGCAGGCTACTTCTGCTGATCACCGGCTGCCAGCAGTTTGGCAGATCGAATCTCACCAGGCTCAAGGTTGACTCAGCCTTCCATCCTTCCGAGGTCGGTAAAATGAGGACCCAGATTGTTGGGGGCAATATGCTGACTTTGTAAACCGCTTAGAGAGTGCTGTAAAGCACTATGAAGCGGTATATAAATCTAAGTGCTATTGCTATTGCTATAATAGCAGACCACAATGGTGGGATTTTCAAATCCTGTATATTTTTGCCTTGTCTCTTGTTGTTCTTTTTCCAGTAATCCTACACGGCTATCCCTGGTTGCCCAGTGATAGTTCCTGAATCCCATTGCCCTCTTGTTGATAGGTGCACAGGAACTCTAACATCTGATGCTGTTCTCATTGATCTGGGCAATGACAAATACGGTATAGGATTCTTTTTCTGTTTTTTAACCATATTAAATGGGTGGATGGATACACTTAGTCTGGTCCTTCTGCTAAGACCTGTCTGGCATGGGTGACCTTTCTGGTAAAATATACTACCATCAGCATAGCTTTCAACCTCATCAGAACATCACAAGCACCTCCCCTACAACAAAGGGTAATCCATGGAGGGGGTGATGATGATGATGATGATGATGATGATGATGATGATGATGATGATGATTATTGCTGGTCACATGGTCAGTCACAATGGCTTTGGCAATTTTTTTTTTTTAATCCACCTATCAAGTCCTTCCCAATGTTTGATGATCTTAAAGGTATCATAGCAGGATGTAAGCTGTTCCAAGTAAAACTGCATTTTGCAAATGATTGATGGTGACAGTGTCAATGCCAATGATAGCCAAGTGGTGCTCTAGATATTTTGGGATTGCACCCAAGGCACCTATCACTATTGGTACTACCTTTGCTTTCATTTGCCACAATTGTTGAAACAACTACTTCTGTTTGCAGGTTTTTGTATTTTGTTATTTTCTTCATTTCCTTCTCTTCTATTGCTCTGTCTCCGTGCATTATTATTATTTAAAGCTTTACAGATGAAAAAGTTTGGGAGCAGTTTTAAACACTGTTATAGACACCTGATCTCAGTTAGTATCCTAACTACTTGTTTTAGTACTAACTTTAATTTCAGAATAATCTTTCAAAAGTAGCTCTACATACACATTCCAATAAACCAGATATGGCAACATGTTTGCCTTAAAGGAGTCCGATTATAACTTTCTAGGTGATTTTGCAGTTGATACATATGATTCAATTGATGATAGCTGTTTTGTGCAACTCACGTCAGCGTTTAATATTAACAACAAGCTAATTTGATAGAATTTTCTGAAGGCTGAAGTATGTTTTCCATCTAAAAGATCATTTGCATCAGAATGAAACTATTAAGGCACAATAGGCTCAGTTCAATGTTACAGATATGCAGTGGAGAAAAATAAAATTGTTGATTGCCTAAGACTGAACCAAAATGTTTAAATTTCAGGCCAGAAACCAGACTAAAATAACTCAAAAAATTGTCCAGGAGATCCCAGAGTGTAGCAACCACCCAAATGAGCATCTCTCTGAAAAAGACAATAATTTGTGATAACAATAATTTGACATGATTTCCAGAGAAGCTTTTTAAGAATAGCAATAGCAATAGCAATAGCACTTAGACTTATATACCGCTTTACAGTGCTTTACAGCCCTCTCTAAGCGGTTCACAGAGTCAGCATATTGGCCCCAACAATCTGGGTCCTCATTTTACCCACCTCGGAAGGATGGAAGGCTGAGTCAACCTTGAGCCGGTGAGATTTGAACCACCGAACTGCAGCTAGCAGTCAGCTGAAGTAGCCTGCAGTGCTGCACTCTAACCACTGCGCCACCTCGGCTCATTTCAAATACCCTTTCACTGTCTTCTTTTTCCAGAAAGCTGAGATGAAGTCCTTTGCAAAATAGTGTTACCTGCTCAGACCAGAAGTCAACTGCTTAACATTACCATTATGAGTCAGGAGTAGCAAGGTTAGATGAACAGATAGTCAAACACATTATTCTGATAATGTCATCCCTAGAATTCAGTAATTAAAAATCTGAACTAGATGATAATCTGAAGTTACCATACATTCTCTTTTTTAGAGAAAAGCAAGTAATTGAAATCTATACTGTATTCCCCCCCCCCATTGGATGTCTTCAGTTCAGTTCCGGATATATGATTGGACAATGCTTTTAACAATTGTGGTGATAAATGCAACTTCATTAAGTCAGTGACATTTTATAAATAGACAAAATAAGAGGAAAGAATTTGAGCTTTCCTTCCTTTTGGCACAAAATTTCTTGATTGCTATATTGTTTGTATATTATAAGTAGCCTGTTAGGTTAGTATGTCTAGAAGTTGACTAGTGTATACAGTCTAAAGGACTACATTGCCTTCATTTATGTTGAATGGACATGGGCTTTACAGGATAACCCCGCAAAGGCTCCCACCTCCTTTGCTGCAGTTGATATAAGTACTTTCCAGCCTGAATAATTTCTAAGTAACTTGCACAGCCTGTGTGGCCTACAAAACATCTGGATAATCAGATGTTTAGATAAACAGGAGTGTTAATTGCATATCCATGTTTTAGCTGTGGACTACCTAGGACAACTGCCAGCTGTGTTTTTCAATATGCGTTTGATTTATATTTTCTTTTCTTAAGTGTAGCATTTTCTACAATATTTAAAAAAGGGAAACAAAATTATTGATAGACGATACTGCTCAGGAGCATTATTGAGTTATCTTTCCAGCAAGCCAGTGTTATTATTGCTTATATTACAGATGGTGTAGAAGAAAGGGTTCCGGGGGTGGAGGGTGGAGATTTATTACATTTGTTTATTCTTTCCCTTTTACAGTGAACAGGATGGCATGTCTACAGGATCCAAGCATGGGGGGGGGGGAACAGTTGATTGAAACCTACAGATCCAGAGGATGCCAGCCATAGCTATATAATACCGATCTGTTCTGGGAACGTGGAAGTGAATGCAGTACACATATTATCCTTTGCAATCACTTACCCACAAACTGTTCTGGTAGGTCATGTTGAATGATTGCTAATTAGCCCGGGTTCAAACATAACCCCACAAATGCAGAAATTCTACTATGTATTTATTATATTTTTCTTGTGTCTGTGTCTTCCGTTCCTTCCCCATTACAAATAAATGGTATTGTTTGTTTTACATGAGCAGAAACTAACACTTTATAGAACACCAATAAATATACAATCTCTTCTCCTAGTTTTATAGGAAACATTAAACCTCACTGTTTGTCATTGCCATGGTGAATCTCTCACTAATCTCTGACCTTTCTGTTTCAGTTTCAAAAAGAAAGGTAGGATATCATTTATATGTAGTTTTGAAAGTGCACAAAGCACTTTACAATAAATCTATCAAGAAGCTTCTCAGTTTCAAATCCTGAAAGTGAATGGTTCCTCTTATCCCCTCTTCATCATTTGTGCCCTGAAAAAACAGGGGGCAACAAAGGGGAAGGGAGGCTGGTACTCTCAGGCCAAGGATGAAAGGAAAACTAGAGAGAAGGGGGAAATTTTTCTTCAAGAGATGTGTTGAGCACTATAAACAGTAGCACTTTTGTGGATTTTGCACAATATAATGTTCATGATTGAAGCTAAGGCACTTAAGGGGGCAACAGTATCATTCCTGATACATCTTTGTTCAATCATCTCTTCAAATATACTTTTCTTAACTCACATTTTGCATTTGTATCTAACAGAGCCATGCCATAAACTGTGTATATTTATATTAATGAGAGTACATTTTTGTTGTCATTTTGATGTCTGTTTGTCTATCTGTCTGTCTATCTCTATCTATCATCATCTGTTTTTAGAAAAGGCCATGCTTTATTGTTTCAATAATCAGTCATAAATATAGAAAATTATAACAAAACATGTTCATACAGTAAGAAATTCAGAAAATAAACATTCAACTTACAGTATATCCATAATTGTATGAGCTTCTTGCTTTTGTATCACATCAAACCAATTTGCTAATCTAGATTCAAGGCATAGAACAAACAAACAAATATAAACACAGAACTGTAGTAAGAAAAGAAAGGAAGATCTCTGCTATTACCCATTTCCTTTCCAAAACTCCTTGCAGGAGTGGGTTCTAACTTACCTTGCTGCCGGTTCGCTTTCTCCCTCGCTGTGTGGCTGCGTGCGCATTGCACTTTGCGTGGCTGCTTTGCATGGCCGCTTCGCATGGCCACTTCACATGGCCGCTTAGCGTGGCTGCTTTGCACGGGCGCTTCGCATGGCCGCTTCATGCGGGCACGTGCATGCGCAGTGCCAAAAAATCTCAAAAAAATTCTCCCCAAAAAAGCCAAAAACAAGATGGCGGTTGTTAAGGAATTGTGCAGAGTAACCTCTGCTTCTGAAGGCTTGCACAGTGAACCGTAATGTTGCAGTAGATATAAGTAATGGTTCAGTCAATACACAGATACGTTAAAGTGTATAAAAGTAGTTTACTTAAAGAGATAGCACAGTCCAAATAACAGTCCGAATCATACACGTTCTATCAATCAGTATTCAGAAGTACAGCAGTCTTCTTACCAGCCTTTCTTTGTCTTAATCATTAAACAAAGATTCTCTACTATCACAGATAGCTAGCTACACACAGAGCTTACGTTCAGACACGCAGTCACTCAGCAATGAATCAGCAAAAGAGAGAGAACTAACCATGTTCTCTAGCTCCCTCTTATGGCCGTTACTGCCAGTCAGAATGCACCAATGCATTTAAAGCAATATTACATATATACATTAAACAGTGATTTGTGGCTTGTTTATATTAACCAACCCAACTGTTTGGACAGAGTCCTAACAAAATATTTCATTCTTCTAGGAGAGGGGTGGGTGCTAACTTTCTCCACCAGTAAAAAGGATTATGAAACGATCTTAACCATAAAAAATGATCTCATTGATCTCAGGATGTATCAGGCATGAAAAAATCAGGACCACACATTAAGTTTCAGTTAACATAATTTATTGCCAGGGGTGGGTTCCACTTACCTTCCCTACCGGTTCACATCGCGACGGAAGTGCGCGTTTTGCACGCGCGCCGAC
>QLTV01012198.1:1019733-1032068 GCA_003457575.1 Thermophis baileyi
GCGCATGAGCGGGGGGGGGCACCGCGGGGGTTGTGCGCATGCACGTGGGGGCATTGCATTATGGGTGAGGGCACCCGCACGCACCATCGTGCACACGCGCACGCTTTTGGCACCCGAGCCAAAAAAGGTTTGCCATCACTGGTTTAGGTAAATAACACCTTTCAGGTATCCAAACCCTAAATGCTCAGGTCACAATATTGTCAAACTGGTGGAGGCATTTGTCGTATAGGATCTTAATTACCATTGATTTTATAAACATTTTAAATTGCCTTTTTCAAACAGCACTTTTTTTATTAACACTTAACAAGGTTGGAATGAAATACATGGCCAATTAACTTCCTTGTTTTTATTGTGCAGCAATAAAAAATAACACATAATCCTAATAAATAAATAAATAAATAAAGTAACAAAACTGTATTTTTGCAGGCCACAGTTCTATTATTTGAAAATAGTTCTAATGACATCAGTAGGTCTTGCTCAAACCTTATAAGCTCAATGTGATATTTTTTCAACATTAGTGAAAAAATGCACTTTTCAATGGCAGGTTACCTCTATGTTTGATCTATTCAATTAAGTGCTTTTAATATATATGGATTCATAATGCTAAATGCCTAGAAATATATGAGATCATGGCAGAAACATAGCATTCCATCAATTTTTCATAGCATTCTATTCCCTATGCATATAAAAAACACAGCTCAGAAAAATGACTCTTATTATATACCATAAACTCTTCACAAATATCCCAAACATTAACATCATTCCTCAGAGAGTTCTCCCTGACAAAGAATTTTAGGAAGGGCAAAGTTGTGGAATTTCCTTCTGCTAGCTTCAACCTATATCATAATGCTAAGCTCTTGTTATGGTAAAGGAAATGTCTAGGCCTGCTCTCTAGAGGGAACTTGATGTGTTGTCAAAAATAAGACTGCTACAAAAATGGTGACTCCACCTTGAGCTCCTTCTCCTTTGTCTATGATCTGTTGCTATGAAAATATATGAGACGACGTCTCCACTTTTCTCCGCCCTGTCTCATTATCCCCTGCCTAAGTAATAACAAGGAAAGGGAACTTGATCCATGGTCAGAAATGTTCTGCATTCATCATTATGCCTGGCTTTGACTTCTATTGGGAAGTAATTTGAAAGAACAGCTTTGATTTAAGATAAACCGGAATGTTCTATATTACTAAAGTATCCGTTCTGTGGCTCACATTATGGCGTGTCCCTTCTTCCCCACCCTACAAATACTAAGGCAATTTGCCTCAATTTTAAATCTTTTTTGCTTTGCCTTTGAGATTCCCAGTGAGTTCATTTCCGCAATGGACTTCGCCCCAACTTCTGGTGCTAAGCAATTAATCAAAATGGGAAGGGGACTTACTCCAGAAAGAGGTGCTTTTATACTTGAGATCTCTCCTTCTTTCATTGTTTCACATCTCCCCCTGCTCTAGCTCCTCTGGCCATCAATCCACACATGAAACATTTTTTCAAAGAAATGTTTTGACTAAAATATTCAATAAAATTTCAACAGGAGGTATTGCCTTTTGCAAAGAATTATTTTCTCACTCTGCTAAGGTAGAACAAAAGCAGTTTTGTTTCTAAATCTTGAAGGTAAGGGTTAGTCTTGAAACCGCCAGCTATTTTTGAATGTTGAAAGAGATGATACAGTTATGCCTTCTCAAATCGGGAAATAGTAGAGTTGTTATTTGGATAAGACACCAGAGTTTAGCCAGAAACAGAAAAAAGAACCTCAACAAGCATTACAAGTTATGAAGTCACACAATTCTTCCCATTTTAGAGCCAGCAAAAAGGCAAAGCCACATAAATTGTATTGCTTCCACAGACTAGTTTTAGTTATTGCTCAAGGTCAGGTTACAGAGTTACCCTTACATAATTTTATGGAGGGCAGTTTCTTAATAATAATATTGTGGCTTTCCTGGTTATTAGAGGGGGATTCTGGCACCCATCTTGATGAAGGAGTTGTTGGATGGATTCTCCATATTAATGTTTGCTGCTAACAATTCTGATTGATTGTTCCGTTTTTACCTTCAGGGGTATGAACTATATTCTTTTCACCATAACCATTATAAAATATTTTCTTACAAATTAAAGTAGCTTTGTTGAAAACCTGGAGTGTGTGATGCTTCTGTTTGGACAGGATATCATGTTTTTATCTGGGTGATTCTATACCTGTGATGGATTAGATCCATCAGAAGTATACTTGAGGAAATACATTTTTCTAGTACCAAAAGGCATTGCTTCTCTTGCCCTCTACCTGGGAAGGGTTTCTGGATCTGGATTTCATCTGATCATGTATCAACAGTAGAAAGCAAATTTGGTGTATTGGTTAAGGCACCAGGCTAGAAACCATGAGACCATGAGTTCTAGTGCCAATTTTAATACAAAGCCAGCTAAGTGGCCTTAGGTCAATTGTGCGTTCTCTCTCTCTCTCTCTCTCTCTCTCTCTCTCTCTCTCTCTCTCTCTCTCTCGCTCTCTCTCTCTCTCTGTTGAATTCCATTCCATTCCATTCCATTCCCTTCCTCTCCCTCTCTCCCACTCCCTCTCTTTCTCTCCCTCTCTCTCTCTCTCCCTCCCTCCCTCCCTCCCTCCCTCCCTCCCTCCTTCCCCCAGGAAGCAGGTGGATAGGCAGATACCACTGGGGAGAAGTGGTCCTACAAATAACCAACTCATGTGCCATGTAAGACTTTGTAAGTGATAACCAGCACTTTGAATTGCACCTGGAAGTCTGTAAGGAACCAGTGCAGCTAAAGAAGTAGTAATGGGCACAAATCCAAAGACTACAAAGACAATGATTTAATGTAGTTTAGGTTTGGGTTTTTTTCATCCAATTAAGGTTTTTTTTAAAATTCAAAAGCAACATTATAGAATACACACATTTTGAAGCACTGACATACCAAGAATGTGGGCTTTAAAAGTATTAGCTGGAGTTCTATTATTGTTTGATGACAGCTGCCAAAAATCTTCTTGTATAATTACAAATGACATAAGCAGAAAGCAATGAATAGTACATGAAAAATCTGGCAAGGCTGAGAAAGCAGGTGTTTCTAGTCAAGGGCATGCTACACCTGAGGAACCTATGAACAGTTTCTACAGACCAGGAAACATACGCAGCAATGAGGGACCTGCAGGTATAAAATACGGAAGAAAATGTGATCTGCAGCCAACTGTGCTGATATGCAATATACCGTAGTTGTCTAAAGTCTTGAAATTGCTTTGAATGAAATGAGCTGAGCTACTGATTTATGTGCTTCTGGCTACTAAGGGGTAAAGATGCTGCTAATTTCCAATGTTTCTGTTTTGTGCTTCAGATTCTGAATACATTTCACTTGGTTTCATTTCTACATATCTGAACGCAAGTCTTAAGAGAAATTAAATTTATAGATCACATGTTATGTTAAACAACTAACCATTCATTCACAGAATCATGCACTTTAAAAGTTGAAAGGGACTTTAGAGATCATATATTCCAATCTCTTGACCAGTGCATGTCACGACTGCAGCATCTCTCATATATGGTAATCAAACTTCTGTTTAAACAAGGAAGGAGAAGTCACAATTTCCCAATGCAGTCTGTTCAATTGTTGAACAGGTTTTACTCTTGGGAATTTTTCTTGATGACCAACTAAAATTTATATCTTTGTAATTAGAATTCATTGTTTCTTGTCCTATCTTATTTTGTCTTGCTTTAGGTCCAGCCATTCTTTTTCAGCACTTGGAAAGAGGCAATGGCAAATCACTTCCGAAAAACTTCAAGGATTTGTCCAGAGAGTTCTCAGGATTCAACATTGACTTAAAGGCACACACACCCCACACAAAAATCAGTTTGGTGTAGTGGTTAAGACACCAGCAAATTTTCCAGCATGGTAAAAATGGTTATTTAGAGATGATTTTCATTCTTCTTCTTTTCTTCTACAGAAAAATAATAGCAATTCTAAATCTACTGCAAACTTCAAATGAATAGCATATATGCTTTGTTGTTTCTTAGGTCCAGGGCAATTCACTATAAACAAAAAGGACATCCCAAACAATAATAAATTATATTAAATAGTAAAGAAGATTTAAGCTATGTATTATAAATAGCATTAATTCAGTGATGTCTTACAGCGAAGGAGGGTCTAAAATTATAAAATAAAATTCTAAACAAAATAAGTATATTTTTTCATGGTGGTAGGCATACTGAAATTCATTATGCTTATATTCTGATGAACTTCACAAAATGTTCAAGTTCTCAATTGATTTCAAAATCCTTTTTCTTCAGAAATTAATTAATGCAGCAGTCACCTGGAGGGGAAAATCTCCTTTGAATCAAGCCATCCCTTTGAAGCTTCACATAGTCATATTTCATCTATACACACAGAATCTCTCCCCACCTTTCACTACACTGAACTGGTTGGTCCACCGACCTACAAATGTTGCAGCCACTGCTGATTTTCTTAAGCATCTTGTTTCTATAAGATCTGGAAACCACAATGTCTTCTAAGTATGAATTATGTTTGTATCTCTATATGTGTTGATATTTTCCAAGAATATTGGACATATTTGTACTTATGTTGTCCAAATACTGGATATAAATATTTTGGCAATGGTTTGTTATCAGAGCTTGCTGTTTACCTGCTGGACATTTTGTTACCAAGCTAGGTAATTGAACATCTTCAGCGGGATTTGTTTCTTCTCTGTTTACATAGGTCCTGCGTGGTGCTGTGATCATTTGGTCATGTGACTGGCTGTTTGTGAGGGGTGAAATTCAACTGGTGAGAGGGTGGTTGGTTCCAATGTTGGTTGGTCATTCGGATGGTCCATTTTCTTATAGGTTCATATGCTGGTTCTAAGTCGATGTGTTGGTTGGTGGATCCATTTGTGGATTTCCAGGATTCTATGAATTTGTGTGCATGACAGGTTTTGGCATAGCTGATGACTTTGGCTTTGTCCCAGTCGAACCGGTGTTGTTCATTTTCGATGTGACTGGAGATCAGGCACTTCAGAGTCATGCTGCTTAACTGCCAGCTGGTGTTCGTGAATTCTGGTTTTTAATTGTCATCCTGTTTGTCCAACATAGAACTGGTTGAAATTGTTGCAATTACATTGGTGCTGACTTCCTTCCGTGTTCTGTCTTTGATCCTTGTTAGTTCTTCATAGTGTAACTATGGGTTTGTGAGCTATTGTTATTCCTAGGGTTTGCAGTAGCCTGGCGAGTACTTCCGATGTAAACAGCAAACTCGGAGAGCAAGCCACTGCCAAAATTTACAACCCAAGCTACGAATATTCTCTATTGTATATAAACATGACCATTTTGTCATTAGTGGATTATTAAAAGAACACGATCATATTGACATTTTCCAGTTCTTTATTAAAACTGATTCCAGGCTGTTGTTTCCTGTCCGTTCTCAATAATCCAACTGAGAGGTGACTCAAGCCCAAGTGACAAAAACAAGGCCTCCTGATCTAGAAATGGGTACAACTCAACCCTTAGGATTGAAATAGTGTTACAGAGATGAAGAATGAAATAGGCATGGAACTTACAGTTATATTTTGGTGGTTCAAGAAATCTAAATGTAACCACTTCAGAAATATTGGTTCCAAAGTTATATAATCAACAGGAATGTTATTTATTTATTTATTGGTTCCAAAGTTATATAATCAACAGGAATGACATTTCTCTACTGGGCCATTCCAAGTGGCTCTGTGGAAAGTACTACCCAAAAAAATAATAATACAAACCTGTAACACAGAAACCTGTGAGTAGTCATTTTTTTGCATGACCCTGGTTTCATGTTGCCTCCAACGGCTGGATTTGCAGAGTTGCAGAGGGAATGACTTTGCTTTGCAGCAATGGAAAATCCTTCACAAGCATGCTTCCCTCTTACAGAGTCTATCTTTCCAAACTGAACATAGCATGAACACTGACCCATATTCTTCTTTTCATACAGGCATCCTACCAACAATTCTCTGGAAGCGCCAGGTTTGAAAAACAAGCAAACCATACAATGTTTCCACTCAGTCTCTTCCTGAGCTTCTTATGCCACCTTTTAACAGCAAATTAAACTTGGGTGTGGAAATACCACTCGGGCAAAGGGAAAAAAGAAAAAGAAAAATCCTACTAGCCAAGGAAAATTAAGGTAGATTCCTATTGTCCCAAATTGGGAGATTAAATGCTTTGCCTAATTTTTTTTTAAAAAAACCAAAGACTTGTTATTGCAGCCATCTAGACTGCCTCCATTCTAAAATACTACACTAGATCTAAGGTAATATGTATGCTTGGAAAATGTAGCAAGTAATATACTTTCTGGAGTTTTATAAGCATAATTAGGAATGAAAGTGCTTTGGGCAATCCATATTGTAACATGATCATGGCTCTAATTTGGAGCCCATCCAATATTTGAAGGCAATAATCCACCAGGACCATATACATGTGCATTGTACAGAGACACACACATACAAATATTCTGATTTTACTTACACTGAACTCTACTGGGAAAGCACTTTAGACAGGTATCAATAAATCACTAAACTAAATTAAAGTCTTCCAATATTTAATAGAGTGTGATTTTTGTGCACAAGTGAATAAATTACTGTATAAGAACTAGCGTAATTCATACAAAAACTGAAACTGAGAAATACTCTATGAAGAAATAATTACTAAAATGTGGCCTTACTTGACAGAAATATGGAAGAAGATAATATACATAATTTGAGCATTAGAAATGAAGTGTAAGCCAAATATGTATATAATTTACTCTGACAGGGCAAAGGTGTGTGTTAATTAAATTCACACCAATGCTATTACAGTATATACACCTTAGGTAGTGAAGCTAATTTACAAATATAATCTATGAGGCTCCAGGTCAATGAAGCTGGTGAGTTTCCTAGATGTTGTTTCTACTAGCCAAGCAAAGGGGAGAATCCTGGAGGCATCTGCTGTCTCTCAAGAGTGGCTTCAAAGGAGTGATGCACATGTAAAGTTCTGGTGGATTTCAAAGGTATCATCCACCTACAATCTTCACAGCCATATGAATGATAGTAGCCAAAATGATGCTTCCTTGTCTTTCAGCCATGGAATTGAGGGAAGGAAGAGAAATAAATTTCCCTACTTTCCAGCTATTGGTAACAGACATTCAATTTGCTCATACCAGGAAGAAGGAATTGTCCTTTGGTTAGAGCCAGCCTGCTTTGTCTCATTCCCCAGAAGCGAATTAAGCATATTTGAAGAACAATGTAACTTTCTCCATCTCTCATTACACCCACAGTCAATTCTCAATCCACACAAGCAAAATCATTTTGCACAGAATAAAAATAAAGATTCTTTAAGCCCAACTTGACACCATGTTGTCCATGATGATTATATCGACAGGTTTATGTAATTTTCTTGGCAACAGCTCTGTATAGTTATGGTTTTCTACTGCTTTCTTCTTCCATGTTTTTTTTTCAATTTCCCAGACTAATCTGCAGTAGTGTTAGGTTTGTCCTGTCTTTTAAGATCAGCTGAAGTTGGCTATGTGCTACTACCTGATCATGATCATTGATCCATTTGTATGCGTTTGTTTTCTGGGCTATCCATGGTATTCTCCAAACACGAGTCCTAATTCAATCTATAGGATTGAGCTGTTGGTTATAAGTGGCTTAAAAAGAACATAGATAATTGGTTTTATGTGCTCTTAATCAGCCCTTAAAATGAATATGAATTAGAAGTTTCATATCTTTATCTGCGATAAAATCCTCAACCATAACATGAGTAAGAATAAACACAGGCCATAAATATAACCAGCTTCTTTATGAAACGCATTTGGTGAGACCTATTTCACTGGAAGCTGTGAATGCAATTCTGCCCATATGGTTCTGAAATCAAAATTATCTCCTTGTTTGTATGACTTACTGCCTGCTCCAAATCAATTTAAACTTAAACCAATAAGCATAAGTAAGTGATAGCTGTACTGAATAAATAGAGAGGTAGCAAACCCTCTAATTCAAAAGTGTTTAGTTTTGGAGCACAAGAAGTTAAACACTTTCTTGCAACACATTGTAAACATGTCAGTGTGTTTAACATTTTTAATGTGCTCTCTTCCCCTACCCACATGCATAAAAAATGAAACAGGTTAGGTTGTTTAACTAGCAAATGGATGTATGTGCTCATTCCTAGTAACAGATTTTAAACACTTTGGGGTGTTTAAAATTATGATGAACTTAGAATCTGACCGTATCAGCTCTTCTATGCTCTTAATCTAATGAATGATTGATGCATTCATTCTGATCACTATAATTTGGATTGATTCAGAATGGTTTCTGAGGGTATTTATTCAAAGATTAGTTTTAGAAAAGAAACAACCCAAAACATGCAAAAATTACAGTACCAGTACAGAATGTTGTCCAAGAGGACCTGATGCAGTCTTTCATGGAAGTGAAGTAACCCTAGGTCAGGCCAGTAGCTGGATGTGAGCTCAGTATGAGAGATTATTTCCTTCATTATCTGTATCACCACAACCACCTCCCTAAAAAAAGGAAGATGAGATGAGATAGGAGGAGATGAGATGATGAGATGATCGTAACTGGGGATCAGATTGCATTTCTTTATTCTACCTGTCTCATTGACTCTTTCCATTCAGAACATTTCTCAGATAACCTTCATTATTGTAGGGAGCCAAGATGACCATCTTGGACAAATGAAGCATTAAACCTGGGAAAGAGGAAAAAGCCTTGAGAAAGAAGCTAAGACTGACTCCCCCTCTTAATTCACTTGAGGGAGAAGAAAACTCAGGCTTTTAAGGTTCTGTTAACCTATAACCTATATCAATAAAGTACAGTTATAACCAGACTTATGGAGTCTGTTTCCTGACCTGGCCTACCTGACAATCACTGCATGGTATAAAATTCAATAATCACCACTGCCACCAACATTCTCACCATTATCTCTAGGTTTTAGGGGACATCTAAACTCTTCCTTCTGAAACAAGCTTCATTTTTGCCTTCACTGCTTCAATGCTCTCTTTGGAGATCATCATCATCATCTTTCTTTCTTTCTTTCTTTCTTTAGAGACACTTAACAGCTGCAATGAAAATGAGAAATGCTTGTCTAATCTATGGTATGAATACACTATTTTGACTTCATTATATTAGTTTCCTTGTTTGTCGCCTTATTCCATGTTGCACATAGCAAATTCTGCTCTACTCTATAGCTTGTGGCAAAATGGCAGTTTCCTGGCAGCTCCAGCTCCTAGGACTGCATCAGAGCTCCTAGGACTGTATCCTGCCGGTTCGGACCGGCTCTATAGAACTGGTAGCGGGAATTTTCCCCCGCCAAACCGGCAGCGATGGCCGGCTGGACACGCCCCCGAACTGGCTCTCTCGGTGGTGCCATAGGTGCCGCCATCTTGTTTTTTGCTTCTGCGCACACGCAGAAGCTGTTTTTTGCTTCTGCGCATGCGCAGAAGCTTGGTTTTTAGCACTGCGCATGCACGCGCTCCCACGCGGCACGTGAGGAAGCGAACCGGCAGCGAGGTAAGTCAGAACCCACCCCTGCTGCATGTAGTATAATTGAAAACCCTCTATGCAGGGTTATGTTGGGGTGTACTATTGGGTCAGATGGCCAACTGTCTTCCCTGATAAAAGACAGTTTCATCAGGTTAAAAGTGTCTCAGGATCCCCAAAGATGCAGCAATGTACGTCTAATCTAAATTTGCCAAGTGTAAGAAATATCCTTTTTTGTAGAACCTGATTTGGAAAAAAAATACGTTCTACCATTGAAGAACAGATGTGGAAAAGCTTAATGCTAGATATGTTGAATTTCTGAATGCCATCTTCATTTTTATTGGCAGTCTGGAACTTCAAAGTGTCCACCTCTCCATTGCCTGTCTGCCTAAACAAGCAGGCTAGTCTATTATGCTTCAGATTTGCAATCTTTGGGTTTTTGTTTTTAACAGATTTTATCACCTGGGTTTGCCATTTTCCTACACAATTTAAAGCCAAGATTTTGGCTGTTGCTATTTTTTTTAGAAAACAGAGAATTAAAAAGGATCCAGTTTTTCCAGTTGTGTTATTTATTTCAGATTTTTAAAATGTGTTCCTAAAATAATATATAAAAACATTCACTAGATTTATTATGAAATCTCTTGCCAAATCATAAAAATAAATATCTGGTAATCTAATACTAGGCTGATGTTTACTTACTGTTTAAAGCAGTGGTGAAATCCAATTTTTTTTACTACCGGTTCTGTGGGCGTGGCTTGGTGGGCGTGGTGTGGCTTGGTGGGCGTGGCTTGGTGGGTGTGGCAGGGGAAGGATACTGCAAAATCCCCATTCCCTCCCCACTCCTAGGGGAAGGATATTGCAAAATCCCCATTCCCTCCCCACTCCTAGGGGAAGGATATTGCGAAATCTCCATTCCCACCCCACTCTGGGGCCAGCCAGAGGTGGTATTTGCCGGTTCTCCGAACTACTCAAAATTTCCACTCCCGATTCTCCAGAACCTGTCAGAACCTGCTGGATTTCACCCCTGGTTTAAAGCCAACTGAAATGAAGCTACCTATCTAGTAGGGAGGGATAGTTAAAATGTTGGATTTGGACCAAGAAAACTCAGGGTCAGGTCCACCTTCAGCTATGGAAACTCACTTTGTAAGTTTCTCTTAGGCCAATCTACCTCAAAGATGGCTGTCTGGGAAAATTGGAGGAGGTAATGCCGCATAGTAAGATATATAGATAATCAATAAAGCAAATTGACACACTTTAAAGGTGATCATTTTAGTACAGCCTACTAATTCTTCTTTGAAAGTTAAGTGATGCCATGTTAATGTGACTCAAAAATGTATTGGTGTGAAATTCTGAAAGTTTTTGGATGTTTCAAGATGTCTGCTCACAGGTTTCCTATATCAGGAGCCAGCATATCTTTTGCTGCAAGTTTTACACTGACTCCCATTTCATTTCCCAGTCCAAATGAAACTTATACAGTTGGAAACTAAGAGTTGTCTTCTTCCCAAAGAGTCTGTCCATGTGTTATGATGTTCAGATAAAGCTTTCAAACAACAAACACTTTGAAATAATTACCAGGGTTATTTTCAGCAAAACAGCCATGAATTTTAGATAATGGATGATTGGCAGCATTAGGACAATGAGAAGTTCCTCCACACAATGGACTGTTCCAGAGGAAAGTGCTTTAACTCATTCTTTTAAATCACCCCTTTCTTTGTGTTGATATCTATGTATTTACTTTGTTTAATTCAGGGGTATGCAATTCACAATCTATGCTTTATATATGGCTTCTTTTCCATTTGCAGTTCCTACAGTTAATTGGGGAATGGGGGGAGGGTGTTCAGGGGTGAGCTTCCATAGCATCCTTAAAAACTGAGGACTTTTCTAATTTTTAGGGCTTTTCTTTCCCAAAGGAGAAAAATATTAAAAGGCCTGAAAATTTCTATTGCTCCCATTCCAGTGGGATCACAAGACAGGTAATGTCTTGTGATCACTCAACTCTAAAAGATGTCTTTTGCTCTCTACCAAGAGCACCTGTGGGGCACTCTGGCCATGGTATGATTCACCTTGTACCTGTTTATAGACAGAGACTTAAAACCACCAAACTGTGCTTAAAACTGAAGTTTGCAGATGATACAACAGCCATTGGTCTCATCTGAGGCGGTGATGAGTCTGCACACAAACAGGAGGTTGAACAACTGGCCCTGTGGTGCATCCCGAACAATCTGGAGCTGAACATGCTTAAAACTGTAGAGATGAAAGTGGATTTTAGGAGGAGCCCTCCTATTCTAACACCTCTTACAATATTAGACAACACAGTATCAATAATAGAGACCTTCAAGTTTCTGGTTTCTGTAATGTCCCAGGGCTTTAAATGGACACCTAACATCAAAAGCGTCATCAAAAAAGAACAACAAAGAATGTTCTTCCTGCGCCAGCTCAGAAAGCTCAAACTGCCCAAGGAGCTGCTGATTCAGTTCTGCAGAGGAATTATTGAGTCTCTCATCTGCACCTCCATAACTGTCTGGTTTGGCACAGCAGCCAAACAAAGCAGACACGGACTTCAACGGATAATTAGAGCTGCAGAAAAAACAATTGCTACCAGCCTGCCTTCCATTGAGGACCTGTCTACTGCACGAGCCAGAAAGAGGGCTGAGAAAGTATCTACAGACCCCTCACATCCTGGACAGAAACTTCTTCGCTCAAGACAATGCTAACAAACAACTAGACACAAGGACAGTTTTCTCCCCCATGCCATCACTCTACTGAATACCTAATTCCCACAGCATTGTCTTATGTCATTATTATTATTATTATTATTATTATTATTATTATTATTATTATTATTATTATTATTATTATT
>QLTV01012198.1:1036594-1056282 GCA_003457575.1 Thermophis baileyi
TTTTTTATATTGTTGTGAGCCGCCCAGAGTCCCTTGGGAGTTGGGCGGCATACAAATTTAATAAAAAAAAAAAAAAAAAAAAAAGAGCAGATGACGGGCCAGCCTAGGTACCTGGCTGAGCTTCTGAAGAAAAAAAATCTTTGAAGTTATAGACCACCAATAAAAATGCAGCTGGTCCTCCAAACTCTAACATCTCTACTGT
The DNA here is from genome assembly GCA_003457575.1 of Thermophis baileyi. NCBI lineage: Eukaryota > Metazoa > Chordata > Lepidosauria > Squamata > Dipsadidae > Thermophis > Thermophis baileyi. The sequence goes on from QLTV01012198.1 coordinate 1,036,797, forward strand.
TGTTTTTATATTTCTGAGACTTAAGCAAAACATCATGAATTTGTACATCCTATACTTTATTTTGTTTTACCTTTTTTCATGCAGTCAATAAACTAACCCAGCCCCTTTAAAGGAATAAAATATAGGGCCTATATTTATTAAAAATTCAACATTTCTTTATAAGTCAATTTATTATTTGTATGAGATGTGTATGCCAAATACTATTCCTTCTCTCAAGTTAGCTATTTATCACTTATGACTTCTGTCAACTTTTACTGTCTACTCCAGATTACTTGATGAAAATAAATTAAAATAAACATTTCCTTCCTCATCTTCTTTATTCATACTTACATACTCAACACACTATTCCTTTTTGGGGGTAAACAACGTGCAAAGCAGGAAAAAAGAAGATCGAAATAATAAACATTAAAGGCATGAGATAAGAAAAAAAAAGAAATATTTACTATTCAAAGGACAGAGAGTTCTCTGAGGAGAACTAAAAGGATAAGGCTATCAAAATGAAATTTTCCCTAAGCGGGAAACATAACTTTTTTTGGGAAAGGATAGCAAAACAAAAGCAAAACTCCTAAAAAGAAGCTGAAGAATGGACCACTCCAGATACCTGAGACCAAGGAGACATGTTAGATGAGGGAGTGATATTAATATGGGGATTGGGTGATCTAATTGGACCTGAGTTAATAAAGCTATTCAAAAATGTTTAAAATAATGATCTGCAGTATCTTTGATTTCTTTTCTGCTCCTGGGGAGGCCCTCCCAACCTCAGTCTCTTGTGCCAAGTGGAGGTAACCACAGTGCCATGTTAATCAGAGACCCAAGTAGGAAAGAGTCCAGTAAAATTTCCCAGATCAGGCCGTTTTCTGAACAACTAAGGAAGGTTGTTTTAGGAACTACAGGGAGAAAAAAAATTCTGTAATTATGCCTCACAATCAACCACTTATTATCCACTACCCTTTTATCAGTATTCACGCGTTTTTACATTTATCCACCCATTTCCCATTAATAGTAAACATCCTATTAAGGTACACACATTCATCTACTTGTTTGAGTTTACTGCCACTTACATATAATCTGTAGTCATTCATTTTATTTTCCCTGTCAAACACAAACTACCATGGTCTTTGATACATTATCACGTTATCAAAGACCAGATTCAGTCTTCCCTCCTTGTTTCCATTATGCAGTCTACTAACATACACTTCAATTCATGAGGATTCTCAGCCAACAACATGACATAATCTTCATACCACAGCACAGAACCTCTCATCATCCTTTTATCCTTCACTAAATCCTTCACCATAAACAGTCAAACTGATAATGGTTTTAGATTTACAGTATACATATGTATTTGTCATGTGTACCTATGAATAGAGCCATGCTTAAAAGAGATATCTAAAACAAGCAGAACTTTTTTTCTAAGCAGATACTCATAATCACCATTCTTCTTTATTCTTAGATCTCCGAACAATCACTTTGTCTACATATAGGTAGTCCTCAACTTACAACAGTTCATTTAGTGACCGTTCAAAGTTACAATGGCACTGAAAAAAGTGACTTATGACTGTTTTTCACACTTACAACCTTTGTAACATCCTCATGATCATGTGATCAAAATTCAGATGCTTGGCAACTGTTCATACTTCTGACCATACTTGCTGTGTCCCAAGGTCATGCAATCAACTTTTGCAACTTTTTGACAAGCAAAATCAATGGGAAGCCAGATACACTTAACGAACTTAACAACTGCAGTGATTCACTTAACAACTGTGGCAAGGAAAATCGTAATCTGGGACAAAATTCACTTAGCAAATGTCTCACTTTACAACAGAAATTTTAGGCTCAATTGCGGTCATAAGTCAAGGACTATCTATTTCATCTCATACTCACCTATCCTTTCATATCACCTAGGAAATTATGTTTCCCCTGGGTTACATTCATTCAGACAGTTGTACAATTTTTCTCAAAGCTTGCCTTTAGTTCTTCCATTATCGCTATTTACTACAGCATAAAATGTAGCTATCACCAGCCTATGGATTTATATTTTCATTTACACCCACGGCAATTAGTTCATTCTTTCCATCATACTTTTTTGCCCTCTCCATACATAATCACACCTTCACTTTTCTGCATGTATTTATCCATTTGATTCCATAACATCAGATTATCTTCATTCAGATTTATTTCATCCTTCTTCTTTTTCTTAGATGCACAAACACATGCAGTAAATGTTTTCTTTTGTTTAATTATGTTCTTTAACATTTTGTCCCCTTACCTTCCAAGTCACAATTTTCTATACACTATGAACATCACCAGAAGGGACCATACATGTCCACCATTGCTTTGGCCAACTGAGGTTTTAACGTAATGCTCTACTTTTTAATAAGATGAAGAAGTAATAAGTTTAGTTATACCCTGCCACATGCAACATCCTCTGGCATGGTGTTACGTACTGCCGTACGGAGTAAATTTGCATAGCCGCCGCTGATTGGCTAATACAGCGGCGGGAGAATTAAACTGCTGTCAGTGGTTGGCTAGGCTACAGGGAAGCCCTTAAAAGTGGCTTCCCTGCAGCCTGCCGCCAGTTGGTATTACATTCAGCTAAGGAGAAATAAAGGTGCTGAACAGTTCCTACGTCTCGCCTCTTCATTCCCGTGCGAATCTAACACATGTGTCAATCAGTTCTGGACATTTTAGCCATTATACTACAAGTTAAACCAAAACCTCATTCTATCCCAATTGTGTCTACTGTGCAAACTAGGATTGTTAATTTAGAGACTATCTTGCAATCCAACATATCCCAACATATCCCAACATATCCCATCAATACATCTGACAGCTGTAGCTAGGGGGACCTTTGCACAGGTTCGCCTGTTGCACCAATTGCAAGAGGCTGTTGCACCAATTCAAGAGGCTCTCCTCACAGTCACTCATGCCCTTGTCACCTCACGGTTAGATTATTGCAACACGCTCTACATGGGGCTACCCTTGAAGAGTGTTCAGAGACTACAGTTGGTCCAGAATGCAGCTGCGCGAGCTGTTATGGGTGCACCTAGGTACACCCATATTACACCAATTCTCCGCGAGCTGCACTGGCTCCCTATTGGTCTGAGATCCGGACCACCCCCACCCTATTGGCCTTCTGGAAAGCTGTGAAGACCTGGCTTTTCCGGCAGGCCTGGGGCCACTAATCTCAATGTTACAATCTGTGAGATCCGGCCACGAATGGTATGTATGGCTTTTTAAATCGTTTTTTAATATTTATATTGTTTGAATGTTTTTATACTTCTGTTGTAAGCCGCCCAGAGTCCCTTGGGAGTTGGGCGGCATAAAAAATGCAACAAATAAAATAAATAAAAAATAAATAAGTTGGTGGAACATATAGTGCAATAATATATACTCTGGATATCTCCTTTTTCATAATTGTATCATTATGAAAATATTTTAACAAATAATATTGGAATGTATTAATGGGTTGTGTCAGTTTCATATCAACCTCAGCTCAACAGCATTATCTAATACAGTATTTACTAATACAATACCTCTGAAGTCCTCATGTAAAAGGAACCGTTTGTAAAGAATTATGCCTGTTTATAGACCAGGCTTGGGAGAATAAAAATGTCTGCCTTTCTTTTTACTTTAATCTGTTCAAGTTTAAAATTTCAGGGATGCCCACAGATCTAACAGAACACTTCCTGTTTTAACCAATAAATGTGTCAAATTATTTCTTGATTTAAAAGGATAAATCACAGTAGTTTCTTCAATACAGATGAGTTTCTATTTGTCACCTTTTCCCCAGAATGTAGAAAAGTTTCCCCAATGTCACTAATTTCTTCATTTGCTACTGCATTTCAACAAAAATGTAAAAAATTAACTTAAATTTTAAAATGGAAGCAGAAAGCTGCAAAGCTGTGATTATATCACTATGGCTGGTCTGTCCTGTATTTAAAGAAAACTCACATGTAGCAATAGCACTTAGACTTATATAGCACTTAGACTTATATACCGCTTTACAGTGCTTTACAGCCCTCTCTAAGCGGTTCACAGAGTCAGCATATTGCCCCCCAACAATCTGGGTCCTCATTTTACCCACCTCGGAAGGATGGAAGGCTGAGTCAACCTTGAGCCGGTGAGATTTGAACCGCCGAACTGCAGCTAGCAGTCAGCTGAAGTAGCCTGCAGTACTGCACTCTAACCACTGCGCCACCTCGGCTCAGTAACTATTCCTACATCTTAAATACTTTACTCAGTAACTATTCCTACATCTTAAATACTTTACTGATTCAGAAAAGTTTTAGAACTATAAATCTCATTGTTTACCTTGTTCTAATCTAATTCCATTTTTGTGAAATGTGACATAGGATTTTGATCTTGTGGATGAAAAATGAAGGGAATTTGTAGCTGTAGTTCCAGAATACTAGGTTAAAACAGTCTTTTTTTAAAAAAGAAAAAGAAATGTACATGAACCTGGGTAAAATTTCTATACATATAAGTCAAAATAATTTACCAAAACTCTTTCCCCAATTTACAAAACACCTGAAAAACTTGCCAGAAATATGCATATTTGTGATATGTCAGTTTAAGCTACTAATATCAGATTTATTAATAGCTTAAACTGATTATCCTCCCCTAAAACTTACAAAATTGTACCTTTTCCCTTCTTAGTTCCCTTTAAAAATTAAATGGTAAAATATACAAATACTGTAGCTCAACCTATCCTTTCATACTACCTAATAGTAGGAAACAAATCACAATTGACTTCTTCTGTCTCTTTTCCTTAACATATTTGAGATGAAATGTCTTGTTTACTGACTGCATCGCTTAGTGACAGAGTCGCTGGTCCAACTGGGGTCATTAAGCGAAGGCTATATATATAGGTCCTTGGCATGTCCCAGCTACATCATTCCCATTCTCCATCCTTCTGGGTTTCATTCCACAGATCCAGATGGACTTTGGTCAACAGGACTGAGAAGACATTTTTATTCATGAGCTACTGCTGTGTTTTGTTTTGCTTGTTATGCTTTCCTCATGGCAATGTAAGATAAAGAGACTCACAGCATGAGGTTATAGTAATGTTTTTGTTACAATATGATTAAAGTGGCGAGCATTTGGCTAGATCCATTTTAGCGATAACCAGAGAAAGAGAGGCTCAGAAATGTGAAAGCCCAGGAGGGAAATACCCTTTGTTTCCCTCCATTTTTCTACCCAAGAATGTTTCTTTCTTAAAATGGAGGTGGTTGGAAAATTTAAAAAAAAAGGACCAAGAAAGATTTCCTAAACTTTTTGTTTGATGATGCACTAAATCAAGATATCTCAGGTATGAACCAGCAACATAGAGCTAGCCTCTTCTGCTATCTCAATGTTGGTCTATTCTGTTATGTGCAGATGTCTGATCACAAAACTACAGAGGACTGACAGATGATCTTAGCTAGGTCAAGCCTGTAAATTTGGCATCACAAATCATAAGGGTTACTGCCTGTCATCTATTAAAATAATATTCAGTTAGATGTTATTATCTATTCACTATGGAATACTGTAAGCACAGTAATCTAATGTGGGTGAATAACGTTCAGCTAGAGGCTTGGAAGAGATACAGAGCAAAATATTTTTTCATTCATCCTAATACAACATAGTATATTCGGTTACTAAAAAGGGGGAAAATCAGAACTACTGTATGTAACTTTCTTTAGTTTCTGTTTACTTACTTTCTAAGGAAAAAAATCCAGAGGTAATTCTGGTGGATGGAAGGAATGGCACAGTTCTAATCTCTGAACTTTGAAATAATTAATTATTGTACTGCAAAGGTTGGTTTTATAAAAGAAATTGTCATACCTATTCAATATAACAAAATAGTGGACTTGTACCATATGGACCATTTATCCAAATTATCTGTTAAACAACCAACTCCCCAGATACCATTAGAATTAGGGGGCCAAATCAAATGGTTTGCCATACCAACTCTGTAATATTTGTAGAAAAGTGCATCTGTAGCACAGCTGGAGCAGCTGTGTTGGAAAATCAATCATTTTCTGGCAACTGAGCAACTGATTTTTCATCAATCACTACATGAGGCATTCTGTTTGCTTTATAAAACACATAAATTCTGCAAATGCAATAAGTGTGTTCAAACTGATGCAGCAAGAGATAAAAGGCAGCTTGAAAGCTGCTATCAGAGTTAATTTGAAAGATGGTGCATTTAGACGTACCTGAAATGCTTCATTACAATAATAAACAGATGAAGAGCTCAGACTTTTGGGGGAAGTGGAGTTGGTACAGCAAATATAAGAAACAATAGTTCTTCTCCATTACAAACATTTTGTGCTACATGACAATGTAACTTCTCTTTCTCATAAACCAGTCATTCACGGAAAGGAACTTATTTCTTGGTAGACCAAGAGCTCATAAATCCCACATCCTCGCACAATCTCCTCCAACTTAGAGTCTAATAATTTATTGGCCTATCTTTTCCCATCAGGCTGCCCAGCAAATCTTACCATCCTGCTTTCAGGTGCTTTGGAAAATAGATTGACCCACTCTTCTTTGTGGCAGTCCCTTAGATTTTGGAAAGCTGCTATCATATCACCCCTAGTCCTTCTCTTTGTGAGGCTAGACATACCCAGTTTTACAACTGTTCATCATACAGTTTAGCCTACAGTCCCCTAATCATCTTTGAGACACTCTTTCTAGTGTCTCAACATCTTTGTATTATGGTGAACAAAACTAAATGCAGTATTCTAAGTGTGGTTTTACCAATGAAGTATAAAGCAGTACTAACACTTCACATATTTTTGATACTATCTCTCCATTGATGCAGCCTAGGACTGCATTGGCTTTTTTGACATTGGCACACTGCTGGCTCATATTTAAGTGAGTGTCCACTAGAACTCCAGGATCCCCCTCACAGTCGCTGCTGTTGAGCCAGAGATCATCCTATACCTGCTTGTTTTATTTTTCTTGCCTTAAGTGTAAAATCTTACTTTTGTCACTACTGAATTGCTTTTTGCTGGATAGGACCCAATGTTCAAGTCTGCCAAGATCCTTTTGGATCTTGAGCCTATCTGTTAAGGTGTTGGCTATCCCACCCCCAGCTTGGTGTCATCTGCAAATTTGATGAGTTTCCCTTCTATCCTTTCATTTGTAAAGATGTTGAAAAGTACTGGGCCTAAGCAGAACCTTGGGTATACCACTGCATGCTTTTTTCCATATAAAATAATTTGGGATGCTTCTTCAAAAGGCCAATAAATTGAAGAGTGTGTTTCATGACACACATATTAGAAGGAGAAACATCTTTAATGCAATATATANTATATATATATATCAGTGCTTTGTTTATCTCATTATCAGTCAGATAGAGCTGAAGGTGTTTGGTCAAAATGAACTTTTGGAAGATTCTGTAGAGAGAAAGTCTTGGACCAAAACTGTCCTATTTCAGACTAGCAAGTTATTCACTCTGAGTTCACAAACAATTAGAGGAAAAGACATGCAGAGTGTAGGCACAGCACACACAGACCAGCAGTATTCACAGGAGAATCTAGTTCTAGTCTCTCCTAATTGGTTTAACACAAAAACAAATCAGCATACGGATAGCTGATCTAAATCCGGAGATATTCCAGGGGTTCAGATCAGGGGTGGGTTCTGGTTTTCCTCACTGCCGGTTCGCTCAGTGTTGTGCCCCACGCGTGCGTGCTTCATGCACGCTTTGCGCATGCACAATGCACTTCGGGCGCGCTTTGGGCGTGCTTTGCGCGTGCTTCGTGCACATTTTGCGCATGCACAGTGCTTAAAAAAAGCTAATGCGCAGAAGCAAAAAATAAAATGGCAGCGCCTATGGCGCCACCGAAAGAACCAGTTCGGGGGTGTGGCAGGCCTGGGTCGCTGCTGGTTCTAGCTACCCAGGCCGCCAAGTTACTACCGGTTCTAAAGAACCGGTCCGAACCGGGAGGAACCCACCTCTGGTTCAGATGTCACAAAAGGGTAGTTAGCCAGTCTGGGATTAGGGAATGAAGTTCAGGAAGTACATGGGTATCATGGGCCAGGGTTTAAGCAGTTGTTCCCAACAGAGAAACCAGTCACTGGGTAGTTTTTCTGGTATAAACCATCTGATATTAAAGCCATAAACACTTTTGTTCTTGAGAACTATCTGGCATTGTCGGAATGTCCTCAGATTGTGTGGTCATTCTGAAATTGGGATTTTTGTCCTCTGATCTGTCCTACCTCTGCTTCGGTTGATTGCTGATGGAATCAGCCTCAAGAGACTTGTTTTCTGAATCTTGAGGCTGATATGTTGATGGTCCAGTCTGCTCCACCTCTGACTCCTCCAAATCATGGGAGAGCATGATGAAACACCGCAATAGGCAACCACATAAACCAATCCTAGTCACTGTGACCTAAAGAAACAAAAGCAGGGGTTTTTTTCCCTTTGGAAACAGGCCAAATGATTCTGAGTGCTCTGCTGGAAACTATGCTTCAAACTGTAGTGGCCATATTTCTAGTCTTCAAAGCTTAAGAACAAGAAAAATGCATTCATTTCTTTCATTTGAACATTCCTTGTAGAGGTATCCATGAGTTGTGTGTGTCAAAAAGTGAAGATGGTGGCCACAACCAATTATCAAAGCCCTGACCTCTTTTACAGGCACCTTTACATATTTGTCCCTCCCCTTGGACATTTATGACCAGGGCCATCCACCCTGATGGGTCAAAGTCTGCAAAGTGTAGATGAAGCATTGTGATCAAATGTACATGTGCCTAGAAGTGGGGCTTCAACTGCAATCTGTTACATCTTGAAGATTTTGCAGATGTTGCAGATTTTGACTCCCTCCTTCTATAGATATTCCTGATTTTAACATTAATCAGGGATCATATATTTCCTATCACAAAGGAAAACAATGAGTGAGCCCATTTCTTCACTTTGACTCTTTTTGGGTTAGTAATATGAAATAGTAATGAAATATTACTTTAATAGTATATTAAATCTTTCTATTTTTATTCTTTTTAAAGAATATTTAATTGCTAGGATTTTACAGTTTCAATGCTGGAAACTACCCAGAGTCATTTGTGTGTACACACACACACACACACACACACACACACACAAAATGACTCTGGGTGGTTTCCAGCATTGAAATATACATACATACATACATATATACATACACACATACATACATACATACACACACACACACACACATACACATACATACTACATTTGACACAAATGGGTACTTTCCTCTTCTAACAGTAATGAAATCTTCCCACTGCCTCTATGTTATATTGGTGAGATTCTAAAAAGTTCAGCTTTCATCACTATTTTCAATTTAGTGGTTGTTCCTGTAACATTTTCATACTCCTTTTGTGCCTGTACCTGTTCAGGTTTTAGAAGACAAAAATAATTACCCCAAAAAAGTATTTAAAAAAAACATTTTCTCATTTTATTTTAATTACTGCTTTTTAACTGATTGATAAAATCCACTTGATTGAACAGCTGCGTGTAATCAACAGCTGGATTTATTTTGTTTATTATAGAATGTAAGCTGCATGTTATGATTAAACAAGAATAGATTCCAATTCTCCTATGTTAGAGATAGCTGTCAAAATGGCATATCTGGAGATAGGTCATCCACAAGGATTGTGTCAAAAAAGTCAAAATGGAGCTGTGACTCTGCACCAAAGACGCACATCTTTTTCACATACACCATGTATGACTGGCTAGCATGTTTAAATGGAGTTGGGCTTTGGTTGTACAGTCACAACCGTCACCATGACTTTTTGACACCCTCCTTCAGATGACCTTGTTGTGGATGGATGCACTACCTTTGCCCTTTGCAGGCTGTTTAAATATCCTTTGTGAAGCAAATGTTTATATAGTGCTTAGATTCAGTGTCTAGAAGCCATTGATTTTTCCTTTAATGAAATGGATGAAAATTTATGCAACAAAGAATTGCTTAGTTTTTAAAGGAGTTTTGCCTACCCCCTTGTCCTTGCCACAAAAGACTAATAAAGCTCTTCCCTTTGGATATGACACTTATTTCTGTATCAAAGTAAGTGTAAACCTATATTCTGGATCAGAACTTAATCAATCCTCCATTCCAGCAAATCTGTTCTAAGAAAACATAGTGGAATCTTCCTATTCATTAATTTTTTTAAAGGTGCAAAAATCATTAAGAGGTGTGAGCATTCTTCTAGAAAAATAATATCCCTAATTTAGCTTTCAACCCTTCCCTTCCTCCGCCCACCCCATCTGTATAATTGTCAAATGTAGCTAAAGAAATAATTTGCAGATTTCTATGCTCACATGCGGTTAAGTTCTGCAACCCTCTGCTGTGCATAGGTAAATCTCTTCCCTTTTGGGACCCTGATTATCACATTATCTCAAAGATGTTGCATTTTTAATTTCTCTCCGTTTCTTATAAACTCTGTTAATAAAATCTGCACCCTGTGGAATCCCCTCTGCTCATTAGCTATGATCCACCCTCTGGCGACAAAAGTCTGTTTACATTAGAAAAGAGATGATAAAATATGCTTGTTGCAGTTAGCCACCCCCTCTGAGGATTATATCAGGAGGCTCCAATCGTCCCTTCCCTTGACTTTCAGCTGCCCTAGCATAGATTTCTTTCATTTCACTCATTCGGACTTTTAACAAACCACTACAACTCTCTCCAATCAATTTCTTAAATCACAGTTTAATTATTTAAACAGAGTGAGCTTTTGCTCTCCATCGAAATCACAATCTTTACCCCTCGTAGAACAACATTAAATCATTGTTTAATCCTTATTACTGCCGTAGGCTTCTCTTGCCTACTGCTGCACTGCAGAAACTTAATTTCAATATTTACCACTTAGATCACTTAAGGGCTGTCAGCTTTAATAACATTTTATCAATTGGATACTTATATTATTCTCAGTTTCATAAAAATAACAAGGCTGGGTTTTGCATTTCAATCATAGCTCGGCTACTCTGCTGACTGCTCAGGGACTTCATTAATGTTGGTCTGTAACGTGAGTGTTTTTCTTAAGTAATACAGATAATACAGTATTTACTAAAGAGCAAACGAGTGTTGCTCTTTAGGAAGCACAATAGAAAAACACAAATGAAAAGCTGTGGCAAGCAAAGCAAGTACACAAATGTTCATTTTGGAAACATTTTTGTTGGGCACCCTTATTCTGAGGGGGAAAAAGGCCATATATTCTGGTTTTTTCCATTGTCCTCCTGATGTAATATGGTCTTCCATTGATGCATAAGAGACATTTCTAAGTTTGACAAGTATGCAGTTATTTGCCCTGAAATGCTTGGGGAAAGATCAAAAATTTAGATTGGTGCTATATTTAACAAGGAAAAACCTTCCTGTATTTGTCTTTGGGGCTAAGCCTACTCCAGGGTGTCCTTGAGAGAAAGTTACAGTAAAAGACTTCTCAATGTGAGCAGTGAGGACATCAAGTATTTTCTTTTTCAACAAACGTTTGGTTTTTTTCTGCTGTGTAACAGAATAATACAGATGGAAAGGACCTTGGAAGTCTTCTAGTCCAACCCCCTGCTCAGGCAGGAAACCTTATAATATTTCAGACAAATTATTGTCCAATATCTTTTTAAAAACTTCCAGTGTTGGAGCAGCCACAATGCCTGTAGGCAAGTTGTTCCACTGATTAATTGTTCTAACTGTCAGGAATTTTCTCCTAGGTTTCTTCTTCTAGGTTGCTTCTCTCCTTGATTAGTTTTCATCCATTGCTTCTTGTCCTGCCTTCAGGTGCTTTGGAGAATAGGGTAACTGCCTCTTCTTGGTGGCAACTCTGTAGATATTGGAACGCTGTTATCATGTCACCCCTAGTCCTTCTTTTCATTAAACTAGACATACCCAATTCCATCAACCGTTCTTTATATGTTTTAGCCTCCAGTCCCCTAATCATCTTTGTTGCTCTTCCTTGTACTCTTTATAGAGTCTTTTGTAATTTGGCAAGCAAACTTTTTCTGTACATGTTTGGTTTTTTAATGTTAATTTTTGTTTCCAGAAAACTTTAATTGTTTTTAATCATCTGTCTTGTTGTGGTTTGAAGTTGCATAATACTTAGTGTTACATCATCTGCATATTTCTATTTACATTCCTCACCTTGAATTTTAATACCTGATATTTGTTTGCCCTTTCTAATCTTGCCTGCTAATATTTCTAAAGCAATCATAAATAGTAAAAAAGAGATTGGACTTCCTTGTCCAGTATTTTGTTTACAGAAAAGTTTGCTGTTAGCTGTGACGTTTGCTGGTGATACATGTTTTTCTACCCGGGTTTTATATTAACCTCCAGTATGTATTTCATACTGCTAGTAAAAATGGCCACACCATGTTGTCAAAAGCAATCACATTTAACAAGATTAGCACTGCTTTTTTTCCTTATTAATATATTCCAATGTGTTTATAGTATTATAATTCTGTGGTTATCCTCCATTCTCCTCTTGTGAATATAACTTCTTCGATCTACATGCATTATTTCTTCAAACAGTTCCTTAAATCAGAGGTGGGTTCCTGCCGGTTTGGACCGGTTCTTTAGAACTGGTAGCAGGAATTTCCCCCGCTCACCAAACCGGCAGCGATGGCCAGCTGGACACGCCCCCGAACCGGCTCTCTCGGTGGCGCCTATGGTGGCACCATCTTGATTTTTGCTTCTGCACACGCACAGAAGCTGTTTTTTTTGCTTCTGCGCATGTGCAGAAGCTGGGTTTTTAGCACTGTGCATGCGCGTGCCCAAAAGGCGCACCCAGGCGGCACGTGAGGAAGCGAACCGGCAGCGATGTAAGCCAGAACCCACCTCTGCCTTAAATGTTAGCTAATACTGTCAGGAAAATTTTATACGAAAATTTTTTAACTTTCAATAAAGAAAGTGGTCTAAATGAAAATTTTAACTTTCAATAAAGAAAGAAAGTGGTCTGAATGACGTGTTTCTTTGGATCATTCGCTTCTTGTTGAATCAAAATAATGCTTCTTCCCATGTTTGTGGTACTACTTTGGTTTTTTTATTTCATCCATTGCTTTTGTCAATGATTCCACCAGTTCTTCTTCTAACCCTTGGTAATATTGTACTGTCAGCCTACTTGGGCCTGTTAGCTTTCTAATTTTATTTTTTTAACTGTTTATTTAGTTTATTTGGTTATTTTAATGGTTATGGGTTTACTTTGTATTTATCTGTGCTATTCATTAAATTTTTCAAATGCTGAATCTTCAATACATTTTTTCAATCATGTTTTTCCAATCTTAGACCTATCATATTTCTTGAAAAACATTATAGGTTTTTATATGATTTCCAATTTTACGTACAGAAACTTGTTTCCTTTCTTTTTTGTTGTCCATCCTTTTTCTTTTCTAACCCGATACGCCCAAAATTTCCCTCATTCATTTGCGTTCTCAAAATGATTTTGTTTGGCAAATTTTACAGTATCTACTTTTGGAGTTCTTCGTGTCAATTAATCTAGTTGTGGTTCAACCTTATTCAATTCTTCCTAGGCTTGTCTTTTTGGATTAATTATATGTATTTATTCTAACTGTTGAAGTTTTTCTCCCAGTTGTGCTTTTCATCTATTGTTTCTTTTTTTTCCTGTTTGCCACAAGATATATGAAATTGCCTCTCATGTAAGCTTTGCAGTTACCTCTGGCTTCCTAGTATTCTCTTTAAAATTAATTCCTCTATGCATTGTTTAACCAGTTCTCAGATACGAACCCACATGATAGCAATAGCACTAGCAATAGCACTTAGACTTATATACCGCTTCACAGTGCTTTACAGCCCTCTCAAAGTGGTTCACAGAGTCAGCATATTGCCCCCAACAATCTGGGTCCTCATTTTACCCACCTCGGAAGGATGGAAGGCTGAGTCAACCTTGAGCCGGTGAGATTTGAACTGCCGAACTGCAGCTAGCAGTCAGCTGAAGTAGCCTGCAGTACTGCACTCTAACTACTGCGCCACCTCGGCTGATCAGACTAACAATGAAATCAATTAAGGGCATATCATCTCCTGCTATAAATTCCATGTTCCCCAAATAGCATGGCCATTGATCATGGGAACTGTAGTTCCAACATATCTTAAGGATGCCCATATATTCATGTTAACCAGCTGGAATGACTTAGCATGGCATGTCAACCCATTTATTGCTTTGCTTTTTCGATAGCATTTTTCTCTCCCTCCAAACAGCAGTTCAGTTATCATAAGTACCTGATGTGTGCAGTTTTGTAGCTATGTTATTTGCATACAGAGGACATGCTTGACAAATCAATCATATCATAGGACTTAAAAGTAGTAGTCCTCTGTACTGGTACCAGAGAGGGATCCACTAGAGGCAAACACATCATTAAGACACTTGAGTTAGTTTCCTAAAATAGAGTTGACATACTTTTTCTAAGTTCTTACTCCCAGGCTTCTAAGAGGCCTCAAAGAAAAGAAGAAAAAGAAGAAAAGCACTGATAAAACCTCCAAAATTAGACATCTTTCTCCAACGCATTACATGCTTCTAACTTTGCAAAAGGGTCTAAAGTTCACCCAGCCTTATTCAGCCAAGACTAATAGAAATGGCACTGAGTTTTATGATTATGAATCATACTTTGATACCAAAGTGCCTGTCCTACCTCTCCAGAAAATAACGGCAAGCCACCTTCAACACGTCTCCTCTTCTTAATGTAATACCCTCAAAAGGACATAATTAGGCCAGAGGGAATTTCTTCTCAAATTGTGAATTTCCTCAGTAACACCTAAGCATGAAGGCAAGCTAATACAGTGAGGGAATATGGGATTAATTTTGAGATTGTCTGATTAATGGATTGCTGCCCATCAATAATTGACTTAGGTTTTCCCCATGGTGCCATCTTTATTGGAATCTGGCAAGAACATCTGCCTACAGAGTCTCAATCAGTCCCTTGCAGGGAGGATCTTTGGGAAAGTCACAATTGTGGAGCTCATGGGGGCAAATACTTACACAAAGCAATATAGAGTCAGGCATATAAAATGGAACAATCCATTGACGGCATTTCCATTGCTCCCTGAGCAATGCTCTGCATGGAAGCTGTTAGTGAAATCCTGACTTTCACAATGAAGACTTTGCAACTATTTTTCCTTGAACAAATTGATGTCAGAAAAATGATTTAAGGGCATCTGGTTAAATTGCAGCAAGGCCTTATACAGAATTCTGGGCATTTTGCTTCTCCCATAGGAAGAAACTTTATTCCCATGGTGTAAAAAAAAAAAATTAAAGCATGCAACAGATAAACCTTGCAACTAGCCATGAAACCAATTAGAGTATAAAAGAAAAATGAAACAGCAAGCAAAATAATCAATGACGAATGATTGAACATCTTTGCTTAAGCAATAATTGGAACCTTGGAAAACCTAAGGAGTTGACAAATTCTTTCTAAGGCTTTCTGGCCAGATAGAGATTTAGGCTCCAATTCACTGCCTTCCTGCCCCATCTGAAAAAAAAAATCCACTCAACTCTTTTGGGCAGCTTGGATCGATTTCCCTTCAGCCCTTGCTAAGCCATTCACATGTTCCATTTTCCAGATTTTATCTAAGGAATGATGGGAATACAGATAAACACCAGGCACTATTTCTTAACAGCTAATGAAATTCTATGTTCATTGATTAATATTTATGGCTATAATGCTATGGATGTTGGTTGGGATTTACTCTCTTCAAAGCTAGGGTGCTGTGTTCTTTGTCAACTTGAAGTCCTCTCCTACTGTGGCCGAGAAGTTCTTTTAATCACCATGCCTGGAAGATAAGAGGACCAGCAGAATTTGAGTGGGTCCTGAGCCACGTTACCCTCACCCAGTGCTGTCTGGAAGAGCATCCGATTTTATCTGAGGCAGAGGAAGAGTGAGAGTAGGACACTAAATAGCTTCAAAAACAGGAGCAGTGTATAGACTCTTTTCCAAACAGAGGTATTGGAAGTGATTTCAGAGGCGAATTTTCTCCATTGAAAGCCTATTAGCTATCTGGAAAATTAAATTGGCAGCAACTGTGTGCTTTTTAATAGAAATTCTGTTTTTCAAAGTGACAGGATAAGAGTGCTATGCTTAAGACAAGGCAAACCACTCAGCTTTATTTCCTCTGCATCCTCTCTACGCTGGACAGTTTAGACGCAAGGAAATTCCTGCCTGGAGACAAGGCAAGCAAGCTGTAAAAGGCTTTATAGTACTTTGAACTGGTCTGCGTACAAAACAGATGATATTCAACTGAACTTGTTAGAACCAGGCTGGTGGAGATGATGTAAGTTTAGTCTCCTGTCCTATTAGATCTGATTGATGCTATCCGATCTGCTGACAGATCTAACAAGAGGATTGGCTGCACCATTTCCCTCATTTCTTGTTGCACGTTATCCACAAGAGCAGGCAACATGGCTTCCACCAAGAAACCAGGCTTGAACCAAGCTTCCAGAATAGAGCTGGAAGCAACCTTGGGGGTCTTCTAGTCCAACCTCCTCAAGCAGGAGTCCCTATACCATTTCAAACAAGTGACTGTCCAGTCTCTTCTTAAAAACCTACAGTGATGAAACATCTACAACTTCTGAAGGTAAGCGGTTCCTCTGGTTAATTGTCCTCACTATTAGGACGTTTCTCCTTAATTCCAGTTTGCTTCTCTCCTTGAGTAGTTTTCATCCATTGTTTCTTGTCCTGCCCTCTGGTGCTCTGGAAAATAAGTTGACCCCCTCCTCTTTCTGGCAACCCCTCAAATACTGGAATACTGCTATCATGTCCGCCCTAATCCTTCTTTTCTCTAGACTAGCCATACCCAATTCCTGCAACCATTCTTCATATGTTTTAGTCTCCAGGCCCTTAATCATCTTAGTTGCTCTTCTTTACACTTTTTCCAAAGCCTCAACATCCATTTTGTAATGTGGTGACCAAAACTGGATGCAGTATTCCAGGTGTGGCTTTACTAAGGCTTTATAAAGCGGTACTATTACTTCACGTGATTTTGATTCTATGCCTTCTAAGCTGCTGCACACTGCTGGCTCATATTTAACTGATGGTCCACTAGGACTCCAAGGTCCCTCTCACAGTTACTGTTTTTGAGCCATGTTTTGCCTAATCTGTATTTGTACCTTTGGTTTTCCATGCCTAAGTGTAAAACCTTGCTTTTCTCCACATTAAATTTGATTTAATGTGAATTTGAACTCAACAGAAAAGAATCCAAAGAATCCATCTCATCCAGAGCTTCAGAAGCTGGAGTTCAGCCTCAACCACATTGTCTAAAATAGTATTTCTACTTCTGACTCAGGTAAACGTGTAGGACAAAGAGAACAAAGTCTCCCCATAGTTCTACTGCAACAGAGAATGGTGAGCTGCATGCAGAACAGGCTGGAGCTGGGCTGTACTGGATCAGGTAGAACTGCCCTTGTGGGATTGCTCAGCTAGAGAGTTCCTAGCTACCTGACTGATATCAAAAAGCTATACAGGTTTGGATGGGAGATGGCCAGGAAGTTCCAGGTCAGGGTGGCAAGTCAGAGGGAAGGCAAATCTCTTCTGCACTGTTGTAAAATATGGGAGTATCCATGATGCTGAGCTTAAATTGAATAGATTGTCCTTTCACTGCTAATAGGAACTCCAGTGCCATCTCCAGTTGAAGGAAATGTTTTCATAATTTTTGCCACATTATTCCTTTCATTTGAATTGCCCTGTAATGAAACAAAGATATATGGAATATAGTATGGGAATAGACCAGATTCCTTTTCTCTAACATAAACTATTTTAATTTGTATTGGAATTCCCTGGGCTTCATTCAGTTCTTTAAATTTGGAGATCTGATCAGAACTGAGAAGATAAGGAGTGCTGCTGGATCAAAGCATCCATCTAGACCTTCAGCTAGTTCATGTATTTGTTAACCATAACCAGATGCCTCCAGGATGAAATCTTATAAGCAGGACATAAAAGAAAATGGCTCCTCCATCTGTCAGCTTGCTTCTTTGTTTGCCTTGCTTCTTCATTTGCTTAAAACATTTGTATTAATTTTTTCAGTCTTCCTAAGCAAAAATTACAAAAAGTAATTGTATCTTATTTTTTAAAAAGACATCACACAAAAGGAAAAGGAGAAGAGGAGGGAAAAGGAAAACAAAATTGATTTGCATGCATAGAGTTCTAATATGTAAATAACTATTATTGCCCTAGCCAGTGGATCAGAGGTAGGTTGCTCCTGGTTCGGACCGGTTCTTTAGAACTGGTAGCAGGAATTTCCCGCAGTTCGCCGAACCGGGAGTGATCACCGGTTGGCCATGCCCACAAACCAGCTGTCCCGGCGGCGCCATAGGTGCCGCCATTTTGTTTTTGGCTTCTGCGCACGCGCAGAAGCTCTTTTTTGCTTCTGTGCATGCGCAGAAGCTGGGTTTTCGGCACTGCGTGCGCGCGCATCCACGCGGCACGGGAGGAAGCAACCCGGTGGCAAGGTAAGTTAAAACCCACCCCTGCAGTGGATGTAGTAGAAAACTCAAAGAACTTCAGATTTAGGATGCTGTGACTGATGGTTAAGACTCTTCTGCCAGAGAAAAGTCAAAACAAAGCTTTGAGTATATCACTTGTAACATTTTCTTACACTACTATTTTCAGATTGAGATGTGTACAGGTACCTCATCTTAGTTTTAAACCTAATGCAAGATTCCTAGGTACCAAACTCTATTGAACGTAACCCTTAATCCTAGAGAAAGGTTGGTGGGGCTCCTGTGGTCCACTTCCCACACATTAATCTTCATCTTCCCCACTGCAATCTCCCCAGCAACTCCAGTACAATTCCTATTCCAGCCACTCTATCTCTGATTTAAATGTAATTGTCAGAGTTTGTTGCAGAAAATCATTTCCAGAAAGCACACACAAACTGATACAGCTGGATTCATTAACTTCTTTATATACGTAATAACAGATGAGTATTTCCAATAGCAATAGCAGAGTTCTTCTTTAACGTAACGGCAGTTACAAACAGTTTCTAGTTCAGAGTTCAGAGCAGACAGAGTACAGAGTGGGCTGAGCCACGCCCAGCCTTCTAGCTTAAGTTTCCGTTTCAATTCTCTGCACAGACTCAGATGTGTTTAAGCTCCCATTGGCTGGCTTAGTTGCTATGCCTATTCATTGGCTGACCTTGTTACCATGTCTGTTAAGGAATTGTGCAGAGTAACCTCTGGGCACTGAAGGCTTGCACAGTGAACCGTAATGTTGCAGTAGATATAAGTAATGATTCAGTCAATAAACAGATACGTTAAAGTGTATAAAAATAGTTTACTCAAAGAAATAGCACAGTCCAAATAACAGTCCGAATCATACACGTTCAGTCAGTCAGTGTTTAGAAGTACAACAGTCTCCTTACCAGCCTTTCTTTGTCTTAATCAGCAAACAAAGATTTCAGCTTTCAAGCAATTCTATACTATCACAGATAGCTACGCTACACACAGAGCTTACTCTCAGACACACAGTCAATTAAGCAATGGATCAGCAGAAGAGAGAGAGAACTAACCATGTTCTCTAGCTCCCACT
>QLTV01012198.1:1058688-1077288 GCA_003457575.1 Thermophis baileyi
GTTACAATATAAACTGCTTTTATTAATACCTTAAAAGATAACAAATTAAATGTTAGTTTAGGCATATAAAGAATAGGTAGTTTTTCATTTAGCATTAAACAATTTGCAATTCCTTCCCCACTCGCATTCATCTTCCAACCATATGCCAATGCTACATGTTGTCTACTTTTAACCATTTTCACAAACTTTTCCTTACTGTTTGTTATACATTTTGTAGCCCCACTATCTATCACCCATACACCATAGTTTACTTTGTCAGTTGCATTTGGCATAGTTAAATTAACATTTGCATATGATCTCTGTACATTGCTGACATTCTGTCTTTTATTCTTTTTACAGAATCTAGCTATGTGACCCTTAGCCCCACAAGAATAGCATTTCCAACTATATATACATTAGAAGAAATTTTATCTTCTTCTTGTGGTTGTCTCATCTGCTTTCTATCTTCTCTTCTTCTGTATTCCTCAATCAGTCTTCCAGTTATGCCAGTCAATGTTAGTTCATCTCTGGTCAAAACTTCCAATGAAGACACGTAATCATCGTAGCTTTCATCCAGTGAATAAAGAATTATATAAACCTGATGCAACTCAGAAAAAGTCAGTTCTTTTTCATGTAATTCTTGCAAACTATTTTTCATGTATTCTAAATGAGCTAACATATCACTATCTTTCTTCAAACGAGCTATAAACATTTTCCGTGTAAGATGTATGTTTGCACCCACAGTCTCACGAACATAAATCTTTTTCAATATGTCCCAACACTTAGCAGCAGACTCTTCGCCACGAATATGGACTAGCTGCTGATCATGCAGTGTCAGTCCAATTATGCTTAAAGCCTTATCATTGTCCCAATTAAAGTCAGGTATTTTCTTTGCATCTTCATCTCTTGTTGCATCCCACAAAGTTATATCTGGTGGGTTAGTTATTAAAGTCCATAAGCCTTCATTGATTCTTAAGAACCATTATTTTTCCTAAGATGCTGTCTCTACATTGGGCCATTCCATTCCACTACTGTTTTTAGTCTACAATCCCTGAAAAATCTATTATTACCTTATTTCTGCTGACATCAAAACACATAGACAATTAGCAAAACATGTTGTTTAATGGGTGTGCTATCTCAAATTGATGCAAGTCCTGAAGTGACAAAATCACCTTACCTCAATTGTACACAAAAGGAATGTACAATTACAATGATGCACACCTCCATCCCTCTCTAATACATTGAACACTGTAGTACATTTTTCTGGTCAAGGGTCAAAAAAAATCTGAGTGGTGCCTATAAGGGAGGATTACACAGCTATCAAGCTACCCTTATCTTTGAAAGTCTTAATAGGAGGATTGAAGCCTGGGAAATTGGAGCTGGGATGAAGCAGGAGTCCCTGAAAATCAGAAAATAGACAGTCCATATGCCCCACTGTATTTTGAATAAACCAGAGCTCACTTTAAACCAAAGCAACATCTTTGGACCACAGACATCTGGAGATGGTTTCATACTAGCACATAGTCCTCATGGGAAAGTCCCTTAGGCAACAAGATGATTAGAAGACATATAAAGGTGAAGACGACTCAGTGATTAATAACTGTGACGGCTCTATGTTAAATTTAGATTCAGAGATTTCAAATCTTTGACTGGCAAATCCTGGGGAGCAAGGGTGATTCAGGTTCTGCTTGTGCACTGTCTCTTCCCCTACACAGAGTGTAAGGTGTTCACATCATTTGGCAAATGCTAGTTGGCAAGGAGCAGCAGAGAGATGTAGTCAGAAATATCAGTGTGTGTCACAGCTAGCCTGCTGGGTTCAGGTGCAATAACATGTCATTGCTAGCCATGAAGAAGGACACCACTTCAGTCTTGTTTATACGGTATGGAATTGAGAATGTGCCCTTGCCTTTGTCTCAATTGGAACAAAACAATATGAGCCAAGCTTGCATTTCCCAAGGGCATCTGTTTTATTGAAAAAACTGCTAGCACAATTGCCCTTGAATTCTCAGAGCTTGAGAAAAACATGGTAAAAGTGGTAATAATTAGGCTGTGATGACAGGAACCTGAAAACTACAGTATCTAAAAGGAAAATTGACTTTGAGGATAATAGAAAGTTTGATTCCAAACCTTTAGGCAGGAAGAAAACAAGGTGCTTGCTATGGGATGGGTAACAGGACAAAGAAATCAAAATGATTTTCTGAAAGTGTGAGATCTGTTCTTTGATTGGCACATTGCTCTTGATCTTTTGACAAGGGGAACGTTTGTTAAAAGATGAAATGCAGGCAATATGGGTGAGCTGTGAGAGCTGACAAAGTTTGGGACAAATTGTACAAATTGGTCTTCTAATGTCTTTCAAAGGAAAGACCTTTTTGGTCTCCAAATTCTTCTCTGGCTTGGACTGAACTATTCTTTCTCTCCCTTTACTGTACATATGCCATATACTAATTCTGTCATTTCCTTGGTGGTAAGTGAAGCTATGCAAATTATAGAAAAGGTATGAAATAGGAAGCCAAACAAATTAAGGCATGAGATAAGGAAAAGAAAACATTTTTTATTTTATTTTTTAAATTTATATGCTGCCCATTTTGCAGTTTGAGGCAACTAATAGCTAAATCTAGTTGAAATTAAACCATTTATGATACCTTTCCACACCTTGTAAACCAGACATATTTTGACCATGTCCATACATCAGTTCATACATTCTTTTGTTCTTTAAACTTCCTATCTCTCCCTTGCTGAGAATGATATTTGCTATCAGGCTCCATAAACCAAGAATAGCAATAGCAATAGCATTTAGACTTACAGTATATACTGCTCCTTAGTGCTTTACAGTGCTCTGTGGGTGGTTTGCAAAGTAAATATTATTTGCGTAATTCCCCCAACAATCTGGGTCCTCATTTTACCAACCTAAGAAGGATGGAAGGCTGACTCAACCTCGAGCCCTGTCAGGATCGAATTCCAAGCTGTGGGCAAAGTTTGCCTACAATACAGCACTTTAAGCACTGCACCATCAGGCATGTTATGATTCTT
Source organism: Thermophis baileyi (assembly GCA_003457575.1). Lineage (NCBI taxonomy): Eukaryota > Metazoa > Chordata > Lepidosauria > Squamata > Dipsadidae > Thermophis > Thermophis baileyi. Next base: position 1,061,698 of record QLTV01012198.1, read on the forward strand.
CCAAGCTGATTTCCTTATTGTTCCTTACCGATTGTCAGGCCCCAAGAACCATGGTAACAACACATGGAGTTACTTCTGAGGAGTAGTGCTTATTGTCCTTCACCTGCAGACAGAATCTTATCAGACTAAAGCAGACTACTAGCTATGTAAAGTATATAAACTGGGAACTATTAAGGAGGAGCTATCTTCACCCTCTTTCTCTCACACAAACAATCTAAACCGAGTTGTCCTTTGCTTCTCTGGAATGCACTCCCTCCCTCCTAGGAATTCCATCACATTTATAGCTGCTATCTTGACTTTTAAAATTCCCCTGCTGAAACGGTATGTAGGAATGACCTTGGGAGACAGAGAAAACATGTAACAGTCAGCTAAGCTCACAAAAGGAATATGGCAAACAGAAGGATCCTCTCTAGTTTCTTTAGCTGTAAATGCAAAGGGAGATAAATGTACTTTCAAACTTGCAAGATTCAATTAATATAATTTTACTATAAAGTAGAATTAGTGCTTCCTATCTGGACTATCTCACTAGGCTGACATTAATCTTGCAAGTCTTAATCTTTACAACCCAAGAAACTAAAAATATTTGCCACACCTACAATCCTTTTGTAGCCTAAGCTGCCTCTTGTTTAACTGTTCCCCTGAATATGGCTCCCCCCCCCCCGTCTCCCAAGGTCATTCTTAAATATCATTAAACCTGCAAATATCCCTGCTGGTATATTCCGTCAACTCCATCTAACCAAAGCTTTTAGTTTTCTCATCTCCCTGACAGAATCACTCTTTATATACTGATTTTATTCATCCTCTCTTCCCTGACCAAATCACCTCAGTGGCCCTCTCTCCAACTGGTCACTTACTTTTGCGTATGTGATGGACGGTGTCTATGAGGGGAGAGGTGAGATGGTCTATAGTGAAGCAGAAAGGAGGGAGGACATTCCAAGGAGAGAGGAGAGACAAGAGGCAGCTGGATAGGAGACAGAGGAAGAGATTTAGGAGAGCCACTCCCTAGAATTTCCCAGGATGTATCCATTATGGTGAGAGTAATTAAGTTTACTCTGGCAAAATTCTGTCTATATGGTGTGAGCAAATAAAGAATTGAAATTTGCTGGGTTGTTCTATGTCGTTCTTGGTCTGGACCTGACAGATTTCCATCCTATTCATTCAGTGCTTATTCATTCTTGACCATCCATAGAAGGTGAATAACTTAGAGTTCACCCAAACCAATTGAGATCATCCTCTTGTGAGTGTTGCTTTGTTCAAAGAGTAAATGTGAAATAATATTCTGATTGGAATTTTTTGTTCAATAGCATTATATGTCTAAATCCTATGTGCTAGAGAGTAACTACTAGGAAAAGGTAATGTGTTTGCATCCTGACTTTGAGCTTCCTAAAAGGAATTGACTAGGCATTGTTGAAAACATGATACAGAAGTAGGAAGCTTTTTGGTTTGATTGAGCAAATCTCTTTTTACTTTTTTGTTTTTTCAGAGAACTGAAGGGTGCTCAGCTCCACATGTTTATTTTCTAATTGTTATCCTATAGAATAGCACCACACTGTTGTGGTCTGCCAGCGGCCTGCGGAGCTGGCAGCAGAGTCAGACAGCGAAGAGGCTGGGGAGGAACATGGGCCAGGCCTGGAGTCTGGAGAAGGCTCAGTGCCAGAGCCAGAGATCCAGCCCAGGCCATCTGGGAGGTCTGTGCTGACTCCAGAGCCTCCAGAGGCTGACATGAGCGAGGCAGAGGAACAGGGGGAGCTGTTCCCAATGCGCGCATGTGCAGAGCTGCCAGAAGGCAAGAAGAGTTACAGAGGAAAAGGACTACTCGGGAGTAAGGCTTGGAGATATTGGCCCCTCCCATAGGATATAAAAGTGGAGCAAATGGATGTGCTCGTTGCAGGAAGCAACTTGGTTCAATTCGTGTCTCAGCATTTTCAGTTCTGACTCCGTGTTCTGTTTGGCCTTGCAAAGCTCCTTGCCAATTAGGTCTTTGGCAGCGTGTCAAGAGATAAAGGTTGGTGATATCAGCCTTCTTCCAAAAGACTTCTGTCGGACTAATTAATCTTGTTTGGGACTTATTACGGCTGGGAATGAAGAGAATTCACAGCCGTTTAAATAAAAAGAGGTTTTGGGGACTCCGTGTGTGCGGTATTATTTATCAGGAAGCCTAGGTCAGAACACACACAGCCAATCCCAATCAAAGCCCTGTGAAGGAGAGGACTAATTAGCTGCAGCCAAAGTGATACTTCTTCACTTTCAATGGTTTTCTTTCCAGGGAAGGCACATTTCTGCTAAACAGTCCTGGAAATCATAAAGACAGACCTCAATGTGACTACTTCTGCATCTTGCCAGGATAGGCTGCAGTTTGGCCACAAAAATCAGAAAATGCTTTTAGCAGCTGTTGCTGATTAGGTAGCAGAATCAAAGACAAATCCAGAAGGATCTTGAGAATGTAGAATCGCTGGAGCTGAGTAGTGGATAGAGGCTGTCTAGTGAAAATGATACTGGCCATAAAAATAGTCATTATTCTCCCTCTCCTCTCTCCCACCTTCCCTCCCACCTCCATTGTCTGAACTTAGCTCCAGCCAGCTTGTCTTCATCCAGCTGATGATCTCATTCAAGGAATGAAAGCAGCACAGTAATAACAACAGCGTTAAATGTATTGTCCCATATAGTCACAACATGTGTCCTAGACAGGCGGGGTGAAATCATGTTCCAATAAAAGACCCTTTGGCCCAGCACCTAGACATGATAGAAGCTGTGTGGCAACTACCCAAAGCAGGAGTCTTGTTCCCTCTTATCTTTGGATGTCCTCACATCTCAGTTGTCCCATCCCTACAAGCCATAGGCATCCAAACTGAGGAGGGCGCAGGGAAGAGCACTTCCTTTACCAGACAGTATTGGGGAGGACTAAAGATTTCACATACCCTAATGCCTCTCTGCTGGCATATAGAGCTTGTTTCTCATTGAGGACTTGTTTTCATCTTCTGTTTCTAATTCTGGAGCTTTGCCTTTGCCCGTGTGGATATCTCAATGGATGTGTTTTCTATGCAGACACATGAATGTGCAGGTAACGGGGGAACCTATTGAAAACCTGAGACCATGCCTTCAGGTTTGGAGAAGTGCAGTGCTTCTCCGGACTATTTCCACAACACCAAGCTCCTCTGTTAGGTAAGCCCCTTTCCTCCTTACTAGGGATGTGCAGCAACATTCCGGACCGAAAGGAAAAAAAGCTGTTTGCAAAAAGCATTTGTTTGCAACTCCTTGAGCCAACTACATTTTTCCTTAAAGAAAAACTGTAGCTATGGAGGACAGCTGTGAGATACCAGGAAAGGATGCATAAAGGACAGGCTCCATGTGAACACTCCCAAAACACCTTTTTGTCTTCAGTTCTGAAGTGCTGTAGAGACTTATTTCTTATTTCTTCTTGTTGGTGAGAAATTGATCATTTCCCACTATTTTAAGTTTAAGCTGACCTAATGTTCTAAGAAAGAAAGAAAGAAATCCCCCACAAATTCTACCAAAAGCTCAGGAAAAAATTGATAATTCCAAACTGACTTATATATTTGGACATAGCTGACATATTTTGCATCATCCTACTGTCTAGTCTGGCCCTTGCTGCTTCAAGAAACTTTGAATGAGGTCCTCCATCACCAAAACTCTATTCACCCTGAATGAAATAAATAATATAAAATAAAAAAATACAAAGCATTTATTGTTACATTAATTAAAAGTGTATAAAAACATTTAAAAGCTGGAGGGAAGAGATAAGGAAAAGAATTGTTACCTTCAGCATCTCCTCATCTCTCTGTGGTGGCAGCTTAAAATCTTATTTAGCTGTTCCAATTATTGTTCTAAATATTGTTTTCTCTCTCCTCCCAATACAAGTTTTTTTTCCTACAAATCAGGGGTGTCAAACTCGATTTCACTGAGGGCCGCATCATGGTTGTGTTTGACCTTGGGGAGCCAGGGTGGGCATGGCCAGCTTGACATCACTCATGGCAGGGGGCGCCTACGGTGGCCTGAGCGCTCTGCCAGAGAAAACGGGCTCCCAAGTTCTGTTTTTGGCTGCGATGGCCTCCTGCAACCCTCTGCCAGTGAAAACGGAGCTCAGGAGGCTGCACACAGCCCTCGCAAGCTCCATTTTTGGCTGGGATGACCTCCTGCAACCCACTGCTAGCGAAAACGGAGCTCGGGCTGGCTACCACCATTTCTACGGTTTTGAGTGTGTTCAGTTCCACATTGTTCCTGTCGCACGAGGCTAGTTGTTCAACCTCCCGTCTATATGCGGATTCATCATTGTCTCAAATGAGACCAATCACTTGTATCATCTGCAAACTTCAGTAGTTTAACAGATGGATCGTTTGAGATGCAGTCATTGGTATATAGAAAGAAGAGAAGTGGAGAGAGCACACATCCTTGGGGGGCCCCTGTGCTAATTGTACAGGTATCTGATGTGATTCTGCTTAGCTTCACCTGCTGCTTCCTGTCTGTTAGGAAGCTTATGATCCACTTACAAGTGTGTTCAGGTACCACTATCATCATCTGCCCCTTGCACATGCCTATGGTATTAAGTGTCCCTGATTCTAATAATAAATAAGGAATGTGAAAGAATAATAAATAATAAAAACAATCACAGTTGGTAAAACTGTTCCTACAGCAGAGTTCACACAGTAGTTATCTAACAAAACTAGTTCTAAAAATGTTTGTACAAAAATATTTATGTGCTGATTTCCAATAATAATTAAGACAAAAAGACCTTTCAGGCAAATGTATTTTTTAATAAACATGTTTTTCAAGGAAACATTGGTCAATTTTTTTCTTAATGAAAACGCTGTTTATCAAAATTACAATGTATTGTGTAACTCAATACATATATATATATATATATATATATATATAAAATCTGTACCTGCTGTTAACAATTCCATTGGAGAACGATCAACCAATGGAATAGCTTGCCTTCGGAAGTTGTGGGAGCTTCATCACTTGAGACTTTCAAGAAGAGATTGGACTGCCATTTGTCAGAAATGGTGTAGGGTCTCCTGCTTGAGCGGGGGGTTGGACTAGATGACCTATAACAGTGATGGCGAACCTTTTTTTGCTCGGGTGCCAAAAGGGTGCACACGTGCATGCCCACACCCATAATGCAATGCCCTCCCCCCGTGCATGCATGCACCCCCCGTGCTCACCCCCGCGCATGCGCGCAGACCTCACTGAAGCCTCCGGACTTCTGGTAGCCTGTTGGGTCCGTTTTTCGCCATCCACAGGCTCCGGAGGCTTTCCTGAAGCCTGGGGAGGGCGAAAACGGCCTCCCCCGCCCTCCGGAAGGCCGAAAAGCAGCTGGCCAGCACGCACATGCGCGCTGGAGCTGACATAGGGCAATGCCTCAAGTGCCCTCAGATATGGCTCCGTGTGCCACCTGTGGCACGCGTGCCATAGGTTCGCCATCACGGACCTATAAGGTCCCTTCCAACTCTGTTAATATATCTAATCTAATTTTTTCCAGGTTGAGATAATATAACACTCCCTGTAATTTGGGATCTAAACAAACTTGCTTTCCATTATTACTATTCTCTTTTAAAAAGGATCAGCTAGCAAAAAGTAAAATAAGCATAAATTAAAACCTTTTAAAGAAACGTTTTTAGGAACAGATCCACAAAACTACTACTGAGGTGAGACTGCAAAGGACAGATTCTCTCTATAACAAAAACAGCCAATAGTGACATGGAAGCTAATAAAATTTTACACATAAAGTAAGAGCTGGAGTTAATTGCTCAAGTTACCCTTGAAATTTAAACAATTTTATTAAAAAACTGGGTCAGGCCTGCATTATTTCACATTAGGGTAATGGAATAAGGTGGCTGAATATTCCTTCATGCAGACAAAATCCTTCCTCATAGAAAATTAAGCGGCTACGGAAAGAGCAAGGAATTATTATTATATTGACATTCTTATATGCAGAGAATGTTTTATACAGCCTAGGCACAAGTTTACCATAGAGAATTTCAGATCAAAGATTTTTTCTAATATGACTTTTCACATTAATACGAATGAAAGATTGTGGAAGGGGAAAATGGTCATAACCAAATTGTTAACTACAATTGGAGATACAAAGTTCCATAATACTCACTTAAACATCCGAATACATTTTTGTTACTTTTTAAAGTTAAATTTGAAATATACAACTATGGAAATAGGAGTTAAAGTACACTCTTGATAAAATGTAGGTTAAAGCTTGACTGGATCATTTTGATTAGTGGGATTTAATCATTTCGTTTGCTTGAGGAATGATGGTTTGTTTCAGGCACTTATTAAACCATATACATGTTTCACAAATGCCTATGAAAGTATTCTATCTTTCTTTCATGGAAGCCAAAGGCTGGATGTTAAGAAATAAATGATTTTCACAACCGTTGTAAAAAAACACTACAAACAGCTATAGCTAAGTTGATAGCCTTTGCACCCTAGATGATTACAGTAATTCATTCATACGAGATTCTTTTTTTGCTTTTTTTTGTCAATAGCCAACATGCCCTTTTAGCTGTAGTTAGCTGTAGAATGAAGATTCTAACTTGTTCCTCCTTTTTATACTATATTCTCATCAATGTCGAGATTAACCAATTTTGTTGTATATATGATGTACAATGACAATAAAGGCTATACTACTATTATAGCCCTTCCTATGAAAAATGTCTACAAATTGCTCACAATACACGAATCAACTCTAAAGTTATTCTGGACCGTGGAAGATCAATTTCACGCACTCTGACTTCAACTTTTTCTCCTGGACCAAGACCGAGACTTCTTCTTTTCTTTGCTTTTGAAAGTTTGTCTTCTGTTATGCTACGAATTGGAATTAATCCTGCTTTACCAACTCCAATATCAACAAAAACTCCAAAGAGAGTAGCATTTTCAACTCTTCCTGTGAGAATAGTTCCAACTCTTAAATCTTCAGGACAAACAATGCTTTTTTTGAAATCAGGTTGATCAAAATCTGTATGAAAGGAAGAACCAAAATAAAAACAGAAAGATGATTTTAAAATAAAACTTTGGAAAAAGAACTTTCTAAATTCTAGTTTAGGCAATCTACAGATGACCTCAGTTTTATTTTTCAGACCCACAATTTCCATTATAGATTTGTTTGGATTCCCACAAATGAAAAGCACCATGAACTGATGGTTAAAATGCTTTGTCCGATTAAACATAACCCTTAATTTCTAATGTACAGTAGCTGGGTAGATTCTGAGGGATAATTTTATTTCATGCTAGATGGCACTAAGACTATGAGAATATAAGTGGTACATCAGATCGGCATTGTGTCAACACAGTGACCAAGTGTATTTTTATTAGAAGTATGAGTCTGCCCACTATGGTCACAAGTTGCAACAGCTGAAAAAGCCTTGCTTAATGACCCCACTCCCTGCTTTCCCTGATGCAGCCATTAAATGAACTTGAGGGTTGTTAAACGAAGTACAGGGGGCCTCCAGGATGGGGAGCAATCCATTGCATAATTAAAAATTCTGCTGTATAACCATATATTGCTACCATCTATTACTTCTATTATTTCTTTTCACTGGTGCTGGCAGCTCAAAAATAATGTCATCTAACCGTCTTTTCAAATATAAACTGGTGTGTTTTTTATTTGCATCACAAATCACAGCTTATGGCCAGTTCTGAAAGAGTTGTAAGTCATGGTCAATTGAACCATATTATCTGTTAATAAAGATCTGAAATTTATTGGGATTAATTTCACCTTATAAAGGGGACGGGAGGCATAAAAATTTAATAAATAAAACCCACAATAGGCTTGACTTAACACTTTCCCAGCCCTTTTGGAAGGCATTAAAGACTTGTTTTTCCCCTCAGGTACTGGGTCTGAGAGTGATATGAATAAGATCCATAAATTCTAACAGGTAGCCAAGGGCTTTTACAGATTTCTCCGAGGCGTTTTTGTATGCACTGATGGTTGTGGAGAAGAGATGAAATACAGTTATAATTGCACAGACTAATTCCCTATCCTGCATACTCCAGATATATTAGACTATAATTCTCACCATCTCCAAACCAACACTGTCAATTGTTATATTAGGCTGGCCAAATGTGTGTGCGCGCGCGCGCGCGTGTGTGTTGTAATGTGATACATCTAGAAGTCACCAGGGTTGGTGGACTGGCTCATAAATTAGCATGACAAATACAAACTAGAGTGAAACTAAGATATATATCTTCTGGCTTCTCTGCTGAGAGTTCAAAAACTTTTGCTTCCACGATTCATTAACAATGTCATTTGAACTACAGTTAATATGAAATATAGATTGTTTAAACAAGTCAGTTTTATAACCTACAGATTGATGTTCGCTGGTTTCAAACAATAGTTGAATGGTACAGCAATGGGTTCTAAAAAATGAAAGAAAAACTTCCATACTCCTTGCTGCTGTGCTAGAAAAACAAGGCATTGAAATATGAGCTTTACTCCTCTTGTGACCTCCCCCATTCTGAAAGGGTGCCTGCTTTATTTTCTACCACTGTTTTTAAAAAAATACATTTAGTTAGCCAGCGCCTATTCAATCCCAGAATTGTTTTTATTTTAATTGTTGAGTTCCTATGAAGCTCCAGAGTCTGATGTAATCTACTTGCATGACTTCCTATGGCAACTGTTACTGCCATAATCTGTGTTGCAGCTGAGAGCAATACTGCAAAAACCTGTTCCGAGAATACAGCTGCTCCTAATTTCAGTGCAATTTAATTAAAGATATGGTCCAGTTCACTGCATCCTATTGTCAATGTTAATCTGATCCTGAAAGCTCTTTGAGTCTATTAAAAGCAGTCAACACTTCACTAGGGATGTTTGAGGAACTTGGATATGAACTGACCTGAAAGAATGTCTGAGAACCACTGGCTTCCACACTTACTAAACATTTCAGTAGTTAAATGATAGTGTACCAAAACATGTTTTAAGATCCATATTTAGAAAGAAAATATATTTAATATATGATAAGTTCATGTTTTAGATGAGGTATTTTAGAAATACATATCTAAATGTCATTTCTTTAAATGGAAAATTGTTTAAAAAATACCATAAGTCCCCAATTATTGCAGAAAAAGAAGAAAAAAAGCTTATGGGTAATAAGTTGTAATGTGAGCTGCAAAGGAATGGATTTAACTATTATCAGTCGGATAATTGCAATGCATAGTACAGGAGGTTGCCTTTGAAAACAGTATGGAAACTTCAATGAATTCAAAGTAGAGCATCAAGGTTGCTCTCTGGGACTGGCTGATTGAACAGATTATGCCTGTTCTTCCCCATCTATGTTGGTTGCCGGTCTGTCTCCAGATGCAATTCAAAGGAGCCATAGCGACACAGTGGTTAGAATGCAGTATTGCAGGCTAACTCTGCCCGCAGCCAGGAGTTCGATCCTGATTGACTCAAGGTTGACTCAGTCTTCCATCCTTCCAAAGTCAGTAAAATGGGCACCCAGACTGTTGGGGGCAATATGCTGACATTTGTAAATCACTCAGAGAGTGCTGCAAACCACTATGGGCCGGTATAAACATCTAAGTGCTATTGCTAAAGTTTTGGCTTTGACTTTTAAAGCCTTAAACAGCTTAGGACCAGGTTACCTGGTATTACCTGAAGTAATATCTTTTCCGTATGTAGCCATTGGGGTTTTAAGTTTATCTAATGATGTTCTTCACTAAAAGTCCTTTCACTAAAGTAAGCGAGTGACCCTTTACAAGGAGGAGAACTTTTTCTGTGCCATCCCATTTATGGAATTCCCTCCCTAACTTATACTATATTAAATATATTTCCCTAGAGAAGCTCAACTGGCACGGGCATGAGGATCATTTTGATGACATATGAAGACATTTCCTATTTCCCCAAGCTTTTAAAATGGCTTTAATGTTTTAGTTTCTAAATGATTAGTGTGCTGCTGTCTACTTTATATGGCATTTGTATTTTGTATTTTTAGTCGATTGTGTCATACATGGTTTTACTCAGAGCATATTTTTAGTGTGTTTTATTGTAAACTTTCCAGAGAACTTTAGCCATTGAATATACTTTAAAAACAATATAAATATGTTAAAAAATCAATAATGTATGCTGCATCAACTGTATGTTGGACAGGGAAGCTATAGGATTCCAATAAATAAATACTGTATATCTTAGCAACCTGTTGGTAAAAGCCATATAAATCACTTCTGACCAGTCTCACTGCATTTTCTGAAATACATTTCACCATTCTTTTTACTGTTTTACCATTATAAAAGTCTCTGTGACTTTAGAAAAATTTAGTATAATGCCAATTTAAACAAATAAACATGGTTTGCAACAAATATCTAAGCCTAAAATATTTTCTCTGGTTCATCTACGCTTCAGGATCCCCACAAAACACACTGCTAGATTCATTTTTTCCACATTACTCAGGCAGGAATAATGGAAAAGATTTACAATTCATTTTCAAAGTCAGGTGGAACAATAGAGCAAACACAGATAGTCAGGGATCACGAACTTAACCAGGACCAGAGGTGGGCTCCTCTCGGTTCGGACCGGTTCTTGGCGGCCTGGGTTGCTAGAACCGGCAGCGACCCAGGCCTGCCACACCCCCGAACCGGTTATTTCAGTGGCGCTGTAGGCGCCGCCATCTTGTTTTTTGCTTCTGCGCATGCGCAGAAGCTTTTTTTAAGCACTGCGCATGCGCGCCCGCGTGGCGCGACACTGAGCGAACCGGCAGCGAAGAAAACCAGAACCCACCCCTTACCAGGACTATACTTCTATGGTTTTGAAGTATCATGATTTAGAATAGGGATAAAATTTCTTAAAGATAAAACTAATTTTTGTTACCTACCTCACAAAGCAGTCCAATACTTTTCTGTTCCCAGACAGCTTAAAGAGAATGTACATAACTGTCCAACTAAAATGTCACTAAAATGATAAACAAAAACTGACATATCAAAGGCAAAAGAACAATATCTTCAAACCTCTTACCTTTCCGAATGTCAAAACTGTCTGGCTGAGTCAACCCATCAATTATTATTTGCAGTGTTTGTTCCGTTGTATTCAAATTTTTTGTAATTCCATCCATCCCTTCTCTTTCAATTATTGAATTCACTTTCTGCTGCATTTGTGACTTTCCTATATCACAGTGACTTTCTCCAACAAGTGTTAAAAACCTTATGTATAAAATAGAAGCAGGATGAGAGTAGAAAATATTATTAATTTTGAATTATTAGACCACAGTACATGGAAGAAAAGCTTAAATAGGCAGCACAAATAGGCAGCACAAATAATATTTTTTTTTCTCTCTCTCCATCTGCATCTCATCCTTTAGATAATAACAGGTTTTAGCTGGAATAACTTTTAATGCATATACATACATACTATAAATACAATACTATAAAATCAACCTACCTAAAAAGGGGGAGGGAATATGATGAGAGGGGAGCAGGGTGGAATCTGTTGTTGATCAAGCCACCACCCCCAACATGAAGCCCCTCCGTTGGTGTCCCAAGACAAATGGCAGAGCCAGGTCTTTAAGCTCTTACAGAAGGTCAGGAGGTTGGAGCTGAGCTCACCTCCGGGGAGGGGGGAGAAGATGTTCTAGATGGCTCTCGCAATGGCAGAAAAGGCTCTTCTCCTGGACCTCCCCCTCAGCTGGAATATCCTGGCCGACGGGGCCTGCAGCATGCCTCCTCTGCCAGCATGGGTGGGATGGGCCAATAAATCCTATAGATTCAATGGGTTTCATTCCAAGGCATGCCTAGAATCTTTAGTCCTCCTCAGTTGTAAAATTAGGCAATAGTCTTCTCCCATTAATAAGACCATGCTAACTTACCCTGTGCCACTGCCCTACACTGCAGAGGATAAGTGCAATGGAGGCAGAAGAGGGCTGAAGCTGCTACTACTGTATTGCTTCTGCCTTGCTGAGGGGGATGTTAAGAGTCCACGTGGCTCTGTATCCAAGGATTCCACTCCACATATTTCTAAAGGTTTCACTCTCAGTGAGGAAAAAGGAATAATAGGTGGCTTCTCCTGCTCTTATTTTTTATTATTACATTTCTATGCTGCCCACCTCATTGTTACATACTACTCTTATATTTTTACTTTTATGGGTCCAACTCTGGTGTATTCCCTAGCGTTTGTCTCTGGCAAATGTTAAGCAACCTTCCCAATGCAAAATGAATTATTTGGGAAAAGTTTAGGGGACACCTTTGTGCGTGGATTTCAGCATGCAAAGAATGATGAGCAACTATTCCCCTCTCAAAATCACATTGTGACCTTGTGAATAATTACTTGGCACCAGGAACAAATGCCTACAGCTGTGGCTGTTTGCATTTGAGTTGAAACTGTGTACTATCCTGCAAGATGGCTTTTCTACTTCAGCCTGAACACATCCAGTGAAAGGAATTCAACATCACCTCTGTGGGTAGGTGATTCCATGCTGAAAGACTGTTACTATTGGAAGCTGATCTAAAATTGATTCAGATCTGCCTTCCTTTAACTGAAATCCATTAATTTGTGTCCTGCACTTTGGGACAGCAGCAGGAGTAGCAACAATAAGAACAAAAAAAGCCTGGTACACATTCTACACAACATGACACCTCTTCATTAATTGAAGACTGCTGTTATCTCTTCCAGTTATCATTTCTCAAGGCATTTGATTTCTTTTTTCAAAATGAAAAACACATTTATCCACTACTTTTTTTCTATTTTCAACCCGTATCTCTAACCTATCAAAATCACTCTGAAATTTATTTCTGGCCTTCTGAATATTAGCTAGGTCATTTACAAAGCAACAAGAATAAGCCAGATGTCATTGACTTTGAAGGAAAGTGCAGTAAACAATTTCTCTGCATCACAATCTCCAAAGTTTAATACATGCTTTTGTTCATATAAGTTCCAAAATGAATAAGCTTTTCTTTATTCAATTAGCTGAGGTAAATTGTAGTTCGCCTTAAAAACAAAAAAAGCAAACAGCCTGCATTTATGACATTTGCAGGTTTGTAAAGCAAAGGAAAGCTGAAATATTGTAAGCATATTCCCAGTTTCACTTACTGACCACTACACTTAATGACAAAGTTGGCACTCCCAATTGTAGTTACTATCAAGGACTACCTGTACTCTGAGCCTCAGAACTATATGGATTAGAGTTAACAAATTTAATCTGTTTAACAGCTAGACTAATCAACTAAAACTTTAAAATATTAATTGATATGGAGAGTGTAAATATCTTACTGATATATTTTAATAAGTTGTTTTAAGAACTAAGTCAATGTATATTGAAAATATGAGACCATTTCTATTTTGATGTAAAAATGTAAGAAATTTAAAAATGAACAATGCTCTTCTACTAAAGAGAAAGCAAAAATAAATTATAAAAACAATAATCATAAAGTATTTTTGGTTTTTCCTTTCAAATCCGTGTGGTCATGACTGCTATTTTATTGATGTAGTTCTATATTTTACTCAAAACTCCCTGGAAAAATACATTTGAAGATTAGAATGTAAAAAAAAAAACCACAAACCCCCCCCCCCCCCACTGCAGTTCAAACTCCTGTTAGAAACTTTGACAGAGCTTTGGACAGACTTTTTAAAATAGTTATCAAGCTATTATTTAAATAACTATTCTTGAAAACGTTTCATTGCCAACTTTAATCATTTTCCCCAAATATTGTTAAAATTCAGGCTTTCAGCCAATAAATAGTTTGCTTTGATCATTTTGATGGATAATAACAGAATCTAGGAATTTTGGACATAAAGTTACATTCTATAAAGTTATATTGTAGGCCAGAGGTGCTCCATGACTGTCAGGTAGCAACAAGGAGAGATTTCCAATGTATAGTTGTCAGGTCTGTCATCTCTAGTTGGGCATATCAGATTGACTGTGGTGCAAAACATGGTGCCTAGGCTAATTGGTGCAAGGCAAGGAGATCAATTTATAGACTTGCTTGTTTGTCTCACCATCTGAGGGAATGGACGATATGACCTATATGGCCCTTTCAAGGTTTATGAGTCAAATCTTATGAGGTTGGGCTGAGAGATAATGAGTTTGCCAAGGTCACTCAGTGAACTTCCATTAATGTTAATGGATACGTACCTAGATTTCTTAGATCCTAGTCAAACATCTTACCAGCACAAAATCTGTTGATGGACATATATCTGTACTTAATTAAAACTAAAGAATTAAAATCTAATTCCAATATAAATAAAAAGGTAAAGTATCTCAAAAATAGTTACAAACATAAGTATAATACAATATAAATCAACAGCCATGGATTGCATCATTTAGATCTTAGACCAATTTAAAAAAAAAAACCAGGTAAAACAGGTATACCTAAAATGGAACAATATTCCATAAGGTCAGACTATTATGGAAAAGCCCTTTTTTGCTTTGTAACAACACAGAACGTACTGGCAGGGACATAAACAGGTAAATTCTTATAGCTTCAAATGGACCTTCAAATACTGAATTCATACACTATAAGCACTGAACTGGAGAACTGTAAGAATACAGTATAATTTATATTACCTGAGTTAACTGTTAGTATTGCTTTAAGGAACTCCTCAAATTTGGGGAACCTAAGTCTTTCCTTAGCTAACAATATCTACTTTGATTAGGTTAGTTTGGTGGCTCAGCGGTAAAAGACGCTGAGCTTGTCAGCTGGAAAGTTAACAGCTCAGGTTCAAGACTCGAACACTGCAAGATGGGGTGAGCTTCCGTTATTTGTCCCAGCTCTTGCCCAATTAGCAGTTTGAAGGCATGCAAATGCAAGCAGATAAATACAGTAGGTACCACTTCAATGGGAAAGTAACAGCATTCCGTCCACCTTGGCATATAGTCATGCTGGCCACATGACTACAGAAATGTGTTTGGACAATGCTAAAAATGGAGATGAGCACTGCCCCCTAGAGTCGGACACGAAACAGGGGAAACCTTTACCTTTATTAAGTTAATGGCAAATTATATTTGATTTAAGAGCTCTTTCCTTGTTAAGTGTTGATATCGAGTGGGGCAAAAAAGTATTTAGTCAGCCACCAATTGTGCAAGTTCTCCCACTTAAAAAGATGAGAGAGGCCTGTAATTGACATCATAGGTAGACCTCAACTATGAGAGACTAAATGAGAAAACAAATCCAGACAATCACATTGCCTGATTTGGAAAGAATTTATTTGCAAATTATGGTGGAAAATAAGGATTTGGTCACCTACAAACAAGCAAGAGTTCTGGCTCTCACAGACCTGTAACTTCTTCTTTAAGAGGCTCCTCTGTCCTCCACACATTACCTGTATTAATGGCACCTGTTTGAACTTGTTATCAGTATAAAGGACACCTGTCCACAACCTCAAACAGTCACACTCCAAACTCCACTATGGTGAAGACCAAAGAGCTGTCGAAGGACACCAGACACAAAATTGTAGACCTGCACCACGCTGGGAAGACTGAAGCTGCAATAGGCAAGCAGCTTGGTGTGAAGAAATCAACTGTGGGAGCAATAATTAGACAATGGAAGACATACAAGACCACTGATAATCTCCCTTGATCTGGGGCTCCACGCAAGATCTCACCCGTGGGGTCAAAATGATCACAAGAACGGTGAGCC